>CM032329.1:17914750-18264465 GCA_019022515.1 Quercus aquifolioides | reverse complement strand
TTTTCTCCAGCACCCTGTGCACGGGTTCTCGGAACACAGCGCCTACCGTCTGTGCATGGGTCGCTCCAGAATGCCCACCGAAATCCCTCCTCGGACGGGCATTGTCATAACGGTCCGACCTGAAATCCCTTCTCTCCTGGGGGATAGCCTTCTCTTTGCCCTTGCCTTGCAGCATGTCTTCCTCCACCCGCTTGTACTTGTCGATCCGGTCCATCAGCTGCTGCACGCTGGTGGCCGGCCTACCGGTTAGGGACGTCCTCAGGCCGTGCCCCATAGGTAATCCATTCTGGAACGTGTTGATGGCAACAGCATCGTACTTGCCGTCCAGCTCGTTGTAGATCTCCCAATACTTGTCCGAGTAAGCCTTGAGGGTTTCCCCGTCACGCATGGACAGGGACAGCAGCGCGCTCATGGGCCGAGGAGGCCTGCTATTCGTGACAAAGCGGGAGCCGAAAGCCTGGGTCAGCTGCCTGTACGAGTCTATGGAATTCGTCCTTAGACCGTTGAACCACCTCATTGCCACAGGTCCCAAGCTGGATGGGAAGACTTTGCACATCAGCGCCTCGTTCTTGGAGTGGACCGCCATCCTTTGGTTGAACTGGCTCACGTGCTCCACAGGGTCCGTTTTGCCGTTGTAGGCAATGAAAGTTGGCTGCTGGAACCGCCGGGAAAGCTCCGCGTCCTCTATACGACGCGTGAAGGGTGACCTGGAGAGCCGGTCCAGCGCCCTGTTCATGGCGTCGCCTCCTGAGTCCCTTGGGGTCGGGTTGGCACGCCTACGCCTCTGGTAGCGCTCCTCCTCGTGGGAGAAAGTCTCGCTGGGGGGCGTTCTTGACCTTTGCCGGTATTCATCGTCGCTTTCATCGTCGGAGGGCAGGTCAGGGCTAGGTTCGGACCGTCTTCGTTGCGCACGGCGCAGCTTCCTCTTTAGATCGTCTATCTCACGTTGCATGGCCACCTCATCGTCCCTTCTCCGGGAAGCGTGGCTGTGGGCCTCCTGCGAACGCGTGGCCTGGCCACCGTCGCGCTTCTGGGGAATGTGCCCGTCCGCTCGGCTTTCGCTCGCCGTTGAAGTGTGCACGCTTCCTTCTCGAAACCTCCTGTTGTCATTCTGACCGCCCCCGGGGTCGCCATACTTACCCTGATGCCGTGACTTCGCTGGTTCAGGTCGATTGGGAGTTCCTTGGTGAGGGCCTGATCCTACCATGTTCGACTGTTGTCCTTACCAACGCACAAGCTCTTCCCACAGACGGCGCCAATTGTAGGGGGTGGATTCGAGCGCTCTCTAAGGATCGAGAGAGTGGGCCCAAGCCCAACTAACCCTTCAATAAATTTGTAGAGTGTGGGCTCAAGAGCTAGGCCTCAGTAAAGAAGGCAACGGCCATGCATGGTTGTACGTGGTTGCCAATAACTAGAACGGGGGTGTAAACACACAATGAGGCTCCTCGGACGTGCCTTATAGAGCTGGAAATTACTGTTATCTCTTTTCAGAAGGGTTACAAGAGTTGAGAGGGAGTACTTTGCTACAGTATTCCTTTTTCTCTGGTTTTTCATCCGTCCCCTTCACAAGAGGGATTTTTACATTATATACTCCTCACTCAGTTGATCCTAGCCCTACATTTGTTGATCAATCCGGTTTCTACTTGAGTGCTTGTCCCATCAGCCGCATTCCCATACCTCCAGTGGGTTGCAGCGCTCAAGGTGGCACTGTTCAGAGGTCCTATCCTCATTAATGCGGCCAGAGCGTTAGTTGAGGGCATTTAATGTGGAGGTGACAGCTCGCCTGGGACTTGCTCCTCAGCCATGCTTCGATGCCCGGTGATTGGTTCTTGCTATTTGCTCCTTGGATGCTTAGGGAGACTCCCCTTAAGGGTGTGCCGCATGCCCACTTTCTGTCCTCGGACTACCGAGGATGTAACCATCCTCGGCAATGCTCCTTGGGTCCTGGGCTCCAAACTTTGGTCCTCGGACCTCGGATCGTGAAGGCGTCCTCGGCATGGGCCTCTGGGCTGGGCCTGGAGCGGGCTGGGCTGCTGACTTATTCTGGCCCCACATATATATATATATATATATATATATATATATATATATATATATATATAAACAGGATCTCATATATATATAAAAAAATTAGAAAAAAAAAAGAGCTAACCCGGTAATATTACAAAAAAAGAAAAAAAAGGTCAATGAATGGTATATATAGAGCAAACAAAAAAAAGTAAAGTAACGTAGTTATTACTGTATTTGTGGAAAATGTTATAAATGTAACTTTTTTTTTCTAATATTTTTATTTTTAATTGTGATTAGTTCTAATAAGATATTTTATTTTAATTTCTAAAAAATTAAAATTATAAAAATTATAAAAATATTGTGACAATTTATTAATATAACCGGGTCTTATCTGTATCTAAAAAAATGAGAGAAAAAAAAAAAAAAAAAAAAAAAAGACCCGGCGATATTACCCAAAAAAAGGAAAAAAAGAACGCCAATAAACGGTATATCTTGACAAAACCAAAAAGTAGTGTAGCTACTACAGTAGTTTTACACAGCACAGCTTTCACTATTGCAAAAGTGTCCCAAGTTTCATCATCAATGGCAGAAGCTACAAAGAAGTACTTTGCTTCTTCTTTCTTGGTGTTTTCGCAATAGTGCCATGAAACAGTGTTTTATTTATACTTTTCTTTTTCTTTTTTCTCAGGTATGCAGTTGTTACAAGGGCCAATTAGATAGTAGGTACAGCTGATTACTTGATTTTGTTCATTCCTATGTTACATAAAAGAATTTTGTTTGTTAGTTTGTATTGTATGTATGGTACAATAAACAACATTCATTCCTAAATAGGTGGTCACCTTGTGTGATATGGCGATGTCAACTTATGAAGGTTTTATGACTTTAGACAACGGATACTTGAGAGCCTAAACCTTTGGAAGAGTAAGAAGTGTGGACCAAAAACAGAATTAGAAGTATAAGAAGTGAAGAAAAAGATCAATTTTTATGACATATAATAATATTTTTTCATTATTTCATGACATATAATGTATGTGTCTACTTCAATTGGAATTTATTGTAGATGTGGAATTTATATTATGAGTGAAAGCTATGGTAGGTTCTACATTTGATCTTATATCACTATTTAACATACTGGCTAGCACATGCCTTGCACGTGTAGCCCAAACTAGTATATATATATATATATATATATATATATATATATATATATATATATATATATAAAGAGTCTAAGTGTGTATAGATTTTGAATTATGCTAGGGACACAATTTTTGACACGACTTTATGCCACAACTGGTCACATGGTGAGTTGTGATTGGTAAGAGTGTATCCCCACGTGGCCCACTAACACACTCTTACCAATCACAACTCACCATGTGGCGAGTTGTGGCACAAAATTGTGCCAAAAGTTGTGTCCCTAGCATAATTTATAGATGTTGCACAACATATGGTATCAGTGCAAGGTTAGCGTTTTGATATCTTTGTTACAGTAAAAGATGATGAGCACCAAGTTAATATATAAGGACAACCAGTGCAATTCATCTCAACTTAGGTGATAAGAGGCCATTCACAAATCATTTAAAGTATAGACAACATGGTAGATTTCAAAGAACTTAGAAAGTCTCCGTATGAGTTTTGACAAATAAATAGTACGTGTTTGCATGGAAATGGAGGGTGTTGGTTTTTAAGTTTGCTAAATTGATATAAACTAAATATATATTAGTATACAGCACCCATAGGGCTCCCAGCTCTGTGGCCGATTAACAAATATGAGCCACCTCCAACAATTTTGTTGTTTTCATTTGGGGGGTAAGTAATTCAATTCTATTTACTGTGATCTTTTAGTTAGACTCCGTTAGTCTTATAAAGAAAAAGTTAAATTTCTTTAATTCTAGATTTAGCTAGATTTAGCTATCGCATAAATTATTATCAAGGGAACTCCTTGAACACTTTATTCTTTTGAATTGTCAAATTTGCGCAGCCACACGCATCACTGTATCACACCGATTTTTCAGACCAGCAAAATTGGGAAAAAAATCAATTATTTGTCTGATCTTGGAATAAATATGTTGAAAAGAATTTATATCTAGAAGATCATAATCCCAAAAATATTTGATGCATTCCAAGTTGAGAAGCCAAAGGTACAATGCCTTGTATAAGTTGTATTCCAAGCTACTAGACATTTTTGATTCCTTCTAGCGGATTGACTATTGGATATGGTCATATGAGAGACACTTCAAGAGAAACACAACAAAAGCCAAAGAAAAGAGTAGCAAAAAAAATATATATGTTAACGTATATAGTGTTGTGGGCTTTAGGCCCAATTAGGTTACTTGTATAGCACACATATTTACTTGTACTGCACACATATGCCTCCTATATAAAGGCTCCTATGTACATTCTTTTGATCATGAAATACAATACAATTACATTCAGTATTTCTAACATGGTATCAGAGCCACTGCTCTAATCCTTTGGTGTGTCGCTCTTAAGCAGTCTTGTCTTCTTGGGTGTCATCTGCAGCCGTTGTTGTGAGCAGCACCACTGCCTCCACCGCGACTCCAGTACATCAAAGACCACTGCCCTGCCGCCACCATCGCTTCCGCCTCTCCGATCAGACCACAGATTGTACCATCGGAAAGCAATATCTCCGATCTACTTTTCTGTGAAATTTCATCTTCATCGGACCACACACGCGCCCCCACGCGCCACTATAATTCTCGGCGTCACAGCCACGCGCCGCCAATATCCTTCACGCGCCGGACACCGCCTCCACGCGCCGGACACGGTTTGCTGACGTCATCATCACTGCCACGTCAGCCCTAGCTGACGTCATCACTCTACGTCATCGCTTACGTCATCACAGTCAGCCGCTTATGTCAGCAAACGTCAGCTGCTTACGTCATCTTGCTGACGTCAGCCCTAGTTGACCGTTGACTTTGACTTTGACCGTTGACTTTTTCGGAGTTGACTTTTTTGGAGTTTAGGTGCTCCTTACCCAGTTTTTCGCGTAGATTTCATTTTTGCAGTCTGTTTTTGCATATTTGGCTTCTAAATGAAGAATAAGGACAGGTCTTCTTCTTATTGCAACAATCGTCGCAGCCAATCTATCACACATTTTTGCAAATTTTGCAAACGTTTTGGCCACAATATTGAGACTTGTTATCATCGCAACAAATCAGCTGTTTCAATTTCTGCTGCTACTGTTGCTAGCACTGAGAGTGTCCAACCAATGGCTCCTGTCTCTGCACAATCTAAGTCTTCTGGATCCACTTTCTCCATTTCCAGAGATGACCTTAAAAATATCATTGCCAATGTCATACGTATGGTTGGTAATGCATCTTCTTCCTCTTCTCTCTCAGCTTTATCTGGTATGTCTCCTACCTCTTGGCTTATGGATTCTGCTTGTTGCAATCACATGACACCTCACTCGTCCTTATTTTCTGACCTTAAACCTGCACCGCACCCTCTTAATATTCGCACAGCAAATGGTTCCACAATGTCTGGTCATAATATAGGTTCAGTTTCAACCTCTAACCTCTCGGTTCCTGGAGTCTTTAATGTTCCTGACCTTTCTTATAATTTATTTTCTGTGGGACAATTAGCTGAGTTGGGTTATCGTATTACCTTTGATTATTCTGGGTGCATTGTGCAGGATCCTAGGACGGGACAGGAGCTTGGGACCGGTCCCAGAGTTGGGCGTATGTTTCCCGTGGACAACCTTCGTCTTCCACTTGTTGCTCCTGTTTCTATTGCTGCAGCTGCTGCAGTTTCTTCCACTCCTTCCCTTGCACTTTGGCATGCTCGACTTGGTCACGCATCTTCCTCTCGAGTACAACAATTAGCTTCTAGAGGTTTGTTAGGTTCAGTGTCTACAGAAAATTTTGATTGCGTTTCATGTCAGTTAGGAAAACAACCAGCTTTGCCTTTCAATACTAGTGAATCCATATCCACTGATATCTTTGACCTTATTCATTCTGATGTTTGGGGGCCTTCCTCTGTCTCTAGTATTGGTGGGTCTAGATATTTTGTTGTCTTTGTTGATGATTACTCTCGCTATAGCTGGATTTTTAATATGAAACATCGTTCTGAATTATTGGAAATATATTCTAATTTTGCAAAAATGGTTGAAACTCAGTTTTCCAGACGCATCAAAATTTTTCGATCTGATAATGCTCTTGAATATACTCAATATGCCTTCCAAGCTATTTTGCATTCCTATGGCACTGTTCATCAACTAACTTGTCTAGGTACCTCTTAGAAAAATGGTAGAGCCGAATGAAAACTTCGTCATATTCTTGACACTGTTCGTGCTCTCCTTCTCTCTGCCAAAGTTTTTGCTCCTTTTTTAGGTGAAGCTGCTCTTCATGCTGTTCATGCTATTAATCGCATTCCACATCCTATTATCCAAAATTAAACTCCAAATGAGCGCCTTTTTGGGTCATATCTAGACTATCACCACCTTCGCTCATTCTGTTCTGCTTGTTTTGTTCTTCTTCAGCCACATGAGCATAACAAACTTGAGCCTCGATCAAGGCTTTGTTGTTTTATTGGCTATGGCGAAACTCAAAAGGGGTGTTGGTGTTATGATCCTGTCTCTCATCATCTTCGTATCTCCTGTAATGTTGTCTTTTAGGAACATCGCTCCTTTGTCGAGCTCTCTCATTTCTGTGCTTCCCTATCTTCCTCCTCTGTCTTAGATCTTTTTCTACATGAGGCACATATTCCTTCTGTAGCTACTCCTGATTCTCCTATAGCTGCTCCTGATTCTTCTGTAGACTTCTCTGTCCAACCACCAGATATCCTTGATCCTTTTCCTAGTTCACCCTTTAATGAACAGGTGGAAGATGAACAGGTCGAAGACGAGCTACCCAACCCTGAACTTGGGTCCCCTGCTCCTGCTTCACCTGAAGATCTTACACAAGACATTCCACCTCGTCACTTAACTCGGGTAAGATCCATTCATACACATTTACTTGACTATCATTGTTACACTGCCCTTGCTACACTGCACAAGCCTCACACCTATGTGAGGCTTCCACTGATCTTTTATGGCAGATTGCAATGAAAGAGGATCTTGCTACATTATCCAAAAACCATACTTGGGATTTGGTGACTCTCCCCCCTGGGAAATCTGTGGTTGGTTGTAAGTGGATCTACAAGATTAAGACTCGCTCTGATGGGTCCATTGAGCGCTACAAAGCTCGTCTTGTTGCAAAAGGTTTTACACAGGAGTATGGGATTGATTATGAAGAGACCTTTGCTCCGGTTGCTCGTATCTCATCTGTTCGTGCCCTCTTAGCTGTTGCTGCTGCCAGTAAATGAGACCTTTTTCAGATGGATGTCAAAAATGCATTCCTTAATGGGGATTTAAGTGAAGAAGTTTATATGCAACCTCCTCCTGGTCTCTCTGTTGACTCAAACAAAGTTTGTCACCTTCGACGTGCACTTTATGGCCTTAAACAAGCTCCACGAGCTTGGTTTGCCAAATTCAGCTCTACCATCTCTCGCTTGGGTTACATGGCCAGTTATTATGATTCTGCCTTATTTCTTCGTTGCACTGACAAAGACACTATTTTATTTCTCTCGTATGTGGATGATATGATCATAACTGGTGATGACCTCAGTGGCATTCAAGAACTTAAGGATTTTCTTAGTCAGCAGTTTGAGATGAAAGATCTTGGACATCTCAGCTACTTCTTGGGTCTTGAAATCACTCATTCTACAGATGGACTTTATATTACTCAAGCCAAGTATGCCTCTGAACTCTTGTCTTAAGCTGGACTTACTGATAGCAAGACTGTTGACACTTCAGTTGAGCTTAATGCACATCTGACTCCTTCAGGAGGGAAACTATCTCTCTTTACAAAAGCTTGGTTGGCAGCTTAGTTTATCTCATTGTTACTCATCTAGACATTTCTTATGTTGTTCACCAGGTGAGCTAGTATTTTTCTGCTCCACAATCGACTCACTATGCCGTTGTTGTATTCTTCGATACCTAAATGGCACTCTTTTCCATGGTCTTTTCTACTCTACTGAGTCTCCTCTTGTTCTCTGTGCATATTTTGATGTTGATTGGGCAGGAGATCCCATTGATCGCAGGTCCATCACTAGTTATTACTTTATTCTTGGTTCTTCTCTGATTTCTTGGCGAAGCAAGAAACAAACTCATGTGGCCCGCTCCAGTACTGAAGCAGAATATCGTGCCCTTGCTGATACCACATCTGAGCTCCTTTGTCTACGATGGCTTCTCAAAGACTTAGGTGTGTCTACATCCTCTGCCACTCCTCTTTATTGTGATAACCAGAGTGCTATTCATATTGCTCACAATGATGTCTTCCACGAACGGACTAAACACATCGAGATCGATTGTCATTTTATCCGTTTTCATCTTGTTCATGGTGCTCTCAAGCTGATCTCAGTCTCCTCTAAAGATCAACTTGCAGA
This sequence comes from Quercus aquifolioides, assembly GCA_019022515.1. Lineage (NCBI taxonomy): Eukaryota > Viridiplantae > Streptophyta > Magnoliopsida > Fagales > Fagaceae > Quercus > Quercus aquifolioides. The sequence goes on along the minus strand of CM032329.1, from coordinate 18,256,008 downwards.
TATTTTCACCAAGTCACATCCTAAGGGACGCCTTCGTACTTTGGTTGACAACCTCAAGTTGGTCTCACATCCACCTTGAGTTTGAGGAGGGCTGTTAACGTATATAGTGTTGTGGGCTTTAGGCCCAATTAGGTTACTTGTATAGCACACATATTTACTTGTACTGCACACATATGCCTCCTATATAAAGGCTCCTATGTACATTCTTTTGATCATGAAATACAATACAATTACATTCAGTATTTCTAACAATATATATATGTAAGAGAGAATAGGGGTGAAGACAACCAAAATGGCAAAATGTTAATAGACGTGTCCTCATAGCCACCTTGCAGCTAGCATTTGAACCATAGTCAAATTTTTTGGATTACTAGGCGTAATCAATGACGACAATAAAAGAAGAAGCGCCCTATTTATAAATGCCAATAAACGGTATATCTTGACAAAACCAAAAAGTAGTGTAGCTACTACTGTAGTATATAGAAGAATTAAGCACAGCTTTCACTATTGCAAAAGTGTCCCAAGTTTCATCATCAATGGCAGAAGCTACAAAGAAGTACTTTGCTTCTTCTTTCATGGTGTTTTCGCAATAGTGCCGTGACAAAGTGTTTTATTTATACTTTTCTTTTTCATTTTTCTCAGGTATGCAGTTGTTACAGGGGCCAATAAGGGGATGGGCTTCGAAATATGCAGGAAGTTGGCCTCAAATGGGATCGTGGTGGTGCTAACTGCTAGAGATGAGAAAAAAGGCCTTGAAGCTGTTGAAAAGCTGAGAGAGTTTGGGCTGTCTGACCACGTTGTATTTCATCAGCTTGATGTGGCAGATCCTGCTAGTATAGCTTCCTTTGCAGATTTCATTAAAACCAAATATGGGAAGCTCGATATATTGGTACTTTTGAAATGTTTCTGGTGGTTTAACTAGCCATTTGAATTACTGTTTGGAAACCGAGATTCTTCTTATTATTATTATTATTTTTTATGTATGTTATTAACACGCGTGCTATATTTTGAGTCAATTGGATGATAAATCTATAAAGTTTTATCTTTTATGCATAGTTTTAATATACAAAAACATGAAATTTAAGTATTTTATAGATGATATAGTCACTGACCTTTTGATCATTCTGAAATTTTGCAAGCATGAAAAAAATATAATCCGATGGTTATCTATGCATATATTGTGTTGTGTAACATTACTTAAAGTTACTCCTAAATCAACTCTTTGAATATGTATGACAGGGAAGAGGAAAGAGAGGCAGAAGATATTGGAAATTTTAATATGATAAAAGTGTAGACTGTAGAGACTAAACAGCAAACACAACCTTGCTTTAAATTGCATAAAAATCTGCACATCATCGATGAATTTTCAACAAGAACTAAAGCTTTGTTGTAAATTGCTCTTGTTATAATCCCATCTTATGTACAAATTTTAAAATTTGATGGGATTGGTCAATTATCAATATAATAGAGACTCTCAATAATACTTGCTTCGGGTCATCTTGTTCATGATCCTGTTTTTGGTTTAATTTACAAAATAAAATAAATGATGACAAATCTTAAAATTCTATGCAGGTCAACAACGCCGGGATCACTGGATCTATAGTAGATGGAGATGCTTTAGCTGCTTCAGGTTTTGGTAAGGTAAGTTATGAAAGTATGATATTTTTTCATTGCCAAAAAATAAGAAAAGGGTGAGTGGACTTGGATGTAACTTTGAGAAAGAGTGACTTGACTGTAACTTCAGGATTAGACATTATGTTGTTATAACTCTTGTTGATCATTGTAGTTAATTCCTAACAAAGTAAGAAGGAATCTTAAGCCAAATCATTATTATTCAGCCAAAGCCTCTTGCAAATTGAAAGTAAATAATCTATTAGGTTGTGGGTTCAAGTCTAGAAATCAGTCTCTCCAATAAAAATTAAGACTAAGGTTATCTACTAATCACCTTTCTCAGACTCCACAAAAAGGGATTTTGTGCATTAGGTATGACTTTTTTATGATATTGGTCATGTTCTAGAAAGAAAACCCATATAAAACCACACTAGCATCAATTAACTTTGACTAAAGCGGCTTTAGTCAAAGTTACCGTATTGTGTCTGGTAGCTGATTAGCTTTTTCTAATTCCTTGTTGCACTCCCTATGAAATCTTGCAATGTTAGGCCACAAAATTATGGATGCTTTTACCATAAGTATAGTGTGTTTGGGTCTTCAGACTGGGGTTGGGAAGCTAACTAAGTACTGTTGTTCAACCTGTCTCTGCCTACCATTTTCTTTGTACAATTGGCTTGGAAGAGAATGAATTTTCTTCTCATTGATGCAGGAAGGTGTCAATGTGGATTGGAGTAAACTAGTGACTGACACTTATGAGTTAGCTGAAGAGTGCCTGAAAACAAACTACTATGGCGCCAAAGGAATGATTGAAGCACTTCTTTCAATCCTCCAGTTGTCCAATTCACCAAGGATTGTTAATGTTTCCGCTTCCATGGGACACTTAGAGGTATGAAACTGCAGATAAAATTTCTGGAACCCTTATTAGAACTTAGAATTAATTTTTATACAAGTTTTGATTTGGTTTTGAAATTTATTACAAGCAAATGTTCTGGAACGAGCCAACACTAAATCCCAATCAAAAGTAGATGGTTCAACTCATAACTGGCTTAAGAATAGATCCATGTATCATTATTTGTTTCAGTGCCACTTGAAACTTCACCAATTTGAGTCCCATCTAAGTGTTATGTACTTTTTTTTTAATGGACTGGATAGTGGATACTTATGTAGTTAAGCCATTTGTGGTTAGAGGCAGTTTCATTTCACGATCTAAAAAGTTGAACTTTGCCCTCTTGAGGTTATCTTTGTTGTGCTTCCATAACACATTTCCATCCCAACAGTTAAAAAGTCGAAATGAACCCCATTCTCTCTCTCTCTCTCTCTCTCTCTCAACACGCACACATTCTGCCATCAAACTCAAATGGCTGCCAGGCTGGAATCCAATGGCTGCCACTCTGTTTCTTTGCTGCTAATTAATCACTATTACTGTTTTTTAAGGAAGTTACTACCTTTCTTTCTTACAAATTGATGGGACTATAAGAAGCACTCCTCTTATTTACTTTCTAAAAGAGGTGTAGAGTCTCTTTTCTTCTTCTTCTTCTTCTTCTTCTTCTTCTTTCAAATTAAACTGTAATTCATTTTCCCATTAATCAAAAATTAAAGTGAGTTTTCTTCTTCTGCTGTTTCAGAAAATACCAAATGAATGGGCTAAAGAAGTGTTAGGTAATGCTGAAAGCCTAACAGAAGAAAGAGTAGATGAGGTATTGAATGAATATCTGAAAGATTTTAAAGAGGATTCCTTGGAAACCAAAGGCTGGCCCAGATATTTGTCTTCTTATATAATTTCAAAAGCAGCTATGAATGCCTACACAAGGATTGTGGCCAAAAAGTACCCATCTTTCCGAGTCAATTGCGTCTGCCCTGGCCCTGTCAAGACAGATATAAACTACAACAATGGCTATTTGACGACTGATGAAGGTGCTGAAAGTGTTGTAAAGTTAGCGCTCCTGCCCAATGATGGTCCTTCTGGCCTCTTCTTTTATCGGAATGAAGTGACAACTTTTGATTAAGATTTTTCATTTCTACTACTTCTCAAAGATATAAATACTAATAAGTCTGTACTTTTCCTAGAATTGTTTACTTTCTATGTTTTGAATCTCTATTTGACAGGCTATTTGAAAGCCAATGTCTAACGTTGATGTCATAAAATGTATGCAAAGAATGTGTTTTTTCACTTGGGGTATGTAATGTCGATTATATGCTATTTGTAATGAAACTTTTAAGAATCTTTTGTTTGTTGGTGTGGATGAGTGTGATTCAAACACTTTTGCTCTTTGTTGCTTGTTCCAAATTGGTTAGGAGAAAGTTCACTTATGTGTTTATAAGTAACTAGTAAGTTGCCCGTGCAATGCACAGATAATTTTGTAATATTTTATGTAAAACAGTTTTGAATAATATTATACATAAATTATAAAGAAAAAGTATCTAAATTGGAGTAAAGAAATATATACATTTTGAGATATTAAAAATTGGTTTAGTAGCTTTATTGCATATTTGTAGCATTCTTAAGGTAAGTTTATTATTTTTTTTAAATCATGAAACAAAAAATAAATGCAAAAGAGTAACGGGACCATGAAAATAAATTAATTTGTGTTGTGTTCACATATTTAATACTATGAAATAAAAGTATACCCAACTTTATGATTGTCTTCCACTCATCGATAGTGCGACATTAAGACATGTTGTGAGCAAGTGTGTATGCATGTGTCTTATAGATTATTTAAAATTAAACCATGGTAGAATATGACTTTACATTGCGCACAAAATATTCTTTCTACTTATATACCCAAAACAAAAACTAACTAACCAAATTACCTCTACCTAAATCATATTTAAGCCCCTAATTTAAAAAGAAAAAAAAATTACCTGTAGGGGTTTCGGTGTCTGGATGGTGGTGGTAGGCCAGTATAACGAAGGTGGTAACTCTTCAGTTTTTCTCTTTTTCAAATGTTTTGTTAGTCTCAGGTCTTTTATTTTGGTAATATATAGTGCAATAGTGTTTTTATTTAACAATCCACAAAATTTTTGTGTCTCTCTATCTCTCTCTAGAGTCTTATGTGTGATATAAGCTTAGGCAATTAATGAGATAACAGTAAAATAAGATAATATGAACTTTTGGGTAACAATAAAAAATTTAAAAAAAAAAAAAAAAAAAAAAAACCTTAATGAAAGAGGTAAAAAAATGCAAAATTAAAATGCTACTTGGCCAGACCTCATGCACTCTTGCATGAGTCGCATGAGGTCTCTGAGAGAGAGAGAGAGACATTTTGTAACAACTTTTATTCTACAATATTCCTCCAAAAAAAAAAAAAATTTACTCATTCCTTGAACTAAATAATTATAATGGTTATGTGTGTGCAATTTATAATTGTTATTTCACTGCATATTCATAGCCTTCTCAAGGTAAGATTTTTTTTTTTTTGAACCATGAAACCAAAAATAAATGCAAAAGAGTAACAGGATCATGAAAATCAAATAATTTGTGTTGTGTTCACATATTTAATACTATGAAATAAAAGTATGTCCAACTCTCTCACTGTCTTCCACTCATTGATAGTGCGACATTAAAACATGGTGTGGACAAGCGTGTATGCACGTGTCTTATAGATGATTTAAAACCATGGTAGAATATGGTTTTACATTGCATACCAAATATTCTTTCTACTTATATACCCAAAACAAATACTATCCAACCAAATTACCAAAACCTAAATAATATTTAATCCCCTAATTAAAAAGAAAAAAAATACCCATAGGGGTTTTAGCGTCTTGATAGTGGTGGGAAGTCAATATGATGGAGGCAGCGGCCCCTCAAATTTCTTAGTCTCAGGTCTTTTATAGTGAAACAATGTGTTTTGATTTTGTAGTGAAACAATGCCTTTTATTTAACAATCCACAACATTTTTGTGTCTCTCTATCTCTCTCCAATGCCTTATTTGGTTAGTTATTACTATTAATCCTTAATTATTATTTTTTTGCTTTTTTAAAAATATTAAAATGGCGGCTATGCTAAAAGACATGAAAAAGAGAGAAATGTGTGATATAAGTTTAGGCAATTAATAAGAGACTAATGAGATAACAGTAAAATAAGTTAATGTAAACTTTTGGGTAACAGTAAAAAAAAACTTAATGAAAGAAGTAAAAAAAATGCTAAATACAAAATTAAAGCGTCACTTGACAAGTCTTCATGCACATCTTTGCTTATATATATATATATATATATATATATATATATATTGATGATTATTCCTTTATAACTCCTAATCACTAATCAACATGAGTCTTAAAAAACTTTGTGATAAGACTTTATCATACGTATAAAATAAGCATAGATTTTTTTTTTTTTTAAAGGATATTGCTATTGTGTTCATCCTTATAAGAATTTAAGTATAGATTAAATTTTCATTATTTTTGACAATTTTTCTTTGATTCCTTTATAATTTATATATTGTGTTGGTTTAAATAAATTTTTTCTCAAGCTTTCAGAGGATTGATTTTAGATAAGATGTTCAACTTTTATACGCTAAGCATTGACTGTAAGTCTTGTACATGGAACAAATAGAGATAAGAAATTAAGAATATGGTCCATTTTGGTCGGCCTTAGCTTGATTTATCTAGATATCAATTTTCTCTCTTGCCAAAAGTTTGTCTTATTTTAGGCGAAAGTTTCATTGATTATTACTTGTATACAAAATTCCATGATTATTAAATTGGAATAGGTGCCTTACTAACCTAACCAATTGGAATAGGTTGAAATTTCTTCCCATCCACACTAAATGTTGTGTACACTCCAAATTTTTTCTACATCTCATAATGATACGTTGTTGATAGGTGTCATTCAAGTCCAAAATTAAACACTCATTTGATGTAACAGGAGACTATGGAATTTGACACTGTATACACCAGTTTTATTCTTGATGTTGTGAAATTGCTGTAGTTACTAAAAACTCTAGTTTGATTAGTTGGCAAGTCATGTTCTTTAATCATGAAAAGTCTACAATGGAAAACTTTTATGTTCCTACAATAAATGTTTTGGAGAGAAAATTGTTAGCCCCCTCATCCCATTGGGACCCCCCTATTTATACAAAGGAAAAGGATCCAATATTCCTAAGTGTGACTTAGTTGTATGGAATTGTGCAATTGTGCCTAGATTTCTTTTAAAAATTTAATTATAATTTTAAACTCTAATTTGGTGATTTTTATATGAAAGAGGTAAAAAAAAGCTAAAAGCAAAGTTAGAGCGCTACTTGGCAAGACCTCATATACTCTCGTATGAGGTCTCTGCTTTTATATATATATTGATTGCCCATGTTTTTTAATTTCTTGAAATAGTGGGCTTAGGGCTTATACATATAACTCATATGAGTGAGTGACGGAGTGAATGGCTTGTCACAATGCATGTGTGTAAAATCCAACAAGTTTTGTTTTGGGCCTTAATTTTTGTCTTTTTTTCATCCTATTAGTGTTCATTGACTATTTGAATTAGCGCATTTAATGTGCATAGTGACCATTGAACTTCGGCCCATTAAAAACCCATTAGTCTATTTTTTAATTGGCTAATATAACACACTTCTAGACCTCTTTAAGCCCGTTGAACATTTAATATACGTGGTGACCGTTAGGCTTTGACCCGTTGGAAATCCACTTGTCTATTTTTTTTTCCTTGTCTAATATAACACACTTTCATCATCAAATCCTCTAGAATTTGTAAGGTACTTTACTGCATCATCTTAACCCTTCATTAATTCATTAATAAAATCTTTAAAATAACAATGCCACATTAGCAATTTTTTTTTTTTTTTAGAAACAAACACACACACACACACAAAAGGGAGGATGGGGCAAGTTATATTACATATAACACACTCTCTTAAACAATGTGGGACAATTACCTTTTTTTTTTTTTTTTTAGAAACAAACACACAAACACAAAGGAGAAGGAAATGAGTTTGAATACAGTGCTACATTAACAATTAAAAACCAAATCTCTTTTATTATATTTTAATTTAGTATTTTACATATGTTATCTTCTTATAATTTCGGAAGATATTATAAAAACTAACCAATTAAGCATTTAATATATTTAGTATATACTTGTTTTCAATTTTTAGCTTATTTCAAGAAAAATAACAAGTAAACAAAGGATATGATGGTGAAAAAAAAAATGTGCTTATTGTTGGCCAACTTTATGTCGGGTTCTTCGCCATTTGTTTTGATTAATGTTGAGAGTTAAACTTTTAAACCTCTCCTATGTTGCTGTGCACACCAATCAGTCAGACAAAATCTACTATAAAAATGTTGTCAAAATTTGTGTCCTATGCTTACCAAAAACAAAAGCCAAAGTAAAATTTTGAACCAATCACTCAGATAATATCAACTATAAAAAAAAGATTGGTCAAATTTTGTGTCCTAGGCTTACCGAAAACAAAAACAAAAGTTACTTTTTGCTAACCAAGTCATTATTTTTTATTTTTTGATAGGAACCCAGTCATTAGTATGGGGCACAATTCAACCCACACGTGAACATGTCTCACAGCTGAATTTCTTTTTATTTAAGCAGTTTAGCACTGCTTTCACTTGATACAAAAGTGTCCCAAGTTTTATCATCAATGGCAGAAGCAACAAAAAAGTACTTTGCTTCTTCTTTCATGTTGTTTTCGTAACAGTGCTATGACACAGCAATTTATTTATACTTTTCTTTTTATTTGTTTTAATTTTTATACTTTTTTTTTTCCTTTCAGGTATGCAGTTGTTACAGGGGCCAATAAGGGGATTGGTTTTGGAATATGCAGGAAATTGGCCTCAAATGGGATCATGGTGGTGCTAACTGCTAGAAATGAGAAAAAAGGCCTTGAAGCTGTTGAAAAGCTGAGAGAGTCTGGGCTATCTGACCATGTGGTATTTCATCAGCTTGATGTGGCTGACCATGATAGTATATCTTCCTTTGCAAATTTCATTTATACTTAAAAAAGCTCATGTGCTTTATATATTGGTATGTTTGAAAATGTTCCTGGTGCTTAAGCGAGCCATTTGAATTTTGTAACTATTAAAGGCTGTGATATGTGTTTTTTATTTATTTATTTTGAATATGAATGACATAGAATAGGAAAGAGAGGGATAGAAGGTATTGGAAATTTGATATGAGTGTAAACTATAGAGTCTAAACAGTTAACGCTATACCTTGCTAAAAATGCATAAAAATTTGCACATTGACTCAATCGATGAATTTTCAATTAGAACTAAAGCTATGTTGTAGACTGCTCTTGTTATAATCTCAGCTTATTTACTTCAAATTGAAAATTTTGATATGATTGGTCAATTATCAAGAGTTTAGAGACTCTCAACAATACTTGCTATGTTATATCTTGTTCATAAGTTGAATTTACAATATCAAATAAATGATAACAAATCTTAAATTTCTATGCAGTTCGACAATGCAGGGATTCTTGGAGCTATAATTGATGGTAATGCTTTTGATGACTCAGGTAATGATATGGTAAGTTTTGTAAGTATGATATTCCTTCTTTGCCAAAAAAGAACATTGATTGGACTTGGATGTTTGAATGAGGAAGAGTGACTTGATTGTAACTTCAAGATTAGACATTATCTTGTTATATAGCTCTTGGTGATCATTGTTGTTAATTCCTAACAAAGTAAGAAAGAAACATAAGCTAAACCAATTTTGTCCAGCCAAAAGCCCTCTTGTAGCCTGTAGGTTGAAAGTAAATAATCTATTTGAAACTCCCAAAGGAAGAATGTAATAAAAGTCTTATTATATTAGTCATATTCTAGAAAAAAATATATATATCCATGTTGAATCATACAAGCATCAATTAATTTGCCTTTTAGACTTATTTGGTTATATGAAGACCTTAATGTCAAGTTTCCCAAAACCTATTTAGTCAAAGTTAACGTATTGTATCTGGTAGCAATTCGCTTTTTGGCCACAAAATTATGGATAACTTAACTATTAAGTACCTGTTTGGATACAGTTTTTCCCACGTCTGCATCTGCGTTTTTTTTTTTTTTTTTTTTTGAAGCATGTTTCTGTGACTGTAGTGGTTTTTCAGTAGGGCTCGTGTACTGTTTACGGGATCCACAAACCTCTTTTTTCAACAAAACTTTCATTAAAAATGGGTCCCATGGCACTATTCACATATTTAAAAATGATTTTGCTATAGTATTTTTAGTTTTCAGCAAAATAAGCGGTATCCAAACGGACTCTAAGTATAGTGTGTTTGTGTCTTCAGACTAGGGTTGGGAAACTAATGTGTTTGTGTCTTCAGATTGGGGTTGGGAAACTAACTATTGCTGTTGGTAAAATTGTCTGGCTACCATTTTCTTTGTACTATTAGCTTGGAAGAGAATGAAGTTTCTTCTTATTGATGCAGCAAGGTGCCAATGTGGATTGGAGTAAAATATTGACTGAAACTAGTAAGTTAGCTGAAGAGTGCCTGCAAACAAACTACTATGGTGCCAAAGGAATGATTGAAGCGCTCCTTCCAATCCTCCAGTTGTCCAATTCACCAAGAATTGTTAATGTTTCCTCTTCCATGGGGCACTTAAAGGTATGGAACTTATTACAAGTAAATGTCATGGAATCCCAATCAAAAGTAGATGGTTCGACTTATAACTGACTTGAGAATAGATCCATATATCATGATTTGTTTCAGTGCCACTTGAAAGTTCACCAAGTTGAGTCCCAGCTAAGTGTCCAATTAAGTAAAATTTTCTATCTTTAGGAAAAGGGATACTTATGTACTTTTTCTTCTTCTTTTTTCATGATCTCAAAAGTAGAACTATGCTTCCATAAGGACCATACGCATTCCAACCTAACAGTTAAAAAGTTGAAATAAACCTCTCTCTCTCTCTCTCAACACACAATCCTGCTTCAAACTCAAGTGGCTGCCACTCTGTTTCTTTGTTGCTTTTATAGGTTTTTTTAGGAAGATACTATCTTTCTTTCTTAACAAATTGATGGGATTATATGCAGCACTCCTCTCTCATTTACTTTCTATAGATGCAGAGTTTCTTTTCATCTTCTTTACCTTTTTTTTTTTTTTAATTAAACCATGATTCATTTTCCCATTAATCAAATTAAAGTGAGTTTTCTTCTTCTGCTCTTTCAGAAAATACCGAATGAATGGGCTAAAGAAAAGTTAGGTGATGCTAAAAGCCTAACAGAAGAAAGAGTGGATGAGGTATTGAATGAATTTTTGAAAGATTTTAAGGAGGGTTCCTTGGAAAGCAAAGGCTGGCCTAGATATACGTCTGCCTATGTGCTTTCAAAAGCAGCTCTCAATGCCTACACAAGGATTGTGGCCAAAAAGTTGCCATCTTTCCGAGTCAATTGCGTCTGCCCTGGCTATGTCAAGACAGATATAAACCACAACACTGGCTACTTGACAATTGATGAAGGTGCTGAAAGTGCTGTAAAGTTAGTGCTGCTGCCCAACGATGGTCCCTCTGGCCTCTTCTTTTATCGGAATGAGGTGACAACTTTTGATTGAGATTATTCATTTCTACCAATTCTCAAGGATAAAAATGCTAATGAATCTGCACTTTTCCTTGCCTAATTTACTATGTCTTGAATCACAATTTAATTGTCTATTTGAAAACAATGTCATAAAGTGTATGCAGAGAATAAGTGTTTTCACTTGGTGCATGTAATGTCAATTATATGCTTTTAGTAATGCAATTGTGAAGAATCTTTTGTTCTGTGCTGTGCGTGCAATGAAGCATGTTTTGATGGACAATGAATGGTGATTTGTGAACAAAGAGTAGGTCCAATTAGTCCGAAATTGATTGAATATGAAAGCTCGAAAACGTGTTGAAAACACAAGAGCTGTTTAGACCCCCAAATTAAAATTACGGCTTGGTTGATTTTACACTAACTTAATACTAAGTGCGGAATAGTGTAAACACAAGCGTATAAGCAAGACAACTACTCTAATCCATAATTAAAGCAACACATCAGTAATAATGAAATGAACAAGGGTAGGGAAGAAGGATGCAAACACAGAAAACACCGAGACGTGTTTTCGAAGAGGAAACCGAAGAACTCGGCGAAAAACCTCTCCGCCGCCCCCCAAGCGAAAATCGATCCACTAGACAATCAATTGGGATACATGCAGAGAATAAGTGTTTTCACTTGGTGCATGTAATGTCAATTATATGCTTTTAGTAATGCAATTGTGAAGAATCTTTTGTTCTGTGCTGTGCGTGCAATGAAGCATGTTTTGATGGACAATGAATGGTGATTTGTGAACAAAGAGTAGGTCCAATTAGTCCGAAATTGATTGAATATGAAAGCTCGAAAACGTGTTGAAAACACAAGAGCTGTTTAGACCCCCAAATTAAAATTACGGCTTGGTTGATTTTACACTAACTTAATACTAAGTGCGGAATAGTGTAAACACAAGCGTATAAGCAAGACAACTACTCTAATCCATAATTAAAGCAACACATCAATAATAATGAAATGAACAAGGGTAGGGAAGAAGGATGCAAACACAGAAAATACCGAGACGTGTTTTCGAAGAGGAAACCGAAGAACTCGGCGAAAAACCTCTCCGCCGCCCCCCAAGCGAAAATCGATCCACTAGACAATCAATTGGGATACATGAGTAAGCAAGAGACCCTCCAAGCCTAATCTACCCGATGTACCTAAGCCCTCCAAGCTCCTACTCCAACAAGGCTTCTCGGAACCATGTCTTGTCTAGCACTCCGGATCCCGCAACAAGCTCCATGTTGCATCTGCCATTCCAAGCTTCTTCCAATACTTTCCAGCAGCACCAAAACGTCACTCAACACTCTCAAAGGGTGTGGTAAGTGTTTGGGCTATCAACCTTTCAATGGTATGGAAATAGAGAGGGAAGGGTTGAGGAGATACCACAAGCAAGTGTATAGAGAAAGTTGGGGATGACAATCTCTAATTCCAAATGTGTTTGGCTAGGGTTTTCTCTCTGAAGCATTCCTCAACATTTGTGGGTAATGAGGGTATATATGGGATATGTGCAAAATGTGTGAGTCAGTCAGTACAGGCTGGCAGAACAGCATGTCTTGCGGGTGTCTCGCGGGAAGGCCTTACCCGCGAGATACTCGCGAGAGACAGCTGTCTCCACCTGTCCTGACTCTTCGCATTCCAGCACGTGCAGGGCACATGCTTCACTTCGCGGGAAGCTAAGTCGCGACATACCCGCGAGAATCCTTCAGCCTCCAAATGCTTGAGTCTTTACACACTCTCTATCACACAACCCTTACATCAATTTCCACAACAAATACAGGGTATAAACGATTGATAACAATTACAATCAAATTTGGCACGGAATAAAAGCCAACAAAAAACATAGTTGTAAATAATAATTTTACAGAATAGACAGAAGTGAACCAAATTTTTTGATACAAGATAGAATTCTATTCTAGTCTAATCTAAGTGTATATGTGTGTAAAGCTCCCTCTTGGAGACTTGAACTCTGGTCCTTACCCCCCACACTCCACAAGCACTTATACTTATGGAGTGACCATCGCACCAAAGGTGTACAGTGGTGAAGTGAACCAAATTAGACCAAATAAATCTAAGTGGACCAAAATGTGAACGGAACAAGTGGACTGAAATAGACCCTCTATTGTCACTACATTAAATTAGATTCATGCATTCCATCACAAGAGAGGACAAACCCATATCCACATAGATACAAGTTGTTGTTTCTCAAAAAAAAAAAAAAAAAAAAAAAAACCATAGATACAAGTTGTTACTAGAGATTAAAAAAAATTATATTTTAGTCAAATTCTACCATAATATCACAATATCCTAGTGCACACAACAACTTCAGCCCTTGTCTGATAGCCCAAAACTCAGCCAAACAGTAAGACGTTGCTGTGCGACTAAAGTCAGTAGCTAACGCCAAACACCATGTTGCTGTGTGATTAAAGTCAAAAGCTAAACTTGACTCCTTAGTCCTTCCTGACAAAATGTAACGAAAATCCATTTCATTTTGCGGTTCTCTTACTTCTAAGAAAGTCCCCACTTCATCTTCAATGGCAGAAGCACCAAAGAGGTATTTGCCGCTTCTTTTTTCATTGAGTTTGTACACTTCCCAAAACAACACAGCCTCTAAAGTCTAACCAAACCATATAGTATTTATATAACAGAATAACACCCGTAGTTTTTGTGTTATTAAGGGATCATGTTGTTCAGTTATGCAGTAGTGACAGGAGGAAACAGGGGGATTGGGTTTGAAACATGTAGGCAATTGGCTTTAAATGGGGTCACGGTGGTGTTAACATCAAGAGATGAGAAAAGGGGCCTTGAAGCTGTTGACAAGCTCAAAGAGTCTGGCCTTACTGACCATGTGGTTTTTCATCAGCTTGATGTCACTGACCCTGCTAGTATTGCCAGGGCCGGCCCAAGGCCTAGGCAAGTTAGGCCCAGGCCTAAGGGCCACCCAAAAAAAATTCTCCTTAGAAAAGAAGGCCCCACTTCCAATAATTAAAGACCCAAATTTTTATAAAATTATATATATTTTTTAAAGGTTGTCCAATTTTTTATTAGTGATGTTGAGGACATTACAAATTTTACTATTGACTTACAAATTATTATGTTACTAATCACAAAAAAAAAAAAAAAGTTATTTAAACATTCACTGGTTAGATTGATGAATTTCATCAATGAGAGTTAATATCACATCATATTGTGAACATTTTATAATGCTTTAAGTGCATTTTTTGTTTTCATTTCTATTAAGACTCTCCATGTTTGAGACCAATAGAACCTTAACCCAATTGAAACTCAAAATGTTTCAAAAAAAGTGTTGCAAATGTGTTAAATTATCAATTTTAGATTAATCTCCCCTAATAGTTTAAAACTTTAATTTTTGTAAATTAATATCCTACAAAGCCACATACCAAATAATATATACCCCCCTCTCTTAAAAATAAGATATAAAATTAAAAATTAGATTTTAACTTTACTCAACTATGTATTGTTGCATATCTAAAATAAAGTATTTTTTTTAATCGTAATATATTTTTATTTCTTTTTATTAATATTTATGGTTCAACTATGATATTCAATTCTCTATATGAAACGAACATTAGTTTAGTTAGTATTATTCATAAAATTATGTATTTAATGTATCAAATTAACCTAGATTTGATTAGTATTAAATAATTTTTTTAATTAATATTTACATATTAAAAACCCCGCTTAAATTTTTCGCCTTAGGCCCTAAATAATGTTGGGCCACCCCTGAGTATTGCTTCCCTAGCAGGTTTCATCAAAGCCACCTTTGGAAAAGCTGATATCTTGGTATCATCGTAATTCTCATTTGGTAATGTTGTTCTAGTAACGTTGTTTAAGTGTTGTAGAAATACATGTGGTGACAAAGTGTTGTAAAAATACGTGTTGTGTTGTTTAAACAACGAAAACTATTGTTTAAACAATGTTACCAAACAAGCCATCAGTTTCTTGGAATATTTCTGTTTATTGGTTTGCGTTAAGACTTCTTATTTTTAACTTGTACAGCTACCATGACATGACAGTCAGAGCATTATGTTGCTTTATTTAATTTGTATATGTACTATCAATTCCTAAATCCTAGTTGCAGGAGGTAGTATATACTATTTTTGTTGCATGTATCCTCCCCTCACATGGGCTGGGGTCCACCCCCATGTGAGGGGGAGGATACATGCAACAAAAACAACATGTATTTTCTCCAATTGAGGTGGCATATGCTGTTTCTTTTGTATGTATCCTCCCTCTCACATGGGGGTGGACCAAAGTATAACAGAATCAAAGTACTCTTACTTTTCATATGTGTAGAGACCATAAGGATGTAGAGCCATGTTGGCTTCAACAAGTTCCAAAATTTTATTATTGAATTATCAATCCTAGAAATAAAGCAGTTTAGGAATTTAACCTGTAAAATAATTTAATATATCACTACTATTATAGTATCAAGTATCTTCTTATGCATTTGGCAAAAAAAAAAAAGTATCTTCTTATGCACTTACAGCTGGAAATTGGAAAACTGTGGTTAGTTATTACTGAAAGGATGTATATTAAATCTATGTCACAATTCTGTTTTCTTATAGAATTTTATAGAAATAAAATGCTTGGAAGTGAAGGAATTATTTGCAGGTGAACAATGCAGGGGTTCGTGGATCCATAGTAGACTGCGATACTTTAAGGAATTCAGATTTTAAGGTAATCTTTCAATATATGATGTTACCAAAAACTAAAAGTTTGGCAATAATATTCCCCTTTTTTTTTTCTTTGAGAAGTAAGGGTATCCAAAATTCTTCAAGAGCTTGATTATTCAGTCGGTTACGTGTAGTCCCTTACTGGGTTTCGAACCCAAGATCTCATGAATATCATGAGGCCTAAGAAGCTACTAAGCCAACCCATTGGGTTCAATTAGATTCAAATTAGGGGAAGCATAACTTGCTTGTAGCTGTAGGTCACAATTACTCAATTAGAGACATTTTGTTAAATTAGTGGTACCATTGTTAATGTAAAATTTCTAACAAAGTAAGAAAAAATTATTGCACTAAAATGGGGGATGCTTAAATATCCATCTTTCTTCAGCCAAAAGCCATTGGAGGTTGACGTAAACAATTCACTAAAGAAAGAAGATTCTTGTGAACTTTCAAGTTTCAATGCCATGCATTCCTCTATTTCTTTCCAAAATTCCATTTGAAATCATTCTAGCATCTAGGAAGTTGCTTTGGGGACAATTTTAGTTTGATAGAACTATTTGCATTCGGGAAGGTTATTAAGTCAAATCTAGATACAGTTTGTTTAGCTTCTTAGCTGCTTTACTAAATTCCTTGTGTATCTGGTAAGATCTTGCTATATTAAGCCATTAATTGGTGGGCTTTTTAAAAATATAACATGCCTGTAGCATTCTCCAAATAAAATTTAATTAGATGGATGAAATTTATTCTTGTTAAGTATGGGGTTGTGGAGTTGGGCATTACAAGGGATCCTCAAATGGAGTTTGACTTTCAGCGCTAATGACTAAAGATAGAGACAAAACCAACTAAAGTAGCTGGCCAGTAGTTTTGTGGTCCAAACCCAAGCATGAAACCAGGGTTTTCAGACCCGGACCGTTCATTGAACCGTAAAAGGAAGAGGTTCAAGGTTTTTGAGGTCGAACCGAGGTTAGACCGAGGTCGAACCGTGATGACGTCATAATTAATTTAATAATTATTTTAAATATAAATAAAAACATTAAATTAATAAAAATAGGAAAATTAACTAAAATAGTCTAATTTAATATAGAAATCTATCTTTCAAATATTTTTTATATCATAACTTTTACAAGACAAATAAGAAATGTCAAATCCTAAACAAATATAAATAGAGTATATTTTTATTTATTTACATGTTAATCAGTAAAACTTGTGATAATAGTAATAATAATGATTACAATAACAATATAATAATTATTATAATATAATAATGAGAAGGACACTTACCTCAAATAAAATAAAATATTTAAATTATCTAATAATTTAAAATTTAAAATAATTATTTAATAATTATAATTATAAGTATATCTATTTCCAAAAAAAAAAAAAAAACTTTAAATATTATAGCAATACTAGTATTATAATATTTCACACAACTTTTGCTGCAATAAGTTGTGAGTGGTGAAAAAAATTGTAGGTGTACATAAATTTACATTTTCATCACTTACAACCCTTCACACAACAAATTATGACAAAAATTATTTAAAATCTTGTAATATTTGCATTGTATTAAATATAAATTTGTTACAATACAATGACAATCCGGCAATACATGTACATTAAGTCACATCACATGGGCTCAAAGGCCAAAGCTGAAAAGAAGTAAGGGTTCAGCTCATCTTTTATTTAAAAATTAAAAGTTTTTCATATTTCCAAAGCTTGTGTCAGTAATCACGTGGAGAGCTTAGGAAACTTGAGAAAGAAATATAAAGCAAAGAAAGAAAAGTGAGAAACCACATACGTTCAGCAAAAAAAGGAGAGGGTAAAGTCATTACAGAGCAATGGAGCCACTGGAGACGCACAGAGAAGAAGATTGTTCAGCCAAGAGAAGAAGAGTCTCCATTACAGAGTAGTGGAGACGGACAGAGAAGAAGCTGTTCGTGGCACCACCCCTGACCTCCACGGCCTCCACTACGTCCACGGCCTCCAGACCCACCACCTCGCCCGCCACGGCTTGTGGCCTGTGTGGTCACCTCACTCGCCATGGCACGCGCATTATCCAATGCCACTAAGTTCAACTCCCCAACAAGATCCAGCGTCTTCGTCAACTAGTTGTAAATATCAGAACCTGGTTGGCATTGCAATAGCATTTCCACATTCGACTCAACCTACGGAATAAAGGAGTCGCATTAAAACTTTTCTGGCGCCTTTAAACATTGAGAAAGTATAAAGATTTCAGGTCAAATCGTATGATATTTGAGTATATATCTTGGCAGGTAATTCAGGTCTGATTTGGAAAAAGATTATGCATGATGAGCTTATTCATATATATATGAACATTGAAATGGCATACCTGGTGGCAACAAATGCATATCTAGTGGCAAGAAATGAAATGTAAAAACCCAATGAATGTCAAAATATTGAATCAATGGCGCCACAAAACTTAATATTCATAATGCTCTTTGCAACACACGTATAATATCAATCCATAAAAGAAGCATTGAATGGTTGCCTTACCAGGATTTCCCAGTACGCCGACTCTCGCGTAATACACCGTCTGGTCGACCTTCGGGACTCGGCCATGTATGCAGCAAGGTACGTCGTGTCCCCATCCAAAGTGGCTGCGTTGGCAACACGTTCCCCTCTATGGGCCCATCGGTCAATGTGGATAGCATGTTCTCGCACCCAATCCCTCTCTAATTTACCTTGGAGGGAGATTTTGTGGAGTTGAACTGACGTATCCACCAAAGCCGGTGGCGCTTGCTTCATCCCAAACTGACGAAAGACACGTTCAGGATGATGATCCTCTACTATCCAAAAATAGATCAACGGCACTGTGGCCCTCCACACATGTCGGCCAGCAGTGCAATATGGGGGCAGTAAGTCTAGGACATCCCTATACGGCTCCCAAACAACCTGAATAAATGTTCAACAAAAAACAAATTAAATACGTACTTATTTGTGGCAATCCTCAATTTAAGCAAAAATGTAAAAGACCATTGAAGAATCACTTCACTAAAAATCCTAAGTCATTAGTGACCCTCTTATTGGATTTTACATGGTAAGATGCACCCGAATACTACTGGTTGCATTAGCTGAAACTGAGGGAGAAATTTGAAAGGTTCACAGCTAAATATGTGTGGAATAAAAACCACAAACATCAATTCAAAAGAAGGCCAATCAAGGTACTTTATATTGACTGCCCACAGTTGTGAAATGATTGTAACTAATTCATTGTATATATATGGTCTACTTGACCAACGTTACATTATTAACTATACACATGCAGTAGTTGACAACCCACCAGGTGAAACAAGAAAACTAGGGAGAATTATATTGTCGTGACATGAAGCGGTAGAATACCTGGTGTGCCCGTATGCTCGAAAATGACGCACGATACGCAGCTAGCACATGTGTGGCATGCTCTGTCGTGCTCTTCGGCCCCTTCCATCTAGTAAACATACAATTGTGTTAAATGGTCATTAGTTAATATCAAACAACCATGCTGCCATAAGAGTAAAATGCTTACCAAAAATTAAGCCAGTAATTAGCTTTTACTTTTTCGTTGGAAAATACTTATTACAAATAAGTAAGGAAATATGGTTTGTTTTTTTTTCCTCCATACAACAGTCATACAGCACAAAAATGATTATCAATTTCAGTTTGCATTTTAAATTTTTAACAGCTTACTCTTGGATAGCCAGCAGTAGCAGAAAGGACAAAAGTAATCTATTTATCAAGCAACAAATTAATAGATGGATTAAGAAATCCACAACAAGCAAATCAAAGACACTCTCCTAAGATTCTACCAACAACATTCTTCCCTTTGTTTTTTTTGTTAGTCATAACCAAAAAACCATTTTTCTCAATCAAAGAATTGATTTGCATTTCATTCACTATTGTATTTCTCTCTAACAAAGCCCTCTTCTCTCTCTTGGACTTAGACTGTAAAGTAAGACTCATGGGCCTCTAGAACAATAAGGTATTTTTGTACACGTCTCTTGTTTATGGGATTTTGATATGGATGACGTGGTATTATTTGATACAACATACAGTTTCCTCTAGAACAACCCATTCCAGAAAATCTGAAAATTTCGAAATTGCCCATATTCTAGTAAAACTATTAAGAACCAACAACTTTATAACCTAAAAAAAAATAATAATAAACCTTAATACCAAGACTTGATAATAACTAAAGTAACCAATGATAAGTGTGAAGAAAGTCCCACATCAAAACTAGACCACAAATCTTGAATCTTTTGGTATTTAATCTTGTTTTTCCTTAAACTCTTTCTTGTCCACATCAATGTGTTAAGAACATAGAGAACATGTAACACAACTATGGGATTTTCAAAATATGACTAAAAAAAAAAAATTTTAGATGGTGTAAATGTAAGGAAGAATTATGCTAGGAGTAACGTGATTTGACCCTATCTATGTACATATACACTCGTGCATACAGATGCTCATGTATAGATCCAGTCAAGAAGCCCATTTTTTGAATGTTCATTATTCAATGTCTATTGTTTTTGTGGGTTAACATGCTTTGTTGCTATAATAGGTTTGAAAGGTCATACATAGTTCTTGGGCTGATTTTGGTGTTTGATGCAGAGCTCCCTGCAAGTAGTAATTGGTTTTTGAGGTCTAATTATCAAGGTTCTTGGTGTTAGGTTCAAATTTTAACCAATAACAACTAACCACTAATGATTTGTTGTGAAAATATTGTGGACATAGTACCTCTCATATGACAATACAAATACATAAAGTTGGGTGAGAATATGTGTAAAATGTTGTAAAAATGTTGTGGACATAGCACCTCTATGTATAAAATGAGTTTTAATAAGAAAGTTTGTGAGATTTCTCGTAGGAAACATATTTTTCAAAATTGTTACACTTACAAATTTGAAATTCCTCTTATCATGAACTCCTACTAATACAGGGATCTTTCCAATTTAAAGAAGTTTTAAGTCAAAAAATAATGCATGTTACCTTGTACAATTGGAGATAGCTAACAATTTTGGGATCTACATTTAAGAATTAAGATATTGAGGGAAAAAACTCTTCTTCTTCTTTTTTTTCTTTTTTCTTTTTAATTTGGAATAACTAATAATCAATGTCGTGAATGTCCTGTGATCCTATCCTCACTCAGTGTAATGGTAGAGCCAAAATTTCAATTCAAGGGTAAGATATAAGACAAGATTGTAAGCAAAAATTGATCTAAAAAAATATTAATTGATATTAAAAAAATAATTATATCATAAAGTAAAAGACATACAAAATGCAATATAAATGTAAAATCTCTATAATTTATTTTTACACTTAGGGTAATTTACATAGTTTTCCTCGATGATTTTTTATATTATTAAAAATAAGAAATAAAATCAATCAATTCATAGCTAAAAAGTGTTACAATTATAGCAATATACCTAGAAAGTTGTATATTGTCTCACCATCTTGAATGCTTTTTTTTATTATTAATTTTAATTCAAATTTCCTACTCTATCCCTCTAATTATCTAAAATTTGATTTTGTAGCAAAATTTAGAGTTTGAAACTTTGAAAGAGTGATTGGAAAAAAAAAATTAGAGGAGAGATAGAGGCAATAGGAATTTAGTGCCATGTTTTTTTTGGGAGTTATTTTAAGTTTAAAATATGGGACTCATTACCTTTAAAATATAGTGTAGTGATAAAAATGAATTTGGTTTGAATTTAAAGAATGTCATGATATGAGAAAATTGAATTTCACTAAAAATGCCGTAAATTCCAATTCAAAAACAAAAGCTGTGAGTTCAAACAAAATAAAAAAACTTTGAGTGCTCTAATCTTTTACCTAAAAAGGTCAAACTTCCATGAGTCCATTTCTAATTTGATTACTTTATCTCTTTTTGCTAACATGGGTATATAGGAAGCTAAATTCTAAACTAATCATGATTAGTTTAGAATTTAGCTTCCTATATGATCATATACTAATTATGGTTAATAGACTTATAATACGTAAGAGACTTGACTTGCATACAAAGTAAGATCGAGCTTGGACTTATGTTATTGGACTAATATGTCTTTAATAGCTAACTATGTTAAATTTATCTCTTTTTGCTAACTATGTTAAACTTATCTCTTTTTGCTAACTATGTTAAACTTATCTTATCTCTTTTTGCTTATCAGATAAGAAAGGGAGCAAGCAATCTAATCTAAAAAATCATATTAGGAGGCACTAAATTAATAGAAATGTTATGTTCTCAACATTTTTCACAACAAATCATAGGTGGCAAGTTGTTAATTGTTATTATAAGTAGGCAAAAAAGTAATTTAAGTTACAAATTCAAATTAGAACCAATGATAACTTATCACTTATGATTTGTTGTGAAAATGTTGTGGATGTAACACCTCTCCTAAATTAATCCCCAAACTCCTATATTAAAGGAGTTTTTGGGAGGTCGCCTCACCCCTTATATATCATCCAAATAAAAGAAAAACCCTAGCTGTCATGTACAAATTGATTTTATTTTATCTAGTTTACTAAAATTAGTTAAAAGCAAGTTTTAATTAGCATGCACCATGCAGTTTATAAAAATGTCACATTTAAAACTAGCTTTTATTATGAATATGTATGTGAGAACACTAAAATTTTAAATTTCAATATTGGAAGGAATATTTTTGATAACCAAAGCTAAAATCGGTTTTTATATATAGGCAGTATATCTAGTTCCACTTTAAACCAGTTTTTTTTTTTTAAATATATATATAATTACTAAACTGATCATAACAATTAAAACTAATTATGTTGTTATTGACTTGCTTGGTTTTGTGATTTGCCAAAACACCCCTTAGTTCCAAGACTTTAGGGTTCATCTTCTCCGATAGGTATGGGGGATTCTTTTTGTATCTACTGATTATGTGCCAATTTTTATACGAGAGAGAGAGGGCGAATAAATAGATAACAATATTTTCTCTTCAACTTCCTGATCTTAGTACTAGTATTAAATTTGTATATAAAAGAAAGTACTGGTATTATATTAAAAATTATAATATATGTTTCACAAAATGGATTTATTATTAAAGTCAACTATAGAGACATGCACGGTGAATGACAAATGCCATGACAATTTAATCAAACTAATCAGATAACATACCGACAGGCGAGGGGACCTGCATCCATCGGCGGTTGTGGTGGCCTCGTAACAGGGCATATCAATGGGAACCTTGAATACGCCCATAGCTGCACCAATATCAGCGCACCTCCAATCTGCTTCGCCTTCGTCTCCAATGCCTTGCATAGGTGCCTGTACAACCAGGCTAATGCTCCACTACCCCAACTGTACCTCTTCGCGTTGCTGATTGGGTTCAGTAACAGTAGAGGCCTCACCAACACCCGATCTGCTGACTTATCCATAAATAGAATGGACCCCAACAACACGAGTATGTGATAGCGTGCGTGTTGCTGCACTACCTCGTCAGTAGCATCCACAGCAAGGGGATCTCTAAACTGTTCCTTCAGCCAGCTGACTCTTAACCTCACCCCAGCAAGGATAGACTTGTTTTCATGGGGATGCGGTACTGGGTCTGGAGGAAAGCGACCCAGTAAATCACGACACAATGCAGGCCAATTCCCCTTGGCACTCCCAGTGACGGGCAACCCATCAACAGGTACCCCTAGCATCACCTCAATGTCTTGTAAGGTGATACCCATCTCTCCATGCGGTAAATGGAAGGTATGCGTCCCAACGCTCGACCAGTGCTGTGATCAATGCGTGATCAACTTCCATGTTTGGAACCTTCGATAACCTTTCAAAACCTGCCTCAGCTATGTACTGTTGAATCCGTGGGCTTAGCCCATGGGGTAACTCCCAAGATCGGCGTCTACACTTTAGCACGCCTGGCACTACCTGCACACGAAAGAGCGTTGTCTTAGGATAGTGCACATGAAATAACTATAAGAACTATAAATATTGACAATAATATGCAAGAAACAGTATGCTAACTGTTTAACTGGTTATTCACTCTACCTCAATAGCATATCGGATCAATTCAAGATCAATGACATTGTTTAAAATTAGCAATAACTGGGTATTATGTTTTGAAATGAATAAACACAGTGCTTCAATATGTCAAATGGAGTATAATAAGAATTAGAATTCAAAAGTCGGTTGTCTTATGTGTAGCCACGTGGGGTTTGTGTGCGCACCTTTGGGAAAATAAAGGCAGCAGATTTTAATTGATTACTATAGCTTTAAAATGAGATCTACTGACTTTGAATATACCTTCTCATTAGCCACTACTAATGTTTAATATTTTTTGTAGTATTAGTAGTTTCAATTTATCCGGAAATAAGACTAGATGTTGTTGATGAAAGAGTGTTTTTAAATTCACGCTTATTTCTGCTTCATACCATTTTCTCTTTTGATAAAATAAAATTCTGCCTAAACCAAAACATAAATGATACCATTTCAAACATCTATTTACAAATAATCAAAGAACCCTACAAAAAGAAAATGAAACGATTTGGACACGTCCGAACTTCTATACAAGTACATACCTGACCGACAGGTGTCTCCCACAGTGCCGTGGACCGATGCCCTGGCTGCTGCGTCAACTGTGTACCAATTGCGGGTCCAGGTTCCACACTTTGCAGTTGCTGCATATCTGACACGCATGCAATCATGTTAATATACCGTTGACCACAAGCAGACATTAACAAAGTTCGTTGGACTTGCAATTATTAACATTCGTAATTTCCAATACAGCCAAGACTTGCGAAATACATAGAACTTGTTTCAAAGGGAATATAAGTTAACTTTATTACATATTAACTATGAAAGTATCAAAAAAACTAACAAAACAACTAAAATGCAGCTTTTGGCACAAAACAACATTTGAAAAGATAAGGATATTTAAAAAATTACAAAATGGTGGGAACGTAAAGCATTCAACATATTCCATATACTTTGTTCAATATACTTTGTTCCAAGTTTAGAGAAAAATCTGAATACAGAAAAATCTAACAGGCAAATAGCAATCACAGCTTAGAGTCTTCATTCGATATAATTTGTTCCAAGTTTTTATAATTTTCTCTATTCTATAGTTGGCTATACTGTCTGTTTTGTAGTGTAGTAGCGTTACGTGAATGCCAGGTTCTAAAATACAATGGAGTCGATAAGGTTTCACAAACATATTCCATATAACAAAAGAAATTGAGATTCTAGTACTAGCAAAAAAGCATAATAGAACTAGGAACAAATCCTTCTTAAATATATTATGAAATTCATGAGTCCAAGTGATAGAGTAGGATTACAATAATTCTATGAAAACTAAAAAAATTAAGCACAGGATAATCACATCACCAATGGATAAACACATTACACAAAGAGCTGTGATTTAAATCCAATGTAGAGTTTTACAATATGGATAAATTAGGTCAGTTCCAACGGGGAAAAGAAGCAGAAGAAGGTAAGAGTCTAGTTCCAGACTTATGATTACAACTCAATATCTCTGTAAACATGTTAAAAAGTCCTATTTCAGCTTTTGAGCATATGTTCCCAATCAGCAAATTGCTTACACATGCAACCACATAAGTCTAATATGCATTCATTCACTCAAAGTCTGGCAGACAAGCACAATTTAAACAACTGACATTAATTTTTCCAATAATTTGAGCCCAAGTTCTATTCATTGGGAGAATCAGGCAATGCCTTAGCTAGAAGGCTCTTGGCATAATTTCATATTTTCTTTTGACAGCTAAAAGTTAGCATTATTAGAGTAAGGACAACAATTCAACATCTGAAACCCCATGAAAGGCTGTAAATGTGAATCTTACTCAGAACATCCCAATGAACCCAGCAAATTTCCATATTCTCTTTAACAAAAATCAGAAAAACATCAATTACAATGACAAACACGTTTTGGATACATAATACAAAAATTCCATTCACAAGTCAGTATAATTCATCAAAACCTGACTGAAATGACAGCACATATACAGGGCATTTATGAGTTCAAATTAGTTCAGTGACTGTGGATGTCCATTATGTGCATTTTATGGTCTGTGTATAATTTGTGAATAATTTGTGGATAATTTCTGGAAGCGTGACATGCACTTTCAAACTATGTAAATTAAAAAGCAATTTTCCCTAATAATGAACACCATTGTCATGCCAAATGAACACCCGTACCCAAAACCCAGTTCAAAACCAAACCCAGCAAAGCTAAAACAGCAACAATAATAATGAATAGAGATAACTCTAACAGAGAAAAACTTAATAAGCCACACCCACACTCAAATCAGAGTACATGCACAAGCTACCCATAACTCAGATTAAATGCAAAGGGAAAAAAAATTGAACTCAGCATTTACAAATTACCTTAATAACTTTCTAATCCTTTAACTCTGAAGATGGATTGGGTTCAGCTTCGGCGATGGTGAGGGTTATTGTGAGAGTGAAAGGTGTGGGTTTGGATGTGGGTTTGGGTTGGTGTGGGTTTGGGTTGAGGTTCGGAACGGTTTGGTTTGGTTTGGGTACAGGTAGAAATAATAGAACTTCAAGATGAAGATGCGTTGAACTGATCGGACTGAGGAAGGAGGAAGAAAGACTGTTTGGGAGACGGACTGAGGAAGGAGGAAGACAACTGTTTGGGAGACGTTACATTCAAAGTGGGATTATATTCTGCGTATAACTCGGTCTCCTCATAAGCGAGTTATAAACAGTGAGGCGGGAATATTTTATTGCCCAAAATCCACAGTGGACGAGCAGCGTGGCAAGAACCTGCACTGAACTCGGCCCTGTAATGATCGAGTACTTTAAGTAACTCGGCCTTGTGATGATCGAGTATCGAAACAGGGGCACGCCCCTATATAGTTTCGAAACAGGGGCACGACGCCAATTATTTTGCCCAAAAGGGGCAAAAGGCCAGAATCTCCCAGGTTTGAGGGCCGTACACTTTACATTAATACATATGGCCTACTTAAAAGGGAAAAAAATTCTTATGGTCAATTTATACGGGATATTGTCAAACAATGAATTAATGCACAAAATTGTCTCCAATCTTAATGTCTTTCTCATTGCTAATCGCATAACATTACTTCATATGGGCTATGGCCCAACCATATATACAGGATATTATCATGCAATGAATGCCCGAAATACTCTCCATCCATTCCTTACAGATACATTACAGACAATTTTTTTTTCTTTTTCTTTTTTTGACAAAAAATTGGAGGGGGGGAAAAAATGTAAAGAGGGTCTGAAGATGTTCAAAAAAGGGTGGTGGTTATTAATTACTGGGATTACCCACTCCACTAGTGAAGAGATTAAAATATACTATAAAATAAGAAAGTAACGACAAAGCATATTCTCGAAGTCTCAAACTGACACACATTACTTACTCATACTGTCTCATTCTCATACAAAGTCCCAGCCTCAGACATCATCAATGGCTGGAGAAACAAAGAGGTAGTCCTAAGGTCCTTCCAGGGTGTCTCTATAGTCTATATACTAAATTTGCATCACATCTTCTAACCACAAACATAACACCCATCTCTCTCTTTTTTTGCATGTGATCATGTTGTTGTTTTCAGGTTTGCAGTTGTTACAGGAGCAAATAAGGGGATTGGATTTGAAACAGTTAGACAGTTGGCTTCAAATGGGTTCGTAGTGGTGCTAACAGGAAGAGATGAGAAGAAGGGTCTTGAAGCTCTTGGGAAACTGAAAGACTCTGCTGTCTCTGATAATGTGCTTTTTCATCAGCTTGATGTGGCTGACCCTGCCTCCATTACTTCTTTGGCAGAATTCATCAAAACCCAGTTCGGGAAACTTGATATCTTGGTATGATTCTAAGCTAATTTCTTTATAGATTTCTATCTCTTTAATTTGGATATCATTCATCTTGAAATTAATTCTCTTTGAACTTAAACTTCGCATGTTATTGTGAAACAAAATTACTTTAAATTCCTTATAATGAAAAAATCAACTATAGTCTATTACCTCATATCTACTAGATATGATAGAGTTTGTGAGATTCATCATATTTTAATTCAGTGGATAATGTACAGAAGGGATAAGATTTGAGGACAAGTTTGCCGTTAATGAAATTCACTGATGTGATAACCTGACAGATTTAATAATGTTCCCTGTGTTCAAATCCAATTCTTGTTCGATGTAAACAAAATTAGTCAGGAAGTGTTGAAACTATGTGCAGGTGAACAATGCAGGGATTGGTGGAGTCAAATTCGATTCTGATGGTGGGGTAAGTATTTTATGGATGGATTTGTCTTTGAAGCAGAATACAGGTGGGCTTGAAATTCATATATGCGCCTTTGGCAAAAAGTTTAACTTACAACAGTTGCAAGTGACTTGTGCAGTTTGTTTTCACTTTTGACGTCATAGTTGGACTTCTTCATATAATTTACTTTGAGATCACTGTTATTTTAGAAATTAGAACTAACATAGGGAATTAACATGGGGAGTGCAGCATAATCAGATTGAGCAAAGAACTAACATAGGGAATGCTTCTATGGGTCTGTTTGGATACTACTTATTGCTGAAAACACATTAGCAAAATAATTTTTAAATGTGTGAATAGTGCTATGAGACTCAAATTTATCTAAAAATCTGCATTTTGCTGAGTTTGGTGGTCTATGAACAGTGCCGTGGGACCCCAAAAAAAGGCAAAACGCAGCTTAACAATAATTTCAGTGCTGGGTAAACGCACACTATATCTTTCATGCGATGCCAAAGACCATTGGGGAGGTTCAAAGAGAATAATCTTTCATACCAGTACTGTTCCTTGGAAAAATTTTAGTATCTATAAGTGCTCTGTTTTATAGCTTAACATGATGCCTATTTAGGCCAACAATCAGGATTATATTTGTTTGCCACTTAGGCTTTTTGAATTTAGAGTTAATTCTCTTTTATGATCAAGGGGTAGGATATTAACGTTAAAGCTATGGTATTTTTGTTCTGTTTTGTATATTAAAGTTCAGTAGATTGTATCATTCTACCTTGGGCTTGGAAGTATTTGGTGATAGTTACCAAGTGGATTGAGTTCTTTTTACTGCTGCAGGAAGAAGATGGAATTGTTCAGCCTAAACTGATTCAAACTTATGAATTAGCAGAAGAATGCTTGAAAACTAACTACTATGGAGCTAAAAGAACGGCTGAAGCACTGATTCCTCTCCTCCAATTGTCAAATTCACCAAGGATTGTTAATGTTTCATCCTCCATGGGTCAGCTAAAGGTATGGAAGTAACAAAATCCTTCTATAGAAATACATTGTCAGCGCGCCCCTTGGTAAGAAACTTGGTTGAGTTTGACACTAGTTTGGTAGGCTTGAAACTCAGGCAAGTTAGCCATAGAGCAGATGACTCAATTTGAAGGTTAGACTGGCTTAAAATGAGTGAGATACGAACCAAATTTAAATTAACTCCTTTCATTAGTTGATCAAGCTGAGCCAACCAAGCCAAATCATTGCTAATGAGTTCATTTTAGAACAATGACAGAAGTGACACATTTTTCCACTTTCTATCACTCTTTGACTTGGACAAATTTCCTTGAGAAACAAGAGAGAGAGAGGTGTATACCATAATATCAGCAGAAAATGCCCTTCCCATTAAACATTGGATGACCCTGCTTGTTTTCCTTAGTTGATTATGGAACACTTTTCCAACAATTTATTGTGATTCAGGTCTTCTTCTAAAATGGTTAGGAATCTTATTATACATTATTTTTCCCATCTTGATCTTGTATCCATATTGAATTTGTAATTGTATTCCAAGAAAGAATTTACCTTCGTTTTTATTGTCAACAACATTTATAAATATTTCTTGTCATGTTGCAGAACATCCCAAATGAATGGGCTAAAAGAGTGCTATGTGATGATGAAAACCTTACGAAAGTGGATGAAGTATTAGAGGAATTTCTAAAGGATTATAAAGAAGGTTCACTGGAAGCAAAAGGCTGGCCTACTTTTCTTTCTGCCTATACAGTCTCAAAAGCAGCCATGAATGCCTACACAAGAATTATAGCCAAAAGGTACCCTAGTTTCTGCATCAATTGTGTCTGCCCTGGCTTTGTCAAAACAGACATAAATCGCAACACTGGCATCTTACCTGTTGAAGAAGGTGCTGCAAGTCCTGTGAGGTTAGCACTGCTGCCTGATGGCAGTCCTTCTGGCCTCTTTTTTGTTCGGCAAGAAGTGTCTCCTTTTTGATCGAAGACAACCCATTTATTTGGATGGATTATAAAACCATATGGATTGTAATTTTTGAATTTTAGTCTGTTTTCTCTAATTTACGTAAGACCTTGATGGTGAACTTAATAACACCAATTTGGGATTTTGATGCCAGAATATAAGCTAGTAACTTTTTATGTCATGTGAAATATATGGTTTGTGTTGAAGATTCTAGAAGTAATTCCAAGTTGGTATACTTCCGTATATAGATTGATTGTAAATATATATGTTTCCTAGATTAGAGATATGCTCTACTGGCTCAGTAATTGTAGTCCTAAACTTTAGCATTCCAATTATGTATAGTGGTTATTTATGCCCACAATATTGTAAAAAGAAAAGTACGAATGAAAACCAAGTTTTGACTTGGTATCAGAGCCTTCCGAAAACTTCCATTGCACCAAACAACTACTCCCATACTACTCTGAACAACCATCGCAGCAAACAACTACCACCACATGGCTTCCGAATCCTCTACTCTCAAACCATCAACCCCAGTAATCCATATCCAATCTGAAAATTCTGGCTTCCATGCCGGAGTTGTCCTCACCGAAGTTAACTATGATGTATGGTCCCAAATATTAAAGATGCAAATCGCAGGACGTGAGAAGCTCGAATATATTATGGGTAAAACTAATCCACCGAAGGAAACTGATGCTACCTATGCAAAATGGTATGCAGAGAATCAAAAGGTCAAGGGTTGGTTGCTGACCTCCATGTCGCCAGAGATAATGAAGCGTTATCTCCGACTTCGTACCGCAAGGGAAATCTGGAGTGCTCTTGCCAAAGCATTCTATGATGGATCGGATGAGACACAACTCTTTGCACTGAATCAGCGTGCCTTCACCACCAAACAAGCTGGTCGACCTCTATCAACTTGTTACAGTGAGCTTGTCGAAATTTTCCAAGAATTAGATTATCGTGATAAAGTTATCATGAAGGATCCCGATGATATTGTCACCTATAAGAAATCTGTTGCACGGTTGAGAGTGCACATCTTTCTTAGTGGCCTGGATGCAGAATTCGAACAGATTAGAGGTGAGGTTCTTCGGAAGGACCCCTCGATGGACCTTGACGACACCTATGCCTATGTCCGTTGAGATGCTGTACGCCGAGCTACCTTAAATGCTGAACCCGATAATCCTGAGTCTTCCGTTCTAATGGCTCGACGCTCTAAGCCCCCAGCCTCGACAATCCGCTCAAAAGACTGATTCTGACCAAGCACGATCTCAGAAGGGCAGTTATGAATTAGGTGCTGCCAAACCCGAACGTTTATGCACTCACTGTGGTGAGACAGGCCATACAAAGACACGGTGTTATGACTTAATTGGCTATCCAGATTGGTGGGATCCAGCAAAGGCACCGCGCAAG
Organism: Quercus aquifolioides; assembly: GCA_019022515.1. NCBI lineage: Eukaryota > Viridiplantae > Streptophyta > Magnoliopsida > Fagales > Fagaceae > Quercus > Quercus aquifolioides. The sequence continues at coordinate 18,224,617 of CM032329.1, read as the reverse complement.
CGCAATTCGAAGCCAAACCACCAAGCCTCTATTGCTGTGACCAAACCTTCCAATGATGTTGTAGAAGCTTCCTCTTTGATTGCTACTTCAGGTAACATTGGTAAGGTTTTCCATACTTCTACATCAGATAGTAGTAGTAGTACATGGATAATTGATTCCGGTGCTACGGATCACATGACCTTTGACAGTCAGCATGTTCCGTCTATGAAACAGTCCACCACACATAGTCTCTACCGCCAATGGCAATCCTTCACCTGTGATTGGGGAATGTTCAATTCCTCTCTCAGATAATTTGAATCTTGATTCTGTTTTAGTTGTACCTTCCCTCAATCATAATTTATTGTCTGTTGCTCAAATAACTAGTGCGTTGTATTGTGTTGTGATTTTCTGGCCTAACCTTTGTGTTTTTAAGGACATTCGAACTTGGAAGACGATTGGTTGTGGTACTAGAAAGGGGAAGTTGTACTATATGGATCTAAAGCCTACTAGCTCACATCAGTTGGCTCAAGCTCTTTCAGCGAATCAAATTGACAAGTCCTTCGAAATTTGGTTGTGGCACAGGCGTTTGGGTCATGCGTCTTTTGGATATTTAAAAATATTGTTCCCAAAGTTGTTTTCTCACTTAAATACTTCAGATTTCAAATGTAGTATTTGTGAATGATAAGGGGAATTTTTAATTGGAAAAATAAAAGTTATTGATCTCCAAAGACCCGTCAGCTCTATTATGCATACTGAAGACATCACGCAAGATGAAGCCGTCAGTCTCTAAGCTGAAGGCAGTAGGCTGAAGATAGTAAGCTGAAGACGGTAAGCTGAAGACAGTAAGCATAAGAGGAAGCTGATAAGAACAAGCTGAAGAGGGTAAGCAAACCTCCGTCGGGATCCATTGGTAAGTGACAATGTTAGGGAGTCCACGAAGCTCACCGCATAGCCGACGAGTTGACCTTTGGCAATGAAGATAGGTAGCCGACGCTAATAAAGCTGAAGGGTGCAGGCGAAGCTGACGACCCTAACAAGGTCGTAGGCAAAGCTGACGACCCTAACGAGGGAGTGGGCGAAGCTGACGACCCCGACTAAGCTGAAGGGAGTAGTCGAAGCTGACGACCATAACGAGGTCGTAGGCAAAGCTGACGACCCTGACTAAGCTTGTTAGGACATATATGTTTTAACTTGTTTAAGAACATATGTCACTTAGTTATGTAAATTGGCTAATCCTTTGACAAAACGCACTCTGCTTGTAATTGGGTAGATCTAGGTGTTTTTGATACTTCAAGGAACAATGTTTCAAGGTCAAGTGTTGAAGTCATCAAGTCTGTCCAAGAAAAAGCAAGCTGAAGTGCAAAGTTTTTAAAGCTCGACACCTCTCGATAGCTACCTCGACACCTGCTATCTGTCGAGATTTAAAAAGTCAGAATTCCAAATCTGATTTTCTTGGGATCCGTGAATATGTTTTTGGGACTTCTTTTCTTCTAACCCTAAACATATAAAATGATTATTTTAAGAGCCGTTTTGGGTGACACAAGTTGTATTATCATTGAGCAATCTCTGTTTATGCAAATTGTGCTCAACAGACGAAGTTCTTGACCTAGTTCATCCTTCATCAAGAAGTTGATGTGTCTTTGCACCATAGGGTTTTGTAACCAAGCATCTTCCTACTATTCATCACGTGGATGAACTGAAGAACTTTGCAGCCAACCATTCTTCCTCAAGTTGGTGTTCTGAAGTCGCGTACTGGGATCCGCGCATTGGTTAGTCACGTACTTGGGAGCCGTGCATCAAAGGTGGAAATTGTCACTACAGATCAAGTCCAATTGGGTATTGGGGTAAGGGTTCAACTGTAGGTTGGTAAGGTACTTGGGATTCCTTTCTTGTAACCGCTTGATTTGATAATAGTGGAGTTTCGGGAGTGGTGACCTAAAAATCGCCCGGTGGGGTTTTTGCCGTTAGGGTTTTCCCCATTCGTAAACAAATCACCGTGTTATTTATTTTCCGCTGCATATTTAGTATTTGGTGATTTGTTTGTGCTTCCACGCAATTGCATGCTTAATTGATTAATTAACAACTTGGCTAATTAATTAATTAATTAGGGTTTATCACAAGGGGTCATTCGAATTGTGACCTAACAAAGCTGAAGGGAGTAGTCGAAGCTGACGACCCCGACGAGGGAGTGGGCAAAGCTGACGACCCCGACGAGGGAGTAGGCGAAGCTGACAACCCCGACGAGGGAGTGGACGAAGCTGACGACCCCGACTAAGCTAAAGGGAGTAGTCGAAACTGACGACCCTAACGAGGGAGTAGGCAAAGCTGACGACCCTAAAGCTGACGGCTCCAATGTACCCTTGACTTGGCCACCACGCATAAGTATATAAGGAAATGTCTTGTATCCCACACTTAGTGTTAGTCTCCTACAATGAAATGATTCCGCAATCTACGCTCATAAGGACTCCTACAAGGAAAAGACTTCTACTCCAAGGAAGTGAGGTCCACCCTCTACTACTATAAAAGCCCCAATACCCTCATAAATCAAGGTACGCATAATTAACCCCTCTCTAGCACTCTAGAGTTGAAAGAAGTTCTAACTTGACCTTCGGAGGGTATTTGGCCGGCACCACACCGGTGCTCTCTGTTAGGTCTTCTCCTTTTTGTTGTGCAGGTGTCATTTCAAGCGTACAAGCATTGTGCAACTCACTGGTGAGATTTTCGGCATCATCAGTTGGCGCCGTCTGTGGGAACGACCGATTTCATCACTTCCCGGACAAAGAGTTACATGGTACTTACTCGCTCGATGGCGACTACCAACAACATTCAAGGAGTCGAACCACGCCCAACTGCACTCGAGAGACAGGTACAGACTCTCACTGCAGCCGTGGAACGCCTCACTAAGCAAAACCACGATCTGGAAGAACAGTTACTCCAAAAAAATGTAGGTCACGGCACTCAAGAGCAGGACCAAGAAGGCACCAGTGCCGATAGGAGAGAACGAAAAAGGCTGGAGGGCAGTAATGCTCCAAGTAGACCGGTGCGTCAAAATCTGAGCATGCCATCCTTCACGGATGCAACTCAACCACACATTGCCACGGAGATACAGGCAATAAAGGAACAAATGGAGGTCATGATGAATGCCCTCAAAGGACGGGTATCCAGCGACCTTGACGATTTGGTAAATCGCACTGACTTGCCGTTCACTGCAGCCATCAATTCCTTCCCCCTACCACATAAATTTCGCATGCCGCATATAGACAGTTACGACGGAGTGAAGGACCCTCTGGATCACCTAGAGACCTTCAAGACCTTGATGCACCTTTAAGGGGTAGCGGACGAAATCATGTGTAGGGCATTCCCTACAACGCTGAAGGGCCCCGCAAGGGTATGGTTCAGCCGACTAACGCCGAACTCCATCAGCACTTTCAAAGAGCTAAGCGCTCAGTTCACTACACACTTTATTGGGGGATACAGGTATAAGAAGTCCACGGCATGCTTGATGAGCATCAAGCAACGAGAGGACGAGACGCTGAGATCCTACATAACGCGCTTCAATAAGGAAGCACTATCGATCGACGAGGTCGACGACAAAATACTTGTAACAGCCTTCGGGTGGACGGTCATTACGCAAAGTCACCTACGGGTAGACGCATGGCCAAAGTTGCCTACGGGTGGACGGTCACTACGCTAAGTCGCCTACGAGTGGACGGTCACTACGCATGGCCAAAGTCACCTACGGGTAGACGGTCACTACGCTAAGTCGCCTATGAGTAGACGCATGGCCAAAGTCGCCTACGGGTGGACGGTCACTACGCTAAGTCACCTACGGGTAGACGCATGGCCAAAATCGCCTACGGGTGGACGGTTACTACGCTAAGTCACCTACGGGTAGACGCATGGCCAAAGTCGACTACGGGTGGACGGTCACTACGCTAAGTCGCCTATGGGTGGACGGTCACTACGCTAAGTCACCTACGGGTAGACGGTCACTACGCTAAGCAACCTATGGGTAGACGCGTGGTCAAAGTTGCCTACGGGTGAATAGTCATTACATTAAGTCACCTACGGGTAGATGCAGGACCGAAGTCGATTATGGGTAGATGATCACCATACTAAGTCGCCTACAAGTGGACGACCAAAATGGTGACGAGGTACCAACATTTAGTCACCTCAATAAGTCCACAAAGTGGACGACCCTATTAAATCCACAAAATGGACAACATTGATGAGTCCAAAGTGGACGACCTCACCCTGAGAGAATGAAAAATTATTAAATCCACAAAGTGGACGAGTTTAACATTGAGTCTACTGCTAAGTCCACAAAGTGGACAAATTTATTACCAAGTCTACAAAGTAGACGAGCGTAAGTCCACAAAGTGGACGGGCCTATTTCCAAGTCTACAAGTAGACGAGTTTAATATAAATCCACAAACTTGACCAAAGTCTACAAAACAAATCCACCAGTCCACAAAAAGGACGCGTTCAAAGAAGAAGATGGTTTGAAACCGTTAAAGAAGACATGTCTAAAAGACACCTTAAGCGGATGGATTCGCCTTAAATTACGAAGTACGAGCGTATCCTAACATACATATAAATGCCAAGGATAGACACACATGCCAAATAAAAAGTAACGAGCTGGTCCACAAAGGGCTGGGCAAGGACGACGCTATCATCTTTTAGGTCTGCCACGGACTTGGTAAGATCGTCACCTTCCTCAAAAATAGTGTCGCCCACAGGTGTTGACTGTAGAGGCTCATCCGAAAACGGAACCGATCAGTTCGCGCCACGTGCTCAAGCATTTAATAAAGGCGGCTCGAGGCGTCACACATGAGTGACCTTTCTGACGATGTTAACTCCATAACCCGTCAGCTAAAGCTGACGAGGTTATGGAGTGGGGGGCAACTGATAAGGGGAATTTTTAATTGGAAAAATAAAAGTTATTGATCTCCAAAGACCCGTCAGCTCTATTATGCATACTGAATACATCACGCAAGATGAAGCCGTCAGTTTCTAAGCTGAAGGCAGTAGGCTGAAGATAGTAAGCTGAAGACGGTAAGCTGAAGACAGTAAGCATAAGAGGAAGCTGATAAGAACAAGCTGAAGAGGGTAAGCAAACCTCCGTCGGGATCCATTGGTAAGTGACAATGTTAGGGAGTCCACGAAGCTCACCGCATAGCCGACGAGTTGACCTTTGGCAATGAAGATAGGTAGCCGACGCTAATAAAGCTGAAGGGTGCAGGCGAAGCTGACGACCCTAACAAGGTCGTAGGCAAAGCTGACGACCTCGACGAGGGAGTGGGCGAAGCTGACAACTCCGACTAAGATGAAGGGAGTAGTCGAAGCTGACGGCCATAACGAGGTCGTAGGCAAAGCTAATGACCCCAACTAAGCTGAAGGGAGTAGTCGAAGCTGACGACCCCGACGAGGGAGTGGGCGAAGCTGACGACCCCGACTAAGCTGAAGGGAGTAGTCGAAACTGACGACCCTAACGAGGGAGTAGGCAAAGCTGACGACCCTAAAGCTGACGGCTCCAATGTACCCTTGACTTGGCCACCACGCATAAGTATATAAGGAAATGTCTTGTATCCCACACTTAGTGTTAGTCTCCTACAAGGAAATGATTCCACAATCTACGCTCATAAGGACTCCTATAAGGAAAAGACTTCTACTCCAAGGAAGTGAGGTCCACCCTCTACTACTATAAAAGCCCCAATACCCTCATAAATCAAGGTACGCATAATTAACCCCTCTCTAGCACTCTAGAGTTGAAAGAAGTTCTAACTTGACCTTTGGAGGGTATTTGGCCAGCACCACACCGGTGCTCTCTGTTAGGTCTTCTCCTTTTTGTTGTGCAGGTGTCGTTTCGGGCATACAAGCATTGTGCAACTCAATGGTGAGATTTTCGGCATCATCAGTGAACTTGCAAAAAGTCACCGTGTATCATTCCCATTGAGTATGAATAAAAGTCCAGTACCTTTTATGTTGATTCACTTTGATGTATAGGGGCCGGCCAAAAACCCTTCCTTGAATGGTTCTCGTTGGTTTGTCTCATTTATTGATGATCACACTTGTATGACTTGGGTTTGCTTGATGAAATCAAAAAATGAAGTTAGCTCCTTGTTTCAGAAATTTCATAAGATGATCGCCACTCAATATCAATCTCACATACAAGTTCTTCAGACTGATAATGGTGGAGAATTTGTTAATCAGGACCTGAAGAAGTATTTGCATGAACATGGCATATCTCACCAGACCACTTGCCCTTATTCCCCTCAGCAAAATGGGGTTGCGAAGCGCAAGAATCGCCACCTACTTGAAGTTGTACGAGCCTCTTTGTTTGGAGCTCATATGCCCACCAGTTACTGGGGTGAAGCGCTTAGTGTTGCGGCTTACCTCATTAATCGTGTACCCTCCAGCTCACTGAATTTTCAGACTCCCTTTGAAGTTCTTCATTCGACTGTAACTGCTCCTACTGCTCCAAATTTATCACCTAGAATTTTCGGGTGCGTGGCATTTGTGCATCTTCCTAAACCATTGCGTGATAAGTTGGAACCACGAGCCCTACGATGTGTCTTTGTTGGCTATGCATCACTTCAGAAAGGCTACCGCTGCTATCATCCCCCATCACGAAAAATGTATGTCACCCTTGACGTTGTCTTTCATGAAAATGACATGTACTATACTTTTCCTGAGTCCTCAATTCAGGGGAAGAGACGGAATGAATTGCAGACTCTAAATCTAAATCCTTTTTTGGACCATTTGAATACAAGTGGTGACCATTTGAATACAAGTGGTGAATTTTTGGATAAAAGTGGTGAGTGTCCAGAGGAGGAAACCATGCTACCTGAGCAACCTGTTCTCGACCAACCAGACATTAGTATGAATGGGAAAAATAATCAGAATCAGATGGAAGCGACTCCACTTCAAGTACCATCTAACCAATTTTTTTTTGAGGTCAATTCCTTTCCTGAACCCCAGGTACATTCTGAATCTCAACTCCTTCCAAAAGTACTACCTAATCGGGCCACTAGAGGTGTACCTAGAGTTAACTATGAACCTGTTCTTAGTTCTAATCCTAAGTATCCCATGAGCAACTATGTATCCTACCATAGACTGTCAAAAGAAAGTGAGTCATTTGCGAATCAATTATCTGCTGCATCTATTCCTACTAACATGCAGGAAGCTCTGGGAGATCCTAGGTGGAAGGAAGCTATGAATGAAGAAATGAAGTCACTTCAAAAGAACTCAACTTGGAAAGTTGTTGAGCTGCCTGAAGGAAAGAAACCTGTTGGATGTAGGTGGGTTTTCACAGTCAAATACAAGGCAAATGGAACCATTGAACGATTTAAAGCTAGACTAGTCACCAAGGGGTGCACTCAAACTTATGGAATTGACTACATGGAGACATTCGCACCAGTAGCAAAAATCAATACTGTCCGTATTCTTATATCCTTGGCGGTGAATCTTGACTGGCCATTGCACCAGTTTGATGTGAAGAATGCCTTTTTGCATGGAGACCTTCAAGAAGAAGTATACATGGAGTTGCCCCCTGGATGTAATATGCAGTCAGAAGGTGGAAAACATGTTTGTAGATTAAAAAAGGCCCTATACGGTCTGAAGCAATCTCCGAGAGCATGGTTTGGAAGGTTTACGAAGTCAATGAAAGCTTTTGGATACAAGCAGAGTAACTCAAATCATACTCTTTTTGTGAAGCATAATAAAGGAATGATTACTTGTCTCATTGTGTATGTTGATGATATGATAGTAACGGGAAATGATTCAGAAGAAAGGAGCACATTGCAAAACCATCTAGCCCGAGAATTTGAGATGAAGGACCTTGGTCCATTAAAATACTTCCTTGGTATTGAAATGTCAAGATCAAAGGAAGGTGTCTTTCTATCTCAACGAAAATATGCCTTAGATTTACTAAGTGAGACTGGTATGATGGCATGTAGTCCAATTAGCACTCCTATGGAAGAAAATTTGAAGCTAGGCATATATCCGGATCAAGTTCCAACAAACAAGGAGAGGTATCAAAGATTAGTTGGGAGACTGATGTATCTTGCACATACTCGGCCTGACTTGGCATATGCACTAAGTGTCGTGAGCCAATTCATGCATTCTCCAAGCGAAGAACATATGAATGTTGTTACCCACATTTTGCGCTACTTGAAGTCATCTCCAGGAAAAGGGATTATGTTTAAAAAGGGGAATAATCTAGATGTCAAAGGATACACTAATGCAGATTGGGCTGGATCAATCACAGATAGGCGGTCTACAGCAGGATATTTCACTTTTGTAGGAGGAAATTTGGTCACTTGGCGAAGCAAGAAGCAAGCTGTAGTTGCTCTATCTAGTGCTGAATCTGAGTTCAGAAGAATGGCTAAGGCAGTATGTGAATTATTATGGATCCGTAATTTATTAAAAGATCTGAATATTAAGCATGACAGCCCAATGAAGCTATATTGTGATAACAAGGCAGCTTGTGATATTGCCCACAACCCAATTCAACATGATCAAACCAAACATGTGGAAGTTGATAGGCATTTCATCAAGGAGAAACTAGAAGCAAGGATCATTGAAACACCTCATGTCTCATCTCAAGAACAACTTGCTGACCTACTCACCAAGGCCGTATCAAGTCGAGCATTTCATGATGGTCTCAACAAATTGGGAATGAGCGACATCTATGCACCAACTTGAGGGGGAGTGTTGAAGATTCTAGAAGTAATTCCAAGTTGGTATACTTCCGTATATAGATTGATTGTAAATATATATGTTTCCTAGATTATAGATATGCTCTACTGGCTCAGTAATTGTAGTCCTAAACTTTAGCATTCCAATTATGTATAGTGGCTATTTATGCCCACAATATTGTAAAAAGAAAAGTACGAATGAAAACCAAGTTTTGACTGTTTGCACAATGCAATCTAACTAATGGCCAACTTTCCTGAAGTACTAATAATTTTGCAAATATAGTGAGGGAAAAAAAATGAAGAAACAAACTTAGCATTTGAGTATACTTAGAAAAGGGAGATCTCAAGATAATTTCTTGCATACCATTGTTCTTTTTTTTCGAGAGAAGCATCCTGTTGTTTTCAATGGTGTTTACACTCAACAAAAATAAAAAGGAAAAAAAAAAAAAAAAAAAGAGGTTTCCTGTTTGTTTAGGAAATTTAGACCCCGGTTAATAGAATTAACAAGTTTTAAACCTAAGTTGTTAATTAGATTTATTATGAATAAAACTTGTTAAAACAAACAAATATCAATATCATGTCAAAATCATGCAGCGGAAAAATAAATAAGACAAGATATGATGACCTAGGAAAACCAATGAAACAAACTAGTTTCACAGTAAAAAAACCTAGGGGGAAACTTTCCCGAAAAGCAATCCACTATAGTAAAGAGAAGTTTCAGATCTAGTACAAAACCTTTGTCCCTAGACTCTACAATCCCCGTAGATGAACTCACATCAGAAACCTTATATCGCTTCAGAACATCTAAACTCTTCAATATATGACCGCCATCCTTTTGATGATGCACGAATCCCAAGTACGTGACTAACCAATTGCGCGGATCCCAGTACGCGACTTAATCACCAACTAGAAGAAGATTGTTGGCTGCAAAGTTCTTCACTTCATCAACAATGAAGATCAATAAGCACTTGGTTACAAAACCCTAAGGAGTAAAGACGCAGTAGCTTCTTTCAAAGAGAATAAAGCATCAGTCACCTTTTGCATATGTTCTCCTTGTATTCTCTTGTGTGACAGCCTCTAAAATAAGCCTTATATAGGTCTAGGGTTGTGAGAAAAGAAACCCTACACAAATACATAAGCCTGGCCCAAAAATTAGATCTGAAAATTCTGATTTTCGTAACCTCAATCGATCAGGAGGTGTCGAGCTTTAAACCTCGATAGATAGCTAGGTGTCGAGGAGGTGTCGAGCTATCTGTCCGCAGGTATCGAGCTATCTGTCCAGCTTTAATGAACACATTTTCTTCACTTGTTTCTTGGTCCAATCTTCATGGTTTTAATACTAGACTTGAACAACATGTTCTTTGAAGTATTAAACACATCCTAGATCTACCCAAATACAAGTAAAGTGCATTTTGTCAAAGGATTAGTCAACTACATAAAAGAATGACATATGTTCTTAACAAGTAAACCACATATGTCCTAACACTGTTTCATGGTGAAAGGGAGCTGATATTATCTTTTAGAGAGAGAGAGAGAGATGAGACAATGAGAGAAATGAATTAGTAATGTCTTTTGTGTCCATTTGGCATTCATGTAGAAAATAGAGTTATAAGAGCATTCACAGTAGTGAATCTAAAATTTTAGCTATTTAGCTACACAAAAAGTCACTTTATCTATTTTACCTACACACATACTGCAGCAGTGGATCTATTTTAGCTTTTAACATAATAAAATAATATAAACATCACAATAAAATAATATAACTACTCCAATAAAATAATATATCACACTCCCAAAAAAAATCCACAGCACCAACCACAACCATCTCTACCATCGGCCACAGTCACAACCACCACCACCACCACCACCACCACCACCAGGAAAAAAAAAAAAACCCAAATCTCCAATCTTTTTCCTCAACCCAGACCAAACAAAATCACCAATCACAAACAAAATAAAAAATCACCAATCACAAACAAGCACAACGTCGGTGAGCAAGCACAACATCGATGAGCAAGCTCTCCGATCGCCGGCGTGGGTATGAAGCTGAGAGAGTTGATCGGCGGCTTGGGACGGTTGGTGGGTCTGAGGCTGAGAGAGTTGATCGGCGATAGGTCTGAGCTGATTGGCAGCTTGGGATGTTGACAATCGGTGGTGGCGACATTGACGATCGGTGGATGGTGGATGGCGGTGACGTTGACAATCGGTGGATGGCGGATCGGTCTGAGCTGATCGGCGGCGTTGACGTTGACGATGAGCTTCAGTGAATGAGAGAGAGGGAATGAGAGTGAGAGAGGGAATGAGAGTGAATGAGAGAGAGGGAATGAATGACCGGAGTGAGAGAATGAATAAAAAAAGAAGGGGGCTGGAATAAAATATTGTTTTTTTTTTTTTTGCTCCAAGCTACAATGCACATCTATTGATAGATGTGCACTGTAGCAAATCAGCTAAAAATTTTAGCTATTGCTCCACTGTTAGAGCATCATTTTAGCGATAGTTGAGCTAAAATATAGCATTATAGCATTATACCTACACTGCTGCAAATGCTCTAACTACTTGAGTTTTTGCGATATAGAGCTTCAATGGTAAAGTTCTTAACTATTTTTAGTGTTGGGCCTGTCGGCAAATTATAGTGAATACTGAATAATGTTTAGATTCTTGGCATTGGCATGCATGAGCTTATCCTTATAAGCGCCAAAATTTTCAACTAACCTTAAAGTTGTTTTTTTGTGTTAAGAGTCCTTAAAGCACCTTTTTAGTGGGTCAAAGCACTTTATAGTTGCAAAACACACCAACACTTTGTATATATCGCTAGCCATACCTGCCTATGAAAGGCAGCTTATAGTAGTAAAGTCTTTGTATGATTGTGTATCACTAACCATAGTTGCAAACAAAATCTAAGAACTTTGTAGCTCAACGGACACTTTCTAATGTTTTCAACAAATTTGACTAAGGTTCAAATGGTAGCTGCAAGGTGGCTATGAGGACATGTCTATTAACATTTTGGTTGTCTTCACCCCTATTCTCTCTTACATTTATTTTGATTTTTTTTTTTTTTTTGCTATGCTTTTCTTTGGCTTTTGTTGTGTTTCCCTTGAATTGTCTCTCATATGACCATATCCAATAGTCAATCCGCTAGAAGGAATCAAAAATGACCGGTAGCTTGGAATACAAGGCATTGTACCTTTGGCTTCTCAACTTGGAATGCTTCAGATATTTTTGGGATCATTATCTTTTAGATATAAGTTCTTTTCAACGTATTTATTCCGGGATCAGACAAATAGTTGATTTATTTGCCAATTATGCTGGTCTGAAAAATCATTATGATACAGTGATGAGTGTGGCTGTGCAAATTTGACAATCCAAAAGAAGAAAGTGTTTAAGGAGTTCCCTTGATAATAATTTCTGCGATAGCTAAATCTAGAATTAAAGAAATCTGACTTTTTTTTTATAAGACCAAGGGAGTAACTTTTTTTTTTTTTTTTTTTTGCTATTGACTAAGGGAGTCTAACTAAAAGATCACAGTAAATAGAATTGAATTACTTACCCCCCAAATGAAAACAACAAAATTGTTAGAGGTGGCTCATATTTGTTAATCGGCCACAGAATTGGGAGCCCTGTGGGTGTCGTAAAAGAGTGGAGTGGCATGAGTGGAGTGGAGCACGGCAAGCGAAACAGAACAAAGCGAAGTTATAATGGATGAGATCTTAAAAAAAAATACTAATATATATTTAGTTTATATCAATTTAGCAAACTCAAAAAACAACACTCCTTCATTTCCATGCAAACACATACTATTTATTTGTCAAAACTCATACGGAGGCCTTCTAAGTTCTTCGAAATCTACCATGTTGTCTATACTTAAAATGTTTTGTGAATGGCCTCTTATCACCTAAATTGAGATGAATTGCACTCGTTGTCCTTATATATGAACTTGGTGCTCATCATCTTTTACTGTAACAAAGATATCAAAACACTAACCTTGCACTGATACCATATGTTGTGCAACAGTAGAAACAAAAATAAATCAACAAATGCAAATAGTAAACATAAGAATTTATGTGATTTGATAAATTGCCTCCATCCACGAGCAACGACAATGAAGTCTTACTAAGTGTGAGTTTGGATAGTGTTTTTTTCCCAGCATTTGTGTTTGCGTTTGCATTTCCTAAGTCTTGTGCACTATTCACGAGGCCTATAAGTACAGAAACTGGTAAATTTTATTTTAAAACTGAGTCTTACAGCACCATTCATACATTTAAATATTATTTTATTATAATATTTTTAACAATAAACAATAATCAAACAGACCTTAAATAATTTTACTTTCAACACCGATGGCTGAAGATGGAGACATAACCGACTAAAAGTAGTCGGCTAATCGTTTAATTTGTGGTCCAAAACCACGTAGAAGAAGCAGTCTTTTTTATATTATTTTTTGAGGTAGAACGTAGAAGAAGCATTTAAGTACACATCATACCTCACCTATGATGTCAACATTTGTGTCATCTAGCATAATTCATAGATTTTAGGATTACTAGGCGTAATCAATGACGACAATAAAAAAAGAAGCACCCTATTAAATTATTATACAAAAGAAAAGTGGTTTTCATATTCATTCGTTTAATTTTCTTCTTATCACATTCTCAAAAAAAAGAAAGAATTTCTTCTAATCTCTCTCTGCCGGTACGTATAATTTTCTTCTTCTTTTTTTACAAAGATCTTTATTTTTAGTGGTGGTTAATTATAATATGATATTTTATTTTGACTTATAAAAAATTAAAATTTTAACAATTATAAAAATATTGTGACAATTTATTGTATTAATATATTATTATTATTATTATTATTATTATTATATAAAAAGGTCTCATATGTATTAAAAAAAAATTTTTAAAAAGTTGACCCGACAGTATTACCAAAAAAAAAAAAAAGGGAAGAAAAAAGAAGGCCAATAGACAGTAGGTATTGAACAAACAAAAGAGTAATGTAGTTATTATAATATTTGGAGAAAATATTGTGGGCGTAACATTTCTTTTTTCACAATATCTTTTTTCTTAATCCCTCCCTCTACTATACTCCCCTCTACTCTCCCTTCATCCAAACAAGTTATTAATTAGTTTATTTTTAGCCAATTCTACTCTACTTCTCTTTACTCTCACTCCCTCCTCCCTCAATCCAAACGGGCCCTAAGAGATGCAAAGTCTCTTTCTTCCTCTGCTTTTTTATTTTTTATTTTTAAATTAAACTATGATTCATTTTCCCAATAATCAAATTAAAGTGACTTTTCTACTTTTCTTCTTCTGCTGTTTTAGGAAATACCAAGTGAATGGGCTAAAGAAGTGTTAGGTAATGCTGAAAGCCTAATAGAAGAAAGAGTAGATGAGGTATTGAATGAATATCTGAAAGATTTTAAAAAGGGTTCCTTGGAAACCAAAGGCTGGCCTAGATATTTGTCTGCCTATGTGCTTTCAAAAGCAACTCTCAATGCCTACACAAGGATTGTGGCCAAAAAGTTCCCATCTTTCCGAGTCAATTGTGTCTGCCCTGGCTATGTCAAGTCAAATTTTAACCACAACACTGGCTACTTGACAATTGATGAAGGTGCTGAAAGTGTTGTAAAGTTAGCGCTCCTGCCCAACGATGGTCCTTCTGGCCTCTTCTTTTCTCGGAATGAAGTGACAACTTTTGATTGAGATTATTCATTTCTACCGCTTCTCAAAGATATAAATACTAATAAGTTTGTACTTTTCCTAGAATTGTTTACTTTCTATATTTTGAATCTCAATTTGATAGGCTATTTGAAAACCAATGTCTAACGTTGATGTCATAAAACGTATGCAAAGAACACGTTTTTTCACTTGGGGTATGTAATGTCAATTATATGCTTTTTGTAATGAAACTTTTAAGAATCTTTTGTTTGTTGGTGTGGATGAGTGTGTTTCAAACACTTTTGCTCTTTGTTGCTAGTTCCAAATTGGTTAGAATCGAGTTCGCTTACGTGCTTATATCATTTTTAATTTCTTGAAATATTGGACTTAGGGCTTATACATATAACTCATGAGCGGCTTGTCATGATGCATGTGTGTAAAATCCAACAAGCTTTGTTTTGGGCCTTAATTTTTCTCTCTTTTTCAGCTTGTTAGTGTTCATTGACTGTTTGGATTAGCGAGTTGAGCATTTAATGTGCATAGTGACTGTTGAACTTTGGCCCATTAGGAACCCACTAGTCTATTTAATATAACATATTTTTAAACCTCTTTTAGGCAGTTGAACACCCACTTGTCCATTTTTTCCTTGTCTAATATTATACACTTTCAGGGATCAAATCCTCTAGAGTTCCTAAGGTACTTACTGCATAAAGTTCTCTTCATCATGACCATTCATTTTGAATTAAATGGTTGGTATTATGCCATATTATTAATTAATTAATAAAATCCTTAAAATAACAGTGCGACATTAACAATTAAAAACCACATCTTTTTTATTATATTCTAATTTAGTATTTTACATATATTATCTTCATATAATTTCGACGGTCCGAAGATAAGCAAAAAAAAAAATTTCAAATACTCATCCATATAATATTAATAAACTATCAACCAAGACAAATACCCAAAAATCATTGTTTCTTAATATATTAAGATACAATCATCTACTAACAAAAACAAAAGACACAAAACACTATTGTTTCTTTATACAATCATCTATGAAAAGGGAACTCGACACTCTTTCAAATCTTCAAAATCATCTACGATTGAATCCAAACTAAATGTCAAAGCTATATCCTTTTCAATGTATAACATCAAAGAGTCCGTCAAAAAATCATTTTCCATTTTGTTTCAAAGGTTAGTTTTGACAACTTTTATAACTAAAAATGCTCGCTCTGTAGTAGCAGTAGAACCATTCTATAAACAAGTTTGTAGTGTTCTCAATTTCTAGTTCTCACTAACCATTGAGACAACTCAGATAAACTTTTCAATTCTTTGAACTCTGGATCCTGGACTACATTATGCTCAAAATGATAAAGCTCCTTCTTCAGTACTTGTTTGTCATAATCTATGAAATCTTGTGGATAGAAATTCTCTACCAACAAACAAAGATCACTACTTCTGAAAGATTTTAATGCCTCTCGAGGTTCTAAAGCTGAGCTAAGCCTAAGTAACTCCATTGCATCTTCATTAAACCGATAATTTAGTTCCTGTAGTTGAGAATCTATTGTAGCATAAAAAATATTTACTCGATAATGATGCTCAATTGTAACGTTATCTTGCTGATTACGAGCTCGACCTCGCCTCGCAACATAACGATCATTCATATCCAGGACATCAATGCAATGCTTCTCACAAAATGATATCACAGTGGTGAGTAAGCCATCTCATCCATCATCTCTAAATTTTTGGATAAGTGCTTTAGTAGATGAAACTAAATGCATGGCATTTAAAATTTCTTGAAATTGGCTTTGCAAAGCTTGACAAAGTTTATTAGTGATCTCCATAGTTTCCTTCTCAAGATGCAAGATGAAGACAAATTCAAATGAAGTTAAACCCTCATAAGCTGACTCTGCTTTTGCCCGATGTTCTCCATCAATTGCATCATTAATTATATTTTGTAAAACTTCAACAGTTGAAGTAAACATCCTTAATAAGCTAGAAACTGATCTAAAATGTGAACTCCAACGTGTTTCTACAGGTCGTTGTAAAGTGCCAATTTGATTAAGTCCACTTCCAGTCTCAAGCTCTTCAAGATCAATCAAACGTGCTATTTCATTAGCATTGACAACTTTCAATTGCTCATTGCGCTTGCATAAAGCATTAACAATTTTGATCAGAAAAAACAATGCAAGAAAAAAATGAATAATGGGAACAACTTGTTTTGATGTTTTTACTAATGCCAATTGTAAGCAATGTGCAAAACAATGGATGTAGTAAGCATATGGGCAATCATTCAAAATCAAAGCTTGTAATCCATTCCACATACCTCGCATGTTGCTTGCTCCATCATATCCTTGCCCTCGAATATTTTGTATAGCTAAGCAATGTTGAGATAACAAAGAATATATCCCCTTCTTTAGAGTCAAAGCCGCAGTGTCAGCAACATAAATAAGCCCAAAAAAACGTTCTTTGACAAAGCCTTCTACATCAACATATCTAAAAACCACAACCATTTGCTCTTTCATGGACTCATCACGAGCTTCATCAACCATTATGCAAAACTTTGCATCACCAATTTCTTCCCGAATGGCCTTCTTCACTTTGGCTGAGAAAACATGTAGAATTTCCTTTTGAATCCTAGGTGATGTGTAAGTTGCATTTTTGGGAGCTTTTTCTATTATTTCAGCAACCTTCTCATTCCAAAAAGTCATAATACCCAATGATTCAAAAAAGTTCCCACGATTTAATGAATTACCACTTTCATCTCGACCTCTAAAAGCTATAGCTTGAAAGGCAAGATATCGAACAATAAAAACTATGGCCTTCAGTTGCAACCGATTATTTGCAATTTGTTCAGTAGTGAAATGATCAACTACCCTTTGTAAATGCTGCCATTGGTTCATCAAATCCTTACACTTTTGCTCGGCAACTCTATGAGCTGAGTTAGGATCTTTTCCTATATAACTTTAAAAATAACAATCTTTGCCCCCAACCTTTTTCCAATTCCTAAATCCACCAACAGTGAATGTATTTTGTCCCACAACCCCATTTGGATTATTAAAGACAAAGCAAGGTAGACAATAAGCTGCATCTGTCGTAGGAGAATATTCAAGCCATGTTGAATTATATCCAAACCAAGAAGCTTGAAAGCTACGATTGCGCTTTCCACTTTTTTTGTATGTCTTTAGAGGAAGTTGGTGCGGACCTTTTTTAATATTGTTGATGCCCATTTTTGCAAATCTGTACCAGTTTGCCGCAATCCATATGCTCAATCCATACGCTCAAGGCTTATGAGGAAGAAAGCCCAATGAAGAGCAAGGCCCAAAGGCCCACGAAGAAGACCAAAGAACAAGAAGAGTCAAACTAAAGGAAATGACAAATGCAGCAGGAAACGCATGAAGAAACAAGACAAAAAACACGCAGTAGACGAAACAGAACTAATCTGCTGCGGCAGGAATGGCGTGGGAGACAAAAACAAAAGACAGTGGAGCAAGAACAGAAGGGCCGGGGCACCACCAACCTGTACCCAGCCAATACAAGGGAGGTGGGCCCACGGTCAAAGAGATTCAGAGGGCGTGGTTTGGTGGTGGGGGGAAAAGGGGGTCTATATTTGGTTTCCTGCCATAACCTCTTTTGGGAACATATCCTGCTGGAATGATATCTTACCCAAAAGAAGTGATAAATGGTTGGGACCACTGATGCATGCCATAGAGCTAGGTAGTGAGGTAAAGGTATACGGGAGGAACAAACAAAAGAGAATTTTGTCGTGCAACAAATATGTTATGAGCAGATGGCAGTGGTCGGGGCAACCAATGGGTGAGTGGGTAATCTTGAAAGGATGCCCACAACAATCCAAAAACAGTTGGTGAAGCCCTAGGGGTAAAAGGGAGAAATCCATTAAATTAGCTCACTATAAAAGGGAGGTAACCACGGTAGAAAAAGGGGGGGAGCAAGACGAAAGAGCAAGGCAATACAATACTAGAAAAACTACTCTGTAACACACTTAGTAAAACAGAGGAAAGAGTAAAAAACAGGGGAGAAAGAAAGAAAGAAAGAAAAAGAAGAGAGAAAACGCGGTAGGAATAGGGGCATGCATCAATAGACCATCTTTTCCCTCCCTCTTAGCAAATCCACTCTTTGAAATCTCTAAAAGTAATAGCTAGTGGCCATTTAGGCCTATTCTCCAAAATGAACAACTTTTACGGCAAGAGCCATGATAAGGTTGTTGAAGTTGGAGTTTGGGTTCCTTCTTGGTTTACTTATCTCATGGGCAGATTTAATACTTAATTTTGATTGCAAATATACTTGATTTTATAACTTATATTTGCCGTATTTAGTCATCCTGCCGTAGCACGTTTTCACGTCTGCCGCAGCAGTTGTCCTGATGTGGTGTTTTACTTGCTGTATTAGTTATCCTGCCGTAGCACATTTTCATTATATTTACCGTGTTAATTATTATACAAGCTAATCATTTCCTGCCGAAGCTTTCTTCTCTATTTGTTATTACGTATTTTGCTTTTGATACAAACTAACCATTATCCTGCTGTAAGTATATATACACATATACCCTGTTTCTCATGTTTCTGGAAAAATATATTTTATATATGTATATGTGAATATGTATAAGTATATATATTCATATATGTGTGTATATATTTGAGAATATGCTAACCCATTTAAATTAACACTTGTTTGATGGGTATTTTCTTTGGGTTTTTTTTTTAGATTTGTTTATGCGCAGGAAGTAGAAATGTGTTTCTGCAGTAAAAATGGTAGTCATTCACATTGCCGAAGGCTTTACTGCACGGCAGGAAGTTTTAAAGCACGGCAGGCAGCTTCACTGCACGGCAGGAAGCCTTAAAGCACAGCAGGCAGAAGCTTTAATGCACGGCAGGAAGTTTTAAAGCACGGCAGGCAACTTCACTGCACGGCAGGAAGTTTTAAAACACGGCAGGCAGCTTCACTGCACGGCAGGAAGCCTTAAAGCACGGCAGGCAGAAGCTTTAATGCACGGCAGGAAGTTTTGTTGCACAGCAAAAGGCTTTACGGTAGGAAGCTTTACGGCAGGAAGCCTTAAAGCACGGCAGGCAGGAAGCTTTAATACACGGCAAGAAGTTTTAAAGCACGGCAAGCAGCTTCACTGCATAGCAGAAGCTTTAAAGCACGGCGGACAGACTTGTTGCATAGCAGAAAAGTCAATCCTGCGGCAGAAACCGGAGAAAAGTTCCTGCGGCAGGAACAAAGGATAAGCCCATTTTGCAGCGACTTCCCTTGGACTTGGACTCAGCGTTTGCGCACAAGCCGGCCCAAGTTGAGTTCCAGTTGGACCGGTCTCGACTCCCTTACTCAGAATACTCGGGCCTACTACCGCGGCAGGCAGCCTAGCCCAACACACAAAAAAGGCCCCCACATTTAAAATGGCGACTTCACTGGGGAGTTGAGATCAAGATGGGGAGAATGAGATATTTCTCCTCCGCAAACATGTTTCCAAGTCCTTACCAAAGCGAGACGTGCTGACGTTCTTGAACCTTCCAAG
The DNA here is from genome assembly GCA_019022515.1 of Quercus aquifolioides. Lineage (NCBI taxonomy): Eukaryota > Viridiplantae > Streptophyta > Magnoliopsida > Fagales > Fagaceae > Quercus > Quercus aquifolioides. The sequence goes on along the minus strand of CM032329.1, from coordinate 18,204,749 downwards.
CTATACTCTCAGGGAAGTATCCAAAATGTTACCGCAGGACAGTACCATAGCAGAATCCTGCGGCAGAATACAGCAGCGTTACCGCAGGACAGTACCGTAGCAGAATCCTGCGGCAGAATATAGCAGCGTTACCGCAGGACAGTACCATAGCAGAATCCTGCGGCAGAATACAGCAACGTTACCGCAGGACAGTAGCAGCGTTACCGCAGGACAGTACCATAGCAGGACTCTGCACAGCAATGTTAAAACAGAGCAGAAATATTGAGAACTCTACAATAGAAGGCCTTCACAATACTTGGCCCTATCCTTTAAATGCCACTTGTTCTCCTTGTGATGCATGTGGGACATGTGGCAAGCCACTCATTCAAACATGCAACTCTCCTAAAAGCTTTCTAAGTTACTTATCACCTTTTGCTCTCATTTCTTTCAAGGAAACACTAGAAGCTTTCTAAAACTCTCTACATTTCCACCTTTGAGTCCAGCACTTAGAGGAGAAAAATCCCTTCATTCCCTCACAAGGTTTCAATCATTTTTTTTTATGCCAGTAATTCTAGCTCTACTTCCCTCAAAGAACCAAAAGCTAGAAACAAAAAAAAATGAAGCTATAGCAGCCAAAGGAAAACTTTCATCATTACTATACTATTGCAAATCACTATTTCCTCTGCAAAGTATCCCTTAGCAAACTTTTCCAAAAGTGTAAAATGTCCCTCCGCAGAAATTTCGTGGCAGAAAGTACAGATCCTTCGGCAGGCTATTTACAGCAAAATCTGCTGAATTCCAGAATGTTCTTCGGCAGACTGTTCGCGGCAGGCTGTTCGCGGCAGACTGTTCTTCGGCAGACTGTTCACGGCAGAATATTTTGCAGCAGAATTTTGTATTCCAGCAGTCCCTTTTACAGAATATCCTACCACAAAATTCAGCACAACAAATTTGAGATTTGTTCTCAAATATCAATGAAGGAAGGAGGGAGAAGTAATCGATTCGGCGATATCGAAACATCCGCTTTCAACCAAAGCATACATTGAAGACATGTGATAGGGAGGTGAAGTGTCCAAATTGAATCCAAACCTTGGAATGAAGCCAATCATTAGTTACTGCATACTCTCCATAAAGAAGCCCAAATCTACAAGCTGCTCTTTGTCCATCATTGGGTCTAGCAAACCGATTCAACAACCTTGAAGAGTTGAGAAGTTTTCTGTGAAGCACCTCGGAGGATTTATGCCTAGAGTGGCATTAAAAACATTATCTTTATGATGTTTCTAAGAAAGAATGTATCAGATTACTTGTCCTATGAACTATGCAACTCCACCATCACTCTTCAAGTCATGAAGCTCATTGATGCCTATGTCTCATCCTAGAAGAACTCTGCAATAGTGACAAACTCAAAGCTCTTTCTTTTGGCTTGTGTACAAAAGGGAAATAGCAGAAACAATTGCTGACTCACATCCTGCCGTAAATAGAGTTGCTTGTCTTATTGCCGCAGAAAACTATTACGTGGTTTTTATTGAAGGTGTTCTGCTGCAAGGGCATTCTGCCACAAGAATAAAGAAGCATGATGTCCCAGGAAGATGTTGGCACGTCATGGGAAATTCTATATTAGAAGCCGCTGACTTTTGGCTATTACTAGCCAACCATGAAGCAAGGGACGTAGCAAGCTCCATCTAAATATTCCCATACTCAAAGCAAGCGAAGAAGAAACCCATGTGACAGGTTATTTAGACCCCTTAAACAACCAGATTGCGTAGCCTAGATTAATTAGCCAAGTTGTTACTTAGTTAAATTAAGCAATTCTAGGTTAAAACAATCAAATAATTATATCATGTATATAAAACAAATAAAGCAGCGGAAATAATAAAGAACACAAGATATGATCACCCAGGAAACCACACGGTAAAAACCTGGGGAGGATTTGACCCACCGATCCTCAAGGCAAACCAGAATTCACTATGAAAGAATTGAAGTTCTTACAGAAGGACTACAAGCTCCCCGCTCGACTTCCTAATGCTACCCACCAGTACGAACTTCCTGACACGACCACGCGCAGGCTCCGAATCCACGGACTACTTCTTTCTTGAATTCTTCAATCAGCTACAAGCTCCCCGCTTGCTTTTCTTTTAAGATCCAATGGTTGCAACTAAGTTGATCTTCAAGATGTTGAAATCATCTCTACCTTGAAAACCCTAAGCTTTGTGTAAAGGAAAGCTCCTCTAAGATCTCACAAGAGATTTACACAAAACAGAAAATATGAGCAACAATAACAATATGGACAACCTCAAAAACGTGGCTAGGGTTTTGTTTATATACCTAGGGTAAAAACATAAAACCCTAAACGTTTAATGAAGTAGGGCTGAGTTGGAAATTCTGCAGAAAATTCAACCTGTGCGATTTTCGATCAATCGAGTCTAATCTTCGATCGATCGAGCCAGGCCAAAAGTCCCAAGTACTTCTGCAGCCACTCGATTCCAACTGTACAATAATAAACCAACTTTGAGCAAGCCTAAACAAGACTAAATACAATGTTTTGATCATGGTTTGCCAACATTACAAATTAGAGTTCTAAATACATAAAATCCTAAGACCTTAGAACCTAACACCATGAAATATGGGTCTTGGTGGCAATAGCCAACAAAAGGGTCGTGGTTATGAATTCTTGGCTAAAAGCCAGCAAAGGAACCATGGTTGTGAGCTCTTGGCAAAAAGCCATAATGGGGGCTACACTCAATCAAACCCGCAAAGGAGCCATGATCGCAAGTCTTTAGAAAGAATCTGTGGAAGAGCTATAGCCAAAATCATATGTAGCAGACAATACATGGGAAGCAATTGTGCTTGCAGTGGAACGAAGTCAAAGCATGCTTGGGAAGTAACTCTTTCCCAAATTCTCTAGCAACGAAGAATTTCTACAATATGGCAACTTGTAGATCCATGGCATCTAATATTTTTTACTGAAGAATGCATGAACCACATGACGGAGCATCAACACCAAGAGAAAGTGATATCAAGCTCATCCAGTTGTCTCACGTGCTGGGGGCTAAAGCTTATTCTCGGCAAACAAGGGAAGCCTCCTACTGAAAGCTAAGGGCTTATTCTCGTATATTGGGGGTTGTCCCATTCTGCAACAAAATTTGGGAAGTCTTCTTTAAAAAGCCAATGACTCATCCAGTTGTCTCACATGCTGGGGGCTAAGGCCCATTCTGCAGTAAATTTAGAAAGCTTGCCGCAAAGTGCTTAGAGTACCAATATGAAGTAGCAACATCATGTATCTTCTACAAAAGCTTGGTGTGTTGCGTGGTTCAAGAAAGCTTGGAGGAGGAGAGTAATGAAGGGAAAAACAAAGAAGTTGTAGTAGAAAATGATATATAGGTTGTGGCAGAAGAAGAATTGGAGGAAATTCAACCTGGGGTTAGACCCACAGGAACCAAGACCCATCTCAATTAGCTCAAGACTTTCAGAAAAGGAGAAATCATAATTGATACTATTGCTGAAAAAAAAAAATTCAAAGATGTCTTCGCATGGGATTACAGTGAAAATGCCAGGATGGGATCTTGGGCTAATAGTGCATACATTGAATGTGGACCGCGAGGCTAAGCTAGTAGCCCAGCCTACCAGGGCGTTCCACACAGCTTGCCAGGGCATTCCATACTGCCTGCCAGGGCATTCCACACAGCCTGCCAGGGCGTTCCACACAGCCTGCCAGGGCGTTCCACACTGCCCGCCAGGGCGTTCCACGCTGAGATAGAAGGGGCAAAGTTTTGAGGAAAGAAGTACAGCAGGCAGCCTTCAAAAGGCTACAACAGATCACGATGAACCTTCCTACTGTGCAAGCCCCAATCTGCAAAAAGCCATTGATACTCTACCTAGCCACCAATTCATGTGCCATTGGTGCATTAATGGCCCAGAAGATGGAAGAAAAGTTTTCAACTCTTGAAATAGAACATGTTCCAAGGAATGAAAATCGGTTTGCCAATGCTTTGGCCGCACTAGGCTCGCAAATAATTTTTGAAGGGGATAGCACCGGGATAGAAGTCAGCAAGAGGAAAGAGCCTACTATTGAGATGTTGAAAAAAAGGGTTCCAGGAGGAATAGTGTGAAGGAGATTTGTAGATCCCCATTAAAAAGCTTTGACGAAGGAAGGAAATGACGCAAAACTAAAAGTATTGAAAGACTACGTCCTGGTGAGAGAAGAATTGTACCACAGGATGCCGGACGTTGTATTGTCCAGGTGCGTGCGGCAGGCGGAAGCCCAAAGAAAGTTAAAAGAAGTATATGACAAGACTTACGGATCTTGCGGGGAAGTCAGCCTTTACCGCAGACTCCAGAGGGCAGAATTTTATTGGCCAAGCATGGGTAAAGATGCAGATCAAGTCCAAACCCAGTGTGGGACCTACCAGCTTGCGGCAGACAGAGAAGAAAGTTACACTGCGGGGAGGTTAGCTTTTACCGCAGGCTTCAAAGGGCAGGCTTTTATTAGCCAAGTACGGGTAAAGACGCAGAGCAAGTCCAAACCCAGTGTGGGACCTACCAGCTTGCGGCAGACAGAGAAGAAAGTTATACTGTGTTCGTCAGCGGAGATTGGAGAAGCCCATTCATGCAGTACCTGATAGAAGGCATCCTGCCGCAAAAAACACAGCAAAAGATACAACCTTGAAAGGTTGGCAACACGCTACTTTTTGCATAGCGAAGTCCTTTTCAAGAAGGGGTATGATGAGAACCTCTTAAGATATTTGGGCACTGAAGAAGCAAAAGAAATGATAAAAGAAGTGCACTCAGGAGAGTGTGGGGAGCACCAGAGGAAGAAAAGGCTTTACAGATGTCTGCTGCAAATGAGTTACTACTGGCCTGCCATGAAGAAAGATACGACAGAAACATATGTAAAGGTGAACCAACAAGCACTATAGCAGAAAATAAATGCTCTTCGTGAGACTTTAAAACTCCAAGAGTGCTCCGCAGAAAAGCTGAGTGACAAAGGAACTCACAACGGGAACAAAAGGTGGAAATCAACAATGAAGTCCAAACACCTCACGAGCAACGCATTTAATGACAAACCACAAGAATTGGAAAGACACAGCCAAGCTTAGCAACATGAGAAAGAAGAATTGGGAGAAATAAGATCTGCGGAAGACTACAACAAAGTTAAGAGATTTAGTTCACAACATCTATGCCTTTTTCATCAAAGAGGCAGTGATATCCTCACCAACAGCGGCTGTGGCAGAATGACAAAGAAAGTGTTTAGAAAGTGAAGATTTCTCATAAAAGCATCCGCATTTCCCCTTGGAAAAATATCTATAGCGGCACCACTTGTAGGCACCTTAAAATGAGTGGCAAACTCAGTCACTTCTGTGGGAAGAACTGAAGCAGGCACAGAAGGAATGGCAGAAACTGACGCTGTAAATATGGCGGAAGCTGGTGCAGAAAATACGGCAGGAATGGGTGATGGGGGCGCGGCAGGATTAACTACCGCAGGCGTCCCTACGCTGACCGCGATGCCTAGCCCTTCAAAAGTCTCTGTGCACACAAGAAAATAGACATGCAAATGAAAAAAAAAAAAAAAGAAGAGAAGAGTGGGCCCCGTGAATAAAGAAAGAAAAGCAAACCCAACAAAAGAAAAAAAAGGGAGTGGGGACATACCCATGAACCAGCCTCGGGTGGAGCATCCCCTTCCTCCTCGGACTCAGAAATCCTCCTCGGCAGGACGGGCTCACTATCAATATCTTCAAGAATATCCTCGGACTCCTCGGAAGACATGTCAACATCGGGTCCGCAAGTGGCTGAACTGGGAATGGAAGAAGGAGTGACTACTAAGGAAGAACCATCCTTCACGGCCTGAGACAGAGTCGCAAAAGGATCACTGGTAGAGATGACAAGAGGAGCAACGGGTGAAACAGCCTCGGTCTGAGTTATGGCAGGAGGAGCAATTTCCTGTGGGGAAATAGGCATCTCGGCTGAGAAGGGAGTGGCCTCGCTAACCCCCTCAGTGTGAGTACCCTCTTCTCTGGGTACCAATCCGGTGGGAGGGCTAGGAGTCTCGGCAGGAATCCCATGTGCAGCAGCAGAAATAATGGACATCTGAGAAGCTTCACCAGCCCCATCAAAAGAATCCGCCACGGGTGTGCCCATGGAGGCGGGTAGCTCCTCGGCTGTAAGACGATAGATGGAAAGGGGCTCGGGCTGATCCTGGAAAGCAAAAGAAATGAAGATGCAGAGAAGAAGAAGGCACAAGAAAAGGGAGTGAAGTCACCCTTTGATTTACACACTTAGAGGAAGCTTTTCCTCTTGTGAAAGAACTCTACTTGAAGAAAGTGAAGTGGCAGAGTTGTTTTGATGAAACTCTTTTCAGTCGTCGGCTTAGATACGAAGGGAGTAGAAGACAACACTTTCTCTATTTTTAGAGAATGAATGAAGCCCGAAGTGAAGCAATCTTAAGTGGCTAAAAGAAAAGAAAAATGAAGACTGTAAGAAGGATCCTTGGTCCGCAAAAGTGTTGTTCGCGAAGTTGGTAGAAAGAAGAGTTAAAGAATCCAAAGAGCCAATTTTGAGCATTCTGCAGAGATGAGAAAATGTAAAACATCATAATGAAGAAGAACCTAACAAGAAAGGATGAAGAGATGAAAAGATGAAGAGATGATGCTAAGGAATACGTGGGGAAAGTAAGCAGTCAAGCCTAATTCTTCTGCCGCAGAATCTGCTACAACCTTCACTTCCTATAGTATAGATGATGCTCTAGCAGAAGCAGAGTAAGAGGTGCATTAACACAGAGAAATAAGTGAATGTATTGCGGCAGAAATTGTCTACATATTCTGCGAAAGCAGAAAAATGAGTATTTATCCCTACAAAAGCAAAGAAATGAGTACGTACTGCTGCAGAAACGTGAAGAAATAAGTATACAAATTGCGGCAGACATGAAGAAATGAGTACCATTGTAGAAGTTCAAGATCACAAGGAATTTCCAAGAAGCAAACCAAGAAACAAGCAAAGAAATGACGAAGAGAAGGATGCACACATCATCATCATCAACAATCCCTTTGAATGAAAACCATATGGGAAGAAAAGAGTTAGTAAAGTGAGAAAAAAACCATTAAGCCCAAGCGGCAGGAATAATGGATCACAGGTCCATGAAATAAACAAATGGGCCTTGAAGGAGCAAACGGGCTTAAAGGAGCCAGGAAAGAGAGAATAACAATCCCATGGGCAGTGTATGACGTGTAAAAGTAAGAATGAGCCGTGGCAGGCTCAAAAGTAATGTAAGCAAAGAGAGTAGGGGTTGATGGCAAGCCCATGAGCCCCAAGGATGAGTATACAGTAGTTGGGCCGGGGAAGCCCAATGAAATTAGTAAAAGCCCATGGGAGTAAGGAATTGAAACGGGCCGAGGATGCCCAAAAGAGTAAAATGGGACAAAGGAGCCCAAATGGGACAAAGGAGCCCAAAAGTGATGAAACGGGCCAAGGATGCCCAAAAGAGTAAAATGGGACAAAGGAGCCCAAATGGGACAAAGGAGCCCAAAAGTGATGAAACGGGCCGAGGATGCCCAAAAGAGTAAAATGGGACAAAGGAGCCCAAATGGGACAAAGGAGCCCGAAAGAATTGAAACGGGCCGAGGATGCCCAAAAGAGTAAAATGGGACAAAGGAGCCCAAATGGGACAAAGGAGCCCGAAAGAATTGAAACGGGCCGAGGATGCCCAAAAGAATAAAATGGGACAAAGGAGCCCAAATGGGACAAAGGAGCCCGAAAGAATTGAAACGGGCCGAGGATGCCCAAAAGAGTAAAATGGGACAAAGGAGCCCAAATGGGACAAAGGAGCCCGAAAGAATTGAAACGGGCCGAGGATGCCCAAAAGAGTAAAATGGGACAAAGGAGCCCAAATGGGACAAAGGAGCCCTAAAGAATTGAAACGGGCCAAGGATGCCCAAAAGAGTAAAATGGGACAAAGGAGCCCAAATGGGACAAAGGAGCCCAAAAGTGATGAAACGGGCCGAGGATGCCCAAAAGATTATAATGGGACAAAGGAGCCCGAAAGCAATGAAATGAGCCAAGGAAGCCCGAAACTGCATAGTACAAGCCCAATGATAGTACTGGGCTAATGGAATTTCGCAAAAGGAATACATACAGCAGGCCCAAAGAGGCCTAGCAGGCACAAGTCATGAAGGGCAAAAGGAAAGCATACAGCAGACCCAGCATCACCCTCATGAACAACAACTTTTTGGCTACCCTTGGAGGGTCATAAAATTGTAGAAAGAAAGAAAACAACTTGCCTAAGGAGAGTAAATATTGAAACAGCAGGCACGTGAAGAAAAGAAGAGAAGCATTCGCATGAGAGTTGTTAAACAACTCGCAAAAGAAAAACTGCATGAGTTTCGCATACGAATTGCAGGAGCAATCCATATGCTCAGGGGGCTAAATGTTGATGCCCATTTTTGCAAATCTGTACCAGTCTGCCGCAATCCATATGCTCAATCCATACGCTCAAGGCTTATGAGGAAGAAAGCCCAATGAAGAGCAAGGCCCAAAGGCCCACGAAGAAGACCAAAGAACAAGAAGAGTCAAACTAAAGGAAATGACAAATGCAGCAGGAAACGCATGAAGAAACAAGACAAAAACACGCAACAGAACTAATCTGCTGCGGCAGGAATGGCGTGGGAGACAAAAAACAAAAGACAGTGGAGCAAGAACAGAAGGGCCGGGGCACCACCAACCTGTACCCAGCCAATACAAGGGAGGTGGGCCCACGGTCAAAGAGATTCAGAGGGCGTGGTTTGGTGGTGGGGGGAAAAGGGGGTCTATATTTGGTTTCCTGCCATAACCTCTTTTGGGAACATATCCTGCTGGGATGATATCTTACCCAAAAGAAGTAATAAATGGTTGGGACCACTGATGCATGCCATAAAGCTAGGTAGTGAGGTAAAGGTATACCGGAGGAACAAACAAAAGAGAATTTTGTCGTGCAACAAATATGTTCCGAGCAGATGGCAGTGGTCGGGGCAACCAATGGGTGAGTGGGTAATCTTGAAAGGATGCCCACAACAATCCAAAAACAGTTGGTGAAGCCCTAGGGGTAAAAGGGAGAAATCCATTAAATTAGCTCACTATAAAATGGAGGTAACCACGGCAGAAAAAAAGGGGGAGAGCAAGACGAAAAAGCAAGGCAATACAAGACTAGAAAAACTACTCTGTAACACACTTAGTAAAACAGAGGAAAGAGTAAAAAACAGGGGAGAAAGAAAGAAAGAAAGAAAAAGAAGAGAGAAAATGCGGTAGGAATAGGGGCGTGCATCAATAGACCATCTTTTCCCTCCCTCTTAGCAAATCCACTCTTTGAAATCTCTAAAAGTAATAGCTAGTGGCCATTTAGGCCTATTCTCCAAAATGAACAACTTTTACGGCAAGAGCCATGATAAGGTTGTTGAAGTTGGAGTTTGGGTTCCTTCTTGGTTTACTTATCTCATGGGCAGATTTAATACTTAATTTTGATTGCAAATATACTTGATTTTATAACTTATATTTGCCGTATTTAGTCATCCTGCCGTAGCACGTTTTCACGTCTGCCGCGGCAGTTGTCCTGATGTGGTGTTTTACTTGCTGTATTAGTTATCCTGCCGTAGCACATTTTCATTATATTTACCGTGTTAATTATTATACAAGCTAATCATTTCCTGCCGAAGCTTTCTTCTCTATTTGTTATTACGTATTTTGCTTTTGATACAAACTAACCATTATCCTGCCGTAATTATATATATACATATACCCTGTTTCTCATGTTTCTGGAAAAATATATTATATATGTATATGTGAATATGTATAAGTATATATATTCATATATGTGTGTATATATTTGAGAATATGCTAACCCATTTAAACTAACACTTGTTTGATGGGTATTTTCTTTGGGTTTTTTTTTAGATTTGTTTATGCGCAGGAAGTAGAAATGGTAGTCATTCACATTGCCGGAAGCCTTAATGCACGGCAGGAAGTTTTAAAGCACGGCAGGCAGCTTCACTGCACGACAGGAAGCCTTAAAGCACGGCAGGCAGGAAGCCTTAATGCACGGCAGGAAGTTTTAAAGCACGGCAGGCAGCTTCACTGCACGGCAGGAAGTCTTAAAGCACGGCAGGCAAAAGCTCTAATGCACGGCAGGAAGTTTTAAAGCACGGCAGGCAACTTCACTGCACGGCAGGAAGTTTTAAAGCACGGCAGGCAGCTTCACTGCACGGCAGGAAGCCTTAAAGCACGGCAGGCAGAAGCTTTAATGCACGGCAGGAAGTTTTAAAGCACGGCAGGCAACTTCACTGCACGGCAGGAAGTTTTAAAGCACGGCAGGCAGCTTCACTGCACGGCAGGAAGCCTTAAAGCACGGCAGGCAGAAGCTTTAATGCACGGCAGGAAGTTTTGTTGCACAGCAAAAGGCTTTACGGTAGGAAGCTTTACGGCAGACAGCTTTAAAGCGCGGCAGACAGCTTTAAAGCATGGCAGACAACTCTATTGCACCAGGCTTTACGGCAGGAAGCCTTAAAGCACGGCAGGCAGGAAGCTTTAATACACGGCAGGAAGTTTTAAAGCACGGCAAGCAGCTTCACTGCATAGCAGAAGCTTTAAAGCACGGCGGACAGACTTGTTGCATAGCAGAAAAGTCAATCCTGCGGCAGAAACCGGAGAAAAGTTCCTGCGGCAGGAACAAAGGATAAGCCCATTTTGCAGCGACTTCCCTTGGACTTGGACTCAGCGTTTGCGCACAAGCCGGCCCAAGTTGAGTTCCAGTTGGACCGGTCTCGACTCCCTTACTCAGAATACTCGGGCCTACTACCGCGGCAGGCAGCCCAGCCCAACACACAAAAAAGGCCCCCACAAATATAAGCCCGTCAAATTTCATCACGTTGATTAACATGATATTCCCATATTTGTTTGCGTGTTTCGGGATCATAATCCAAAGAATCAAGATCGACTCTTTGAAGACTAGCACTGGTTCCAAGTGCGGACCTTCATAGAATCAAGATCGACTCTTTTTCTTTTTATACTTTAACAGTGTGGACCTTCATATAATTTAAGGCTAGCACTGGTTCCAAGTGGAGGTCCTTCTGGCCTTTTCTTCTCTAATAATGAAGTGACACCATTTTAATTGAAGACAATCTGTTTCTATAGACTATCAAAATACATGGCCCTTTAATGGCTATACACTTCCCCTTGGGCTTATGTTCTCTGTCTATGATTTGTGATGTAATAATAAGGCTATACCTCTGTTAAGTCTCTTATCAATATGGGTTCCTTCAGGAAGAATCAATCTGTTTTTGTTGCTTCTTGGAAGCCAATGTTAGTTCTTGGTGATGATATGTTTCAAGAGAAATGTTACTGGTTTGCAAGGGATTGTCACAAACATTTGAGGGACCTTCCTCAATTACACTATCTAAAAATAAAAAATAAAAAGAGAGAGAGAGAGAGAGAGAGATAATCATTGCAATTGTCAAACTTAATTATCCAATCTCTCACATTATCATACACGAAAATCCGAAATACTCTCTCTCTCTCTACCAAAATTCAAAATTGGAAATTAAGTTTTTGTTTTCCTTCATCATGCCATGCATCGCCTTGCCAAAGTTAAATTAAAACTTATATTAAAAACATAAATAAATTATCATAAAGAGCCAGTCCAGACACAAACCCAATTAAGAACCAAATAGTTCCCTTAGTTAGTAAGAAACCATAGCAAAGAAATTGTCCAATAAAATCATAGGTTTCTTGTGGTGCTAAATAGAATATATCATTTTAAATTGAGAGACTTTAGCTCATACACCATGTCAAGGTAAATTGATCAAGTACATATTTAGATTTTTTTTTTTTTAGATGAAAATACTTATTTAGATTGATCACGGTTAATACCCGTTTTTGAAAAGAAGGGCCCAACAACAGAAAAGCCCAATATCAAAAGAAAATGAAGAAGGAAAAGATTGAGGAACAAAATAAAAGAAAATGGGTCATGAAAGCCCAAAGAAAGAAGTAAAAGCCCAACAGGCCAGCAGTCCCACGGGTGTAGTAAGAGGTAGAAGCAAGGCAAATGGGCCATGAGAACCCAAGGAAAGAGGTAAAAGCCCAAAGGGCCAACATGGCAGGAAGTGACCGCCAGCAGACCCATGGGCACAACGAGAGGTAAAAGTAAAGCAAATGGACCATGAGGGCCCAAGGAAAGAGGTAAAAGCCCAATGGGTCAACGTGGCAGGAAATGATAGCCAGCGGGCCCATAGGCACATAAGAGGTAAAAGTAAAGTAAATGGGCTATGAGAGTCCAAAGGAAGAAGTAAAGCCCAATAGGCCAGCAAGTCCATGAACACAGCAAGTGGTGGAAAAAAGGGAATAATGTGCAAGCCAATAGGTTACAAAGGCCCGAGGAAATAAGAAAGAAGAAGAGCAAAAGCCCACGAATTGGTCTGGCAAGAACTTATGCCAAGTAAACACACAAGCCTGAGAAGGGATGAAAAGAAATAAGGCAACAAAAGCCGTAGAGGATAAATATAAGTAGAAGAGACACGCAGCAGAATGAAACAAGGCTAGTCTGCTACGATAGAAACAACGTTAGAAAGAAAGAAAACAAAAACAAAGGATAGTGGAGCAAGCACACAATGACCTAAGCACCACCAATCTATACCCAGCCAATACAAGAGAGGTGGACCCACGGTCAAGGGATTCAAAGGGTATGGTTTGGTGGTGGGGGGAAAAATGTTTATCTTTGGTTTCCAACCAAGGCTTCTTTTGGGAATATACTCTGCTGGGATAGTATCTTACCCAAAAGAGATGGTAGATGGCTAGGACCACTTGATGCATGCCATAGAGGTAGGTGATGAAGTAGCCAAATCCTTATCCATTCGAACCCAGAGGTAAAGGTTTGTAGCAAAATTAAACAAAAGGGAATTTTGTCATGAAATGAGTAGTAACAAAGTGAGAATGTACTGAGCAATGGTAGTGGCTGGGCAACCAATGGATTGTTGGACAGTCCTAAAGAGATGCTCATAACAAACCAAAAACAATTGAAAAAACTCTAGGGGTAAAAGGGAGAAATCTCATGGAATCAATTCACTATAAAAAGGAGAAGTAGCCATAGATGAGAGGAGGAGCGACCCACAATAAGACAACAATAAAAAGCTGAGAGAGAAAGGACTGCAAAAAAAGAAAGAAAAAAGTGGTAAAAGAAGAGAGAAAACATGGTAGAAAAAAAAGGCATGCATCAATAGACCATCTTTCCATCCCTCTTAGCAAACCCACTCTTTAGAATCACAAAAGTAGTAACAAATAGTCATTTAGGCCCATTCTCCAAAGTGCTCAACTTTGATGGCAAAATCTTATGACAAGGTTGTTCAAGTTGAGGTTCGAGTTCCTTCTTAGTTCACTTTCTGCAGAAAGATTCAACACTCGACTTTGATTGCAAATACATATAATTTTACTCGTTAGAACATATATTTGTTGTATTAGTTGTTCTACCGTGGCATCTTTTATCATATTTGCTGTATTAGTTGTTCTATCGTGGCATCTTTTATCATATTTGTTGTATTAGTTGTTCGGTCGTGGTATCCTTTATCATATTTGTTGTATTAGTTGTTTTACCGTGACATCTTTTATCATATTTGTTGTAATTGTTGTTCTACCATGACATCCTTTATTATATTTGCTGTGTTAGCTGGTCTTGCGTGGCATCCTTTATCATATTTGATGTATTGGTTGTTTTGTCGTGTCAACTATTTTGCCATTTTACTCCCTTCTATTGTAGCTGACCCACCTTACCACACTCTCTGCTTAATGTGTTTCATCTTCTGCACCCCTAGAGTGCTTGGCTTGTGCACAAACTGGCCTATAGCATGGTCCTGCTAAGGTACTAGGCTAGTCCCAACTTCCCGACCCACAATTCAAAAGGCCTAAACATAGCAAAACGAGCCCCAACCTATTAACACAAAAAAGGCACCCACAATCACTAAAGACTAAAAAAGCTGTTTGGTACTAGATTTTTAACAACTGTTTTCTGTGTTTAAACACTGAAAACTGTTGTTCCAGAAAAAACAACATGTTTAATAGACAAGTTTGTTTTAAGAGTGTTTGAGTTATGTTACTCAAATATGATGTTCAAACACTAATTTTAGAAAGCTCCTCATACCAATTTTCAAGATGCAAAAACAGTTGTTCAGTCTCATTTTCGTAAATAATTAGAAATACATGGGTTCCACTTTGATTAGACTACACCTTTATTAACTCTCTCTCCCATGCCATGTCAGCCCTACCCTCTGAGCTATCTTTACTCTCTCTACCATCTCCATCCTTCACGTTGAGTAAGTTCTACAAACCCCAGCCCTTGTTGTTGTCCCTCTTGCACAACAGCAGCCTCACACACCATTAGCGTTTAAGGCTTCATCATTAAAGAACAGAACATGAACATGAACCTAAACCTAAACCTAAACCAAAAATTTTGATGAGATCAAGAAAGAGAGATATATTACCTTATCAAGAGATGGGTTTTCTTGATTTGCTGCTAAAATCATCTATGACATTTGGAGATAAAATTTTTTAAAAAAAAAAAAGAAAAAAAAGAAGAAGATGGTCTCAGGTCTGAAGTGTCCGTTTGAGAACAGTTTATTTAGCTGAAACTAAAAACTTTTTACTTAAACTTTTCTTTTCTTCCTGTGGTTGTGCGTGGAAACTGCAGATAAGGTTTCTCCCGCTCTAAATTTAGGAAGTTTGAATATTCAATGGCTAGCAATTGTCCCACACTTACAATGGGTTTGTTATTTTAGTACCTATAGGCCTCAATCTGTGAACCTAATATATCATTATATTAATGGAAAAAGGCTACTATAATTGTTATTATATTAGATTAGGAATTATGCAACGGCTGTATGTCAGGAAAGGGGTACTCCACAGGCTTTAAGAGTTGTATCTGATAGAGTAATAGGCTCGGACTTTATCAATTTAAGTTTGTCACCATGTGAAAGGGAAAAGATTGCTTTATGGTTGATATTTATCTTCTTTATCCTTCTAGTGACATGTATTCATATCTAATTTATTGGAGGAGGCAGCAATGCTTTTCAAGCCTAGAATATCTTTTTAGCCCCTATAATGTAGGAATAAAAAATTATATATTATCTAAGTTAACTGTCATCCACGCACTGCCATTGTTCAGAAATTTGACCAACAATATCTTTAAGTTTTGCAGCATCAAGGGAATAATGGGTTAGCCGTGGGATTGATAAATTAAGATATAATATTAGCTTCAACTATAAATTAGATTGATCAGATATTTATCATTCAGTCATATTGAAGTTTCATGAATATCTATGATTATATTAATGGAAAAATCTAATTAGGCAGCAATATTTTTAAACCCAAAAATCTAATCAAAGCTGAAAGTGAATGGGATAGTTAAGTGAATAGATGGAAAATTTTGGAAATATCAGTGTTGTCCAAAAATTATATTGTTTAAGTATGAAAACATATTTTAGTGGGAAATTTGTGTATTGATGGACCTATGTTTGGTGTTGCTAGGTTCTAATTCTACTGATTTATTATGACTCAAGGGTGGTTGATTTCATTTTTGCAACTAAGAGGTAAGTGGTGTTTACTAATTTGGGGATTTTCCCAAAAACAGTTTTGATTATGAAACTATTCTTAAATCAAAGAAATATGTTGATATTCTATAAATATATTGATATCCTATAAATGTTTGATGTGCACATTGTATGGAAACGTTGACTATTCATTATATGAAAAACTTGTGGGATAACCTAAACTTATTTAAACTTGTATGTGTGGATAAATCATTGTATTTTTTATGAGTATTATGATTGGATTTTTTGTTGTGGGCATCTTGAAATTTGTTTTGAATCCTATGGCAAGTTGTGATTAAAAGCTCAGTATTGTATTTAGTCCTTAGCAAGGGACAATTATATTGTAGCTAGTCTTTAGTAAGGGACGGTCCCAGAAAAGGGGATAGTGCACATTTGGTAACTCCTTAGTAAGGGAGTATACTATTGAGGATCCGAAAAGGGAGCTCCTTAGCAAGGGAGCGCATCTCTAGATTCCAAAGGAACTACCCTTAAGGAAAGGGATGAAAACGGAATTCCAATCCTAAAAGGAGACAACACAACCCTGTCAATGGGGCGTAAACCTTGACCACAAGAAAAGTATAGGAAATTGTTTGTATAATGGTGTTGGTAAATCATAATGGCTCACAATATAATGATATTTTTATATGAAATATTTGATGTTAAAATTACAGATAGTTTTGCAAATTATAACTTTGTTGTGTGGAATATTCATTTAAAAGGTTTGTTCTCACACCCCAGTATTAGTGAATCCCACTTATTGAGTTATCTCACCCCCCTCTTATTCCCTCTTATAAATACATTAGATGGATCATTGGTGTAGAGATTCTTGGAGGACAACAGTTACAAATTATATTGTGAAACTGAGGATTTCTTTATTATTTTTATAGTAATGAATATTGTACTAGATAATTATTTTGAGGATATTTTATCATTGGTGGAATTAGAGCTCTGACAATTGTGATGAGATTTTAAGTTGTTGGGTGCTTTTATTTAATATTTTAATGGATTATTTAGATTGAATAGACTTTTATTATTTATGTTTTTGGGGCGTTACAATTGAAGCTCTTCATCAAATACCTTCAACCATACACAATAAAAAATTTATCACTCATACTTTTTACTTTATCATTCTACATGAGTCTAGGTGCAATATTTAGCTTACTTAGTTTTTAATGAACACCCATTTTAGGCAAGGAACAAAAAAAGATAACAAAAGGCATGTGTCATTGACTTTTCCATTAGATAAATTATAAGTTTCGAAGATTTAAACTTAGAAAATCAATATTCTCTAGGTAATAAATAAAACATCTTATATCACAATTCAAACTTTCTAAGCATTATTATCATCTAAAACTTAAAATACGTGAAGAAAATTTTTGGGATGTTAAAATTTAGTGTGAGTATTTTAGACATTAAACAATTGATATATTTTAAGAATCATAAGCTTTTATTAGGGTTTAACCGAGAGAATAACAATATGACATATTTGCTATTTTCCAAAATATTAATGAAAAAAATTGCTTGATTTTAAACTTTAAGAAGGAATTGTGAACTATCCCAAACATAAAGGATGAAAAGTGTTTTAATCCTAAGTATTTTTTTTTTTCCCTTCGTATAAAACTATGTGTTTTCATGTAAAATGTTCCATAAAGATAAAAATACAAAAAGTCTATTCAAGAAAACTATTTGTAAAGCAGTGAATTTTGGCTCAACAAAATTAACTAAACCAAAACAAAATAAATAAATAATAAAATCTAGAAACACAACAAAATGGTATAATATTTTCATAATAAATTTATAAGTTTGTTATATTTTATTTTGACTTATAAAGAATTAACACTTCAACAGTTGTGAATATATTATAACGACAACAAAATGTCCTAACATTTTCTTAAGAGAAATGCTATATCTACAACATTTTCAAAATAAATCATAAGCGTTACAAGTTGTTATTGATGGGTAAAAAAATAATTTCATTAGCAAATTTAAATTAGAATTAATAATAATTTATCACAAATAATTTGTTATAAAAATATTGTGAAAAATATTATGAATGTAAACTTAGCATGACGAGATGAAAAAAAAAATGTTGAAACTGTAAAAAAAAAAAAAAAAAATTATCAAACTTTAAATTTACCACAAATGTTGTGTTGTGAGAAATGTTTGAAAGTGAAATTTTTTATGCATGTGGTAGTTATTATTGCATGATGAGATGAAAAAAAAAACAAAAAAAAACAAACAAACAAACAGGATGACGTTGATATTTCAGGTCCCAAAGTTTGCGTGAGTGCAGAGAAGTAAGTGAAAGTGACAAAAAATAATGATAGGAACAAGATTCGGATACCCTGAACAGATGGAGAGATGTACGGTGTGTGACGTGTGTCCCCACTCTTCTAGTAATGTTTGCTTTCATATGGAAATCTCCCCCCTCTCTAGACGTAATCAATGATGACAATAAAAGAAGAAGCACCCTATTAAATTATTATATAAAAGAAAAGTGGTTTTCATATCCATTCGTTTAATTTTCTTCTTCTCACTCTCGGTACGTATAATTTTCTTCTTTCTTTTTTACAAAGATCTTTATTTTTAGTTGTAGATTGTGTTTGGATAGAGCTGAAACTCACTTTTAATTATATTTGCGTCAAAATCAGTATTGTTTATGACAGGGACGGACCCAAGTGGGGGCCAAAGGCTGGGCCCAAAAAAAATAAATTTTAGTATGTAAAATTTTCAAAAAAAAAAAAAGAAAGAAAAGGGCTTGGGCTCTATCCCAAAAAATAAAAATAAAAAAAACTTGAGCCCCCTCCAAATTTGTAAAACCCAACCAGCTAGCCCATTGCCCACATGTAAAACTCAGTAGTCAAAAACTCACCGACCAGCCCACATGTTAAAAATAAAATAAATAAAATTAAAAAAAAGGGAAAAAGGGTAAGTTAAAAAATGTAAACCCAAGCTACCCTACCCAACGCTAGCAGTTTGAAGAGTATAGTCTCCAAACGGAAAACGAAAAACAAAATAAATAAATAAATAAATAAATAAAAAACCTAAGTGCTAAGAGGCAACTGGCAAGACAGAGAGAGTGAGAGGTGAGAGACTGAGAGAGACTCTGCCACTGCCCCAGGCCGTGAGTGAAGCCGCCAAAACGCGAGGTGAGAGCTTGTTGCTGCTGCCCACGCCGTGACGCGCCACCATGCGAGACCCATCTCACAGACCCACGCGACACCCATCTCGTTGTGACACCGCTACTGACTTTGATCTGCTCCAGCCTTCACACTCAACTGACTCAAGTATTTAATATATCCTTCAAAATCTCAGAATCTGTGCTTGTGGTGTTCGTGTTTTAGTGAATCTGTGCTTGTGTTATTTTTTTTTTGGCCTTTTGGCTTTGGGATTGTCTTTGTGAATTGTGACTCTGTGTTTATTTGTGACCATCTCTCTTATATTATATAGAAAAGAGAGAGTGTAGAGCCTCTAGAGATTTGAGAAAATATCAGAGTTTGACTGTTTCTTGTGTGGTAGTTGGGCAATAAAATAGAGACAAGTAGGGCTGTCCAAAAGACCCGGCGACCCGTTCAACCCGGCAAACCCGCCCGTTGCCACCCGATCCGACGACTCCGACGATCGGACGCGGGTTCCGAACTCGATAACCTGACCCCACGCAGGTCGGTTGTTGGTTTTCCGTTTCAAAACCTGTGACACCCGAACCGAACCTTTATCCTTTCCAGCGATGTACTACGAATTTTCGACCAAATCCGGCAAGATCTCGTCGTTATCCAACGAAATCTAGGCCAGATCTCGCTGAATCCGGCCAAAAATCATTCCCGGCAATGAAACCTGATACCTGAATCGATACAACCCGAAACCGACCAGACCCGAACCAGAAAATCCAACCAAATCACCGGGTTGGTTTTGGGCCATATTTTCCTCCACCCGAATAATTCGGATCGGGTCTAGGTTAGGCACAAACCCGACCCGGCCTGACCCATGAACACCCCTAGGGACAAGTCACAGCAATAGGAAAAGTGATTCAACTTTCAAGGAATTAAAATGGTAAAGTGTTTGTCGGTATGCATAATAAAATCATAGTGTCAATAGTGTCATTCGAAACAAAATAGAAATTATTTTTTGGTGGACTCTTTGATGTTATACATTGAAAATGATATAGCTTTAACATTTAGTTTGGATTCAATCATAGATGATTTTGAAGATTTGAAAGAGCGGCGAGTTCCCTTTTCATAGATGATTGTATTAAGAAACAATAATGTTTCATGTCTTTTGTTTTTGTTGGTAGATGATTATATTTTAATATATTAAGAAACAATGATTTTTGAGTATTTGTCTTAGTTGATAGTTTATTAATACTATATGGATGCATATTTGAAAAAAAAAAAAAATTTCACATCTCCAACCACCCTGGCTTGAAATCTTGGGTTCGTCCCTGGTTTATGGGATTCACAAATATTTTTTTTTCAGTAAAATTTTTATTAAAACTAGGTCTCACGGCACTATCCACAAATTTAAAAATTATTTTGCTACAGTGTTTTTAGTTTTTAATAATAAGCGATATCCAAACAGACTCGTAATTGGTTCCAATATGATATTTTATTTTAACCTATAAAAAATTAAAAATTCAACAATTATGAAAATATTGTGATAATTTGTTGTATTAATATTTTATATATATATATATATATATATATATATATATATATATAAACAGGGTCTCATATGTATATAAAAAAAAATTTAGAAAAAAAAAGTTAACCCGGTAATATTACCAAAAAAAAAAAAAAAAGGTCAATGAATGGTACATATTGAACAAACAAAAAAGTAATGTAGTTATTACTGTATCTGTGGAAAATGTTATAGATGTAACATTTTTTTTCTTCACAATATCTTTATTTTTAGTTGTAATTAGTTTTAATATGATACCTCTAAAGAATTAAAATTTAAAAAATTATAAAAATATTGTGCCAATTAATTAATATAAACGGCTCTTATATGTATCTAAAAAAAAATTAGAAAAAAAGAAAGACCCGGCGATATTACCCAAAAAAAAAAGGAAAAAAAGAACGCCAATAAACGGTATCTTGACAAAACCAAAAAGTAGTGTAGCTACTACTGTAGTTTCACACGGCACAGCTTTCACTATTGCAAAAGTGTCCCAAGTTTCATCATCAATGGCAGAAGCTACAAAGAAGTACTTTGCTTCTTCTTTCATGGTGTTTTCGCAACAGTGCCATGACACAGTGTTTTATTTATACTTTTCTTTTTCTTTTTTCTCAGGTATGCAGTTGTTACAGGGGCCAATAAGGGGATTGGCTTCGAAATATGCAGGAAGTTGGCCTCAAATGGGATCGTGGTGGTGCTAACTGCTAGAGATGAGAAAAAAGGCCTTGAAGCTGTTGAAAAGCTGAGAGAGTTTGGGCTGTCTGACCACGTTGTATTTCATCAGCTTGATGTGGCGGATCCTGCTAGTATAGCTTCCTTTGCAGATTTCATTAAAACCAAATATGGGAAGCTCGATATATTGGTACTTTTGAAATGTTTCTGGTGGTTTAACTAGCCATTTGAATTGCTGTTTGGAAACCGAGATTCTTCTTCTTATTATTATTATTTTTTATGTATGTTATTAACACGCGTGCTATATTTTGAGTCAATTGGATGATAAATCTATAAAGTTTTATCTTTTATGCATAGTTTTAATATACAAAAACATGAAATTTAAGTATTTTATAGATGATATAGTCACTGACCTTTTGATCATTCTGAAATTTTGCAAGCATGAAAGAAATAAGAAAAAAATATAATCCGATGGTTATCTATGCATATATTGTGTTGTGTAACATTACTTAAAGTTACTCCTAAATCAACTCTTTGAATATGTGTGACAGGGAAGAGGAAAGAGAGGCAGAAGATATTGGAAATTTTAATATGTTAAAAGTGTAGACTGTAGAGACTAAACAGCAAACACAATCTTGCTTTAAATTGCATAAAAATCTGCACATCATCGATGAATTTTCAACAAGAACTAAAGCTTTGTTGTAAATTGCTCTTGTTATAATCCCATCTTATGTACAAATTTTAAAATTTGATGTGATTGGTCAATTATCAATATAATAGAGACTCTCAATAATACTTGCTTCGGGTCATCTTGTTCATGATCCTCTTTTTGGTTTAATTTACAAAATAAAATAAATGATGACAAATCTTAAAATTCTATGCAGGTCAACAACGCCGGGATCGCTGGATCTATAGTAGATGGAGATGCTTTAGCTGCTTCAGGTCTTGGTAAGGTAAGTTATGAAAGTATGATATTTTTTCATTGCCAAAAAATAAGAAAAGGGTGAGTGGACTTGGATGTAACTTTGAGAAAGAGTGACTTGACTGTAACTTCAGGATTAGACATTATCTTGTTATAACTCTTGTTGATCATTGTAGTTAATTCCTAACAAAGTAAGAAGGAATCTTAAGCCAAATCATTATTATTCAGCCAAAGCCTCTTGCAAATTGAAAGTAAATAACCTATTAGGTTGTGGGTTCAAGTCTAGAAATCAGTCTCTCCAATAAAAATTAAGACTAAGGTTATCTACTAATCACCTTTCTCAGACTCCACAAAAAGGGATTTTGTGCATTAGGTATGACTTTTTTATGATATTGGTCATGTTCTAGAAAGAAAACCCATATAAAACCACACTAGCATCAATTAACTTTGACTAAAGCGGCTTTAGTAAAAGTTACCGTATTGTGTCTGGTAGCTGATTAGCTTTTTCTAATTCCTTGTTGCACTCCCTATGAAATCTTGCAATGTTTGGCCACAAAATTATGGATAATTTTACCATAAGTATAGTGTGTTTGGGTCTTCAGACTGGGGTTGGGAAGCTAACTAAGTACTGTTGTTCAACCTGTCTCTGCCTACCATTTTCTTTGTACAATTGGCTTGGAAGAGAATGAATTTTCTTCTCATTGATGCAGGAAGGTGTCAATGTGGATTGGAGTAAAATAGTGACTGACACTTATGAGTTAGCTGAAGAGTGCCTGAAAACAAACTACTATGGCGCCAAAGGAATGATTGAAGCACTTCTTTCAATCCTCCAGTTGTCCAATTCACCAAGGATTGTTAATGTTTCCTCTTCCATGGGACACTTAGAGGTATGAAACTGCAGATAAAATTTCTGGAACCCTGATTAGAACTTAGAATTAATTTTTATACAAGTTTTGATTTGGTTTTGAAATTTATTACAAGCAAATGTTCTGGAACGAGCCAACACTAAATCCCAATCAAAAGTAGATGGTTCAACTCATAACTGGCTTAAGAATAGATCCATGTATCATTATTTGTTTCAGTGCCACTTGAAACTTCACCAATTTGAGTCCCATCTAAGTGTTATGTACTTTTTTTTTAATGGACTGGATAGTGGATACTTATGTAGTTAAGCCATTTGTGGTTTGAGGCAGTTTCATTTCACGATCTAAAAAGTTGAACTTTGCCCTCTTGAGGTTATCTTTGTTGTGCTTCCATAACACATTTCCATCCCAACAGTTAAAAAGTCGAAATGAACCCCATTCTCTCTCTCTCTCTCTCTCTCTCTCTCTCAACACGCACACATTCTGCCATCAAACTCAAATGGCTGCCAGGCTGGAATCCAATGGCTGCCACTCTGTTTCTTTGCTGCTAATTAATCACTATTACTGTTTTTTAAGGAAGTTACTACCTTTCTTTCTTACAAATTGATGGGACTCTAAGAATTAAGAAGCACTCCTCTTATTTACTTTCTAAAAGAGGTGTAGAGTCTCTTTTCTTCTTCTTCTTCTTCTTCTTCTTCTTTCAAATTAAACTGTAATTCATTTTCCCATTAATCAAAAATTAAAGTGAGTTTTCTTCTTCTGCTGTTTCAGAAAATACCAAATGAATGGGCTAAAGAAGTGTTAGGTAATGCTGAAAGCCTAACAGAAGAAAGAGTAGATGAGGTATTGAATGAATATCTGAAAGATTTTAAAGAGGATTCCTTGGAAACCAAAGGCTGGCCCAGATATTCATCTTCTTATATAATTTCAAAAGCAGCTATGAATGCCTACACAAGGATTGTGGCCAAAAAGTACCCATCTTTCCGAGTCAATTGCGTCTGCCCTGGCTATGTCAAGACAGATATAAACTACAACAATGGCTATTTGACGACTGATGAAGGTGCTGAAAGTGTTGTAAAGTTGGCGCTCCTGCCCAATGATGGTCCTTCTGGCCTCTTCTTTTATCGGAATGAAGTGACAACTTTTGATTAAGATTTTTCAATTCTACTACTTCTCAAAGATATAAATACTAATAAGTCTGTACTTTTCCTAGAATTGTTTACTTTCTGTGTTTTGAATCTCTATTTGACAGGCTATTTGAAAGCCAATGTCTACCGTTGATGTCATAAAATGTATGCAAAGAATGTGTTTTTTCACTTGGGGTATGTAATGTCGATTATATGCTATTTGTAATGGAACTATTAAGAATCTTTTGTTTGTTGGTGTGGATGAGTGTGATTCAAACACTTTTGCTCTTGGTTGCTTGTTCCAAATTGGTTAGGAGAAAGTTCACTTATGTGTTTATAAGTAATTGCCCATGTTTTTTAATTTCTTGAAATGGTGGGCTTAGGGCTTATACATATAACTCATATGAGTGAGTGACGGAGTGAATGGCTCGTCACAATGCATGTGTGTAAGATCCAACAAGTTTTGTTTTGGGCCTTAATTTTTGTCTTTTTTTCATCTTATTAGTGTTCGTTGACTATTTGAATTAGCGCATTTAATTTGCATAGTGACCATTGAACTTTGGCCCATTGAAAACCCATTAGTCTATTTTTTAACCGGCTAATATAACACACTTTTAGACCTCTTTAAGCCCGTTGAACATTTAATATACATGGTGACCGTTAGGATTTGACCCGTTGGAAATTCACTTATCTATTTTTTTCCTTATCTAATATAACACACTTTCATGATCAAATCCTCTAGAATTTGTAGTGTACTTTACCGCATCATCTTGACCCTTCATTAATTCATTAATAAAGTCTTTAAAATAATAGTGCCACATTAGCAATTTTTTTTTTTAGAAACAAACACACACACACACACACACAAAAGAGAAGATGTGGCAAGTTATATTACACACAACACACTCTCTTAAACAATGTGGGACAATTACCTTTTTTTTTTTTTTGAGAAACAAACACACACACACACAAGGGAGAGGGAAAATGGTTCTAACACAGTGCCTCATTAGCAATTAAAAACCACATCTCTTTTATTATATTTTAATTTAGTGTTTTACATATGTTATCTTCTTATAATTTCGGAAGATATTATAAAAACTAACCAATTAAGCATTTAATATATTTAGTATATACTTGTTTTCAATTTTTAGCTTATTTCAAGAAAAATAACAAGTAAACAAAGGATATGATGTTGAAAAAAAAAATGTGCTTATTGTTAGCCAACTTTATGTCGGGTTCTTTGCCATTTGTTTTGATTAATGTTGAGAGTTAAACATTTAAACCTCTCCAATGTTGTCAAAATTTGTGTCCAATGCTTACCAAAAACAAAAGCCAAAGTAAAATTTTGAACCAATCACTCAGATAATATCAACTATAAAAAAAAGATTGGTCAAATTTTGTGTCCTAGGCTTACCGAAAACAAAAACAAAAGTTACTTTTTGCTAATCAAGTCATTATTTTTTATTTTTTGATAGGAACCCAGTCATTAGTATGGGGCACAATTCAACCCACACGTGAACATGTCTCACAGCTGAATTTCTATTTATTTAAGCAGTTTAGCACTGCTTTCACTTGATACAAAAGTGTCCCAAGTTTTATCATCAATGGCAGAAGCAACAAAAAAGTACTTTGCTTCTTCTTTCATGTTGTTTTCGTAACAGTGCTATGACACAGCAATTTATTTATACTTTTCTTTTTATTTGTTTTAATTTTTATACTTTTTTTTTTCCTTTCAGGTATGCAGTTGTTACGGGGGCCAATAAGGGGATTGGCTTTGGAATATGCAGGAAATTGGCCTCAAACGGGATCATGGTGGTGCTAACTGCTAGAGATGAGGAAAAAGGCCTTGAAGCTGTTGAAAAGCTGAGAGAGTCTGGGCTATCTGAACATGTGGTATTTCATCAGCTTGATGTGGCTGACCATGCTAGTATATCTTCCTTTGCAGATTTCATTAAAACCAAATATGGGAAGCTTGATATATTGGTAAGTTTGAAAATGTTCCTGGTGCTTAAACGAGCCATTTGAATTTTGTAACTATTTGAAAGCTGTGATATGTGTTTTTTATTTATTTATTTTGAATATGAATGACATAGAATAGGAAAGAGAGGGGTAGAAGGTATTGGAAATATTGATATGAGTGTAGACTGTAGAGTCTAAACAGTTAACGCTATACCTTGATTAAAAATGCATAAAAATTTGCACATTGACTCAATCGATGAATTTTCAAGTAGAACTAAAGCTATGTTGTAGACTGCTCTTGTTATAATCCCATCTTATTTACTTCAAATTGAAAATTTTGATATGATTGGTCAATTATCAAAAGATTAGAGATTCTCGACAATACTTGCTATGAGTTATATCTTGTTCATAAGTTGAACTTACAATATAAAATAAATGATAACAAATCTTAAATTTCTATACAGGTCAACAACGCGGGGATTCCTGGAGCTATAATTGATGGTGATGCTTTAGCTGATTCAGGTAATGATATGGCAAGTTCTGTAAGTATGATATTTTTTCTTTGCCAAAAAAGAACAGTGATTGGACTTGGATGTAACTTTGAGGAAGAGTGACTTGATTGTAACTTCAGGATTAGACATTATCTTATTATATAGCTCTTGGTGATCATTGTTGTTAATTCCTAACAAAGTAATAAAGAAACATAAGCCAAACCAGTTTTGTCCAGCCAAAAGCCCTCTTGTAGCCTGTAGGTTGAAAGTAAATAATCTATTTGAAACTCCCAAAGGAAGAATGTAATAAAAGTCTTATTATATTAGTCATATTCTAGAAAAAAAATATATATATCCATGTTGAATCATACAAGCATCAATTAATTTGCCTTTTAGACTTATTTGGTTATATGAAGACCTTAATGTCAAGTTTCCTAAAACCTATTTAGTCAAAGTTAACGTATTGTATCTGGTAGCAATTCGCTTTTTGGCCACAAAATTATGGATAACTTAACTATTAAGTACCCATTTGGATACAGTTTTTCCCACATTTGCGTCTGCGTTTTTTTTTTTTTTGAAGCGTGTTTCTGTGACTGTGGTGGTTTTTCAATGGGGCTCGTGTACTATTCACGGGATCCACAAACCTCTTTTTTCAACAAAACTTTCATTAAAAATAGGTCCCACGGCACTATTCATACATTTAAAAATTATTTTGCTACAATATTTTTAGTTTTCAGCAAAATAAGCAGTATCTAAACGGACTCTAAGTATAGTGTGTTTGTGTCTTCAGACTAGGGTTGGGAAACTAATGTGTTTGTGTCTTCAGACTGGGATTGGGAAACTAACTATTGCTGTTGGTAAAATTGTCTGGCTACCATTTTCTTTCTACTATTAGCTTGGAAGAGAATGAAGTTTCTTCTTATTGATGCAGCAAGGGGCCAATGTGGATTGGAGTAAAATATTGACTGAAACTAGTAAGTTAGCTGAAGAGTGCCTGCAAACAAACTACTATGGTGCCAAAGGAATGATTGAAGCGCTCCTTCCAATCCTCCAGTTGTCCAATTCACCAAGAATTGTTAATGTTTCCTCTTCCATGGGGCACTTAAAGGTATGGAACTTATTACAAGTAAATGTCATGGAATCCCAATCAAAAGTAGATGGTTCGACTTATAACTGACTTGAGAATAGATCCATATATCATGATTTGTTTCAGTGCCACTTGAAAGTTCACCAAGTTGAGTCCCTGCTAAGTGTCCAATTAAGTAAAATTTTCTATCTTTAGGAAAAGGGATACTTATGTACTTTTTCTTCTTTTTTTTCATGATCTCAAAAGTAGAACTATGCTTCCATAAGGACCATACACATTCCATCCTAACAGTTAAAAAGTTGAAATAAACCTCTCTCTCTCTCTCTTTCTCAACACACAATCCTGCTTCAAACTCAAGTGGCTGCCACTCTGTTTCTTTGTTGCTTTTATAGGTTTTTTTTAGGAAGATACTATCTTTCTTTCTTAACAAATTGATGAGATTATATGCAGCACTCCTCTCTCATTTACTTTCTATAGATGCAGAGTTTCTTTTCATCTTCTTTACCTTTTTTTTTTTTTTAATTAAACCATGATTCATTTTCCCATTAATCAAATTAAAGTGAGTTTTCTTCTTCTGCTCTTTCAGAAAATACCGAATGAATGGGCTAAAGAAAAGTTAGGTGATGC
Source organism: Quercus aquifolioides (assembly GCA_019022515.1). Classification (NCBI taxonomy): domain Eukaryota; kingdom Viridiplantae; phylum Streptophyta; class Magnoliopsida; order Fagales; family Fagaceae; genus Quercus; species Quercus aquifolioides. The sequence continues at coordinate 18,176,761 of CM032329.1, read as the reverse complement.
TAAAAGCCTAACAGAAGAAAGAGTGGATGAGGTATTGAATGAATTTTTGAAAGATTTTAAAGAGGGTTCCTTGGAAACCAAAGGCTGGCCTAGATATACGTCTGCCTATGTGCTTTCAAAAGCAGCTCTCAGTGCCTACACAAGGATTGTGGCCAAAAAGTTGCCGTCTTTCCGAGTCAATTGCGTCTGCCCTGGCTATGTCAAGACAAATATAAACCACAACACTGGCTACTTGACAATTGATGAAGGTGCTGAAAGTGCTGTAAAGTTAGTGCTGCTGCCCAACGATGGTCCCTCTGGCCTCTTCTTTTATCGGAATGAGGTGACAACTTTTGATTGAGATTATTCATTTCTACCAATTCTCAAGGATAAAAATGCTAATGAATCTGCACTTTTCCTTGCCTAATTTACTATGTCTTGAATCACAATTTAATTGTCTATTTGAAAACAATGTCATAAAGTGTATGCAGAGAATAAGTGTTTTCACTTGGTGCATGTAATGTCAATTATATGCTTTTAGTAATGCAATTGTGAAGAATCTTTTGTTCTGTGCTGTGCGTGCAATGAAGCATGTTTTGATGGACAATGAATGGTGATTTGTGAACAAAGAGTAGGTCCAATTAGTCCGAAATTGATCGAATAGATAGAAGTGAACCAAATTTTTTGATACAAGATAGAATTCTACTATAGCCTAATCTAAGTGTATATGTGTGTGAAGCTCCTTAATGGAGACTTGAACTCCGGTCCTTACCTCCCCACACTCTACAAGCACTTATACTTGTGAAGTGACCTTCGCACCAAGGGTGTGCGGTGGTAAAGTGAACCAAATTAGACCAAATAAATCTAAGTGGACCAAAATGTGAACGGAACAAGTGGACTGAAATAGACCCTCTATTGTTACTACATTACATTAGATTCATGCATTCCATCACAAGGGAAGACAAACCCATATCCACATAGATACAAGTTGTTGTTTCTCAAAAAAAAAAAAAAAAACCATAGATACAAGTTGTTACTAGAGATTAAAAAAAATATATTTTAGTCAAATTCTACCATAATATCAGAATATCCTAGTGCACACAACAACTTCAGCCCTTGTCTGATAGCCCAAAACTCAGCCAAACAGTAAGACGTTGCTGTGCGACTAAAGTCAGTAGCTAACGCCAAACACCATGTTGCTGTGTGATTAAAGTCAAAAGCTAAACTTGACTCCTTAGTCCTTCCTGACAAAATGTAACGAAAATCCATTTCATTTTGCGGTTCTCTTACTTCTAAGAAAGTCCCCACTTCATCTTCAATGGCAGAAGCACCAAAGAGGTATTTGCCGCTTCTTTTTTCATTGAGTTTGTACACTTCCCAACACAACACAGCCTCTAAAGTCTAACCAAACCATATAGTATTTATATAACAGAATAACACCCGTAGTTTTTGTGTTATTAAGGGATCATGTTTTTCAGTTATGCAGTAGTGACAGGAGGAAACAGGGGGATTGGGTTTGAAACATGAGGCAATTGGCTTTAAATGGGGTCACGGTGGTGTTAACATCAAGAGATGAGAAAAGGGGCCTTGAAGCTGTTGACAAGCTCAAAGAGTCTGGCCTTACTGACCATGATGTTTTTCATCAGCTCGATGTCACTGACCCTGCTAGTATTGCCAGGGCAGGCCCAAGGCCTAGGCAAGTTAGGCCCAGGTCTAAGGCCCACCCAAAAAAAATTCCCCTTGGAAAAGAAGGCCCCACTTCCAATAATTAAAAACCCAAATTTTTATAAAATTATATATATTTTTTAAAAGTTGTCCAATTTTTTATTAGTGATGTTAAGGATACTACAAATTTTACAATTGACTTATAAATTGTCATGTTACTAATCACAAAAAAAAAAAAAAAAAAAGTTATTTAAACATTCACTAGTTGGATCGATGAATTTCATCAATGAGAGTCAATGTCACATTATATTGTGAACATTTTATAGTGCTTTAAGCGCATTTTTCGTTTTCATTTCTATTAAGACTCTCCATGTTTGAGACCAATAGAACCTTAACCCTTGAAACTCTAAAATGTTTCAAAAAAAATGTTACAAATGTGTTAAATTATCAATTATAGATTAATCTCTCCTAATAGTTTAAAACTTTATTTTTTGTAAATTAATATCCTACAAAGCCACATACCAAATAATATATATCCCCCTCTCTTAAAAACAAGATATAAAATTAGAAATTAGATTTTAACTTTACTTAACTATGTATTGTTGCATATCTAAAATAAAGTATTTTTTTTAATCGTAATATATTTTTATTTCTTTTATTAATATTTATGGTTCAACCATGATATTCAATTCTCTATATGAAATGAACATTAGTTTAGTTAGTATTATTCATGAAATTAGGTATTTAATGTATCAAATTAACCTAGATTTAATTAGTATTAAATAATTTTTCCTAATTAATATTTGCATATTAAAAACCCCGCATAAATTTTTCGCCTTAGGCCCTAAATAATGTTGGGCCACCCCTGAGTATTGCTTCCCTAGCAGGTTTCATCAAAGCCACCTTTGGAAAAGCTAATATCTTGGTATCATTGTAATTCCTGTTTGATAATGTTGTTCTAGTAACGTTGTTTAAATGTTGTGGAAATATATGTGGGTGACAAAGTGTTGTAAATATACGTGTTATATTGTTTAAACAACAAAAACTATTGTTCAAACAACGTTACCAAACAAGCCATCGGTTTCTTGGAATATTTTCTGTTTATTGGTTTGTGTTAAGACTTCTTATTTTTTAACTTGTACAGTTACCATGATATGACAGTTAGAGCATTATGTTGCCTTATTTAATTTGTATATGTACTATCAATTCCTAAATCCTAGTTGCAGGAGGTAGTATATACTATTTTTGTTGCATGTATCGTCCCCCTCACATGGGAGTGGACCCCATGTGAAGGGGAGGATACATGCAACAAAAACAGCATGTATTTTCTCCAATTGAGGTGGCATATGCTGTTTCTTTTGTATGTATCCTCCCTCTCACATAGGGGTGAACGAAAGTACAACAGAACCAAAGTACCAAAGTACTCTTTACTTTTTATGTGCGTAGAGACCATAAGGATGTAGAGCCATGTTGGCTTCAACAAGTTCCAAAATTTTATTATTGAATTATCAATCCTAGAAATAAAGCAGTTTAGGAATTTAACCTGTAAAATAATTTAATATATCACTACTATTATAGTATCAAGTATCTTCTTATGCATTTGGACCAAAAAAAAGAAGAAGTATCTTCTTATGCACTTACAGCTGGAAATTGGAAAACTGTGGTTAGTTATCACTGAAAGGATGTATATTAAATCTATGTCACGATTCTGTTTTCTTATAGAATTTTATAGAAATGAAATACTTGGAAGTGAAGGAATTATTTGCAGGTGAACAATGCAGGGGTTCGTGGATCCATAGTAGACTGCGATACTTTAAGAAATTCAGATTTTAAGGTAATCTTTCAATATATGATGTTACCAAAAACTAAAAGTTTGGCAATAATATTCCCCTTTTTTTTTTCTTTGAGAAGTAAGGGTATCTAAAATTCTTCGAGAGCTTGATTATTCAGTCAATTACGTGTAGTCCTTTGCTGGGTTTCGAACCCAAGATCTCATGAATATCATGAGGCCTAAGGAGCTACTAAGCAAACCCATTAGATTCAATTAGATTCAAATTAGGGGAAGCATAACTTGCTTATAGCTGTAGGTCACAATTACTCAATTAGAGACATTTTGTTAAATTAGTGGTACCATTGTTAATGTAAAATTTCTAACAAAGTAAGAAAAAATTATTGCACTAAAATGGGGGATGCTTAAATATCCATCTTTCTTCAGCCAAAGGCCATTGGAGGTTGACGTAAACAATTCACTAAAGAAAGAAGATTCTTGTGAACTTTCAAGTTTCAATGCCATGCATTCCTCTATTTCTTTCCAAAATTCCATTTGAAATCATTCTAGCATCTGGGAAGTTGCTTCGGGGACAATTTTAGTTTGATAGAACTATTTGCATTCGGGAAGGTTATTAAGTCAAATCTAGATACAGTTTGTTTAGCTTCTCAGCTGCTTTACTAAATTCCTTGTGTATCTGATAAGATCTTGCTCTATTAAGCCATTAATTGGTGGGCTTTTTAAAAATATAACATGCCTGTAGCATTCTCCAAGTAAAATTTAATTAGATGGATGAAATTTATTCTTGTTATGTATGGGGTTGTGGAGTTAGGCATTACAACAACTTACAAGGGATCCTCAAATGGAGTTTGACTTTCAGCGCTAATGACTAAAGATAGAGACAAAACCGACTAAGCAATTTTGAATGCCTACACAAGGATTCTGGCCAAGAAGTACACCCATCTTTCTGCGTAAATTGTGTTTGCCCTGGCTATGTCAAGACAGACATAAACTACAATTGTGGTATCTTAACGGTTGAAGAAGGTACTGAAAGAATTTTAAGGCTAGCACTGGTTCCAAGTGGAGGTCCTCCTGGCCTCTTCTTCTCTAATAATGAAGTGACACCATTTTAATTGAAGACAATCTATTTCTATAGGCTATCAAAATACATGGCCCTCTAATGGCTATACACTTCCCCTTGGGCTTATGTTCTCTGTCTATGATTTGTGATGTAATAATAAGGCTATACCTCTGTTAAGTCTCTTATCAATACGAGTTCCTTCAAGAAGAATCAATCTGTTTTTGGTGCTTCTTGGAAGCCAATGATAGTTTTTGGTGATGATATGTTTCAAGAGAAATGTTACTGGTTTGCAAGGGATTGTCACAAACATTTAAGGGCCCTTCCTCAATTACACTATCTAAAAAAAAGGAAAAAGAAAGAAAGAGAGAGATAATCATTGCAATTGTCAAACTTAGTTATCCAATCTCTCACATTATCATACACGAAAATCTGAAATACTCTCTCTCTCTCTCTCTACCAAAATTCAAAATTGGAAATTAAGTTTTTGTTTTCCTTCATCATGCCATGCATCACCTTGCCAAACTTAAATTAAAAACATAAATAAATTATCATAAAGAGCTAGTCCAAACACAAACCCAATTAAGAACCAAATAGTTCCCTTAGTTAGTAAGAAACCATAGCAAAGAAATTGTCCAATAAAATCATAGGTTTCTTGTGGTGCAAAATAGAATCAATCATTTTAAATTGAGAGACTTAAGCTCATACACCATGTCAAGGTAAATTGATCAAGTACATATTTAGATTTTTTTTTTTTTTAGAGGAAAATACTTATTTAGATTGATCATGGTTAATACCCCTTTTTGACAAGAAGGGCCGTGTTAGGTTCTAGGTACTTAGGAACTAATGTATTAGAACTCTAATTTATATTGTTGGCAAACTATGATCAAAACAGGTTGGTAGTATTGTTTTAGATTTGCACAAAGTATGTCATTTATGTAAAGTTGGAATCGAGTTAACTGCAGAATTGAGTGTGCAATTCTAACTGACTCGATTGATCGAAAATTAGACTTGATCGATATAAAGTCGTGCAGATTGTTTTTTTTTCCAGAATTTCCGACTCAGCCTTAAGCCCATATGACATGTAGGGTTTTATGTTTTGTCCTAGGTATAAAAGGCAAATCCTAGCCATGTTTTAGTTGTTGCTCTATTTGCTATGTGTGTAAATCTCTTGTGAGATCTGAGAGGTGGTTGCCTTCACATATGCTTAGAATTATCAAGAAGGAGATTTCATTGAGAGCTTGATGATCATTCAGTTGTTGCACTAAAGAGCTTAAAGATACGCAAGCGGGAGTGCTTGTACTTGCTGGAGAATCCAAGAAAGAAAGAATTTGTAGTCTCGAAACTTGCACATGGTCGTGTTAGTAAGTTTTCTACTGGTGGGTAGTAATAGGATGTTAGTGGTCTAAGTCGCTATTGTAAAACTTCGATTCTTTCATAATGGATTCAGGTTTACCTTGAGTATGGATAGGTTAAATCCTCCCCAAGTTTTTTATCAGTTTGGTTTTTCTAGGTCATCATATCTTTGTATTCTTTATATTCCATACTTTACATTAATATGATTATATGACTGTGTTAACCTAGATCTGAAATTTGGACTAAGTAATAACTTGGCTAATTAACTAGGTTAATCCAATTGTGTTTTAAGGGGTCTAAAAACAAACAAGTGGTATCAGAGCATGTAGCTCTTTTGTTGTAGATCTTCTGATCTCTGAGCTGATCCTTGACCCCTGTTGTCATGGAACACAGACACTCTCTAGTTATTCCTCCTCACTTTGATGGAAATAATTATGTTTATTGAAAAGTAAGGATGAAAGCATTCTTGAAATCTATTGATGAGAGAGTTTGGAACTCCGTTAAGTACGGATGGGAGAAGCTCACTACTCTTGTGAGTGAGTGGCAAACTTCTCAAAAAGAAGTAACCGCGTTCAATAGCAAAGCTATGAATGCTATTTTTAACGCTGTTTCTATGGAGGAATTTAAAAGAATCTCTAATGTTGAGGTTGCTCACACTGCTTGGAATATCCTTCAGACTGTGCACGAAGGCACAAAGACTGTTAAAATTAATAAGTTGTAGCAATTAACATCTAGATTTGAGAGCATTAGAATGTCTGATGATGAATCCTTTGATGAATTTTATGCTAAACTTAATGACATTGTTAATTTTGCATACAACTTGGGTAAAATCTATGATCAACCTAAAATTGTTAGGAAGATTCTTAAGTCTTTAACTGAAGATTTTAGACGCAAAATGACTACCATCACTGAGAGCAAGGATGTGGACTCCATCCCCGTTGATGAACTTGTAGGATCTCTTTAATCTTATGAGTTAGACCTACCCAAAACTAGCAAATCCAAATCAATGGCTCTTAAGTCAATTGATGATGTTGAGGTTGGTGGGTTTGATGATGAGCTCTCTGCTACAAAGATTGCTTACCTAGCCAAGAACTTTAGGAATTTCCTTAGAAATAGCAACAGAAGGGCAAGAGGTAAGAACACTGTTGAACCTAGAAATTTTAGTAAGAATGATCCCACTAAGGTTAGCAACACTGAGAAACCTAGAGAAAAAGTAGGCCAATCTTCTAATAATTCTATGGGTCCTCAATGTTTTGGATGTCAAGGGTATGGTCACATGAAATCTGAATGTCCTACATACTTGAGGTCTAAGGGTAAGGCTATAGTTGTAACCCTTAGTGATAATGAAGTTTCCGATGATGAGTCTGTTTCTGATGAGGATGGAAACTTTATTGCTTTCACTGCTACTGCCGTAGTCAATGAAAGTGTGTCTGTTGAAGAGAACTCTTCTAATAAGGAACTCTCTAAGGATGCAGATCTCCAAGAAGCCTACAATAAACTTTGCAAAGTTGCTGCAAAGAATGCTATGAATGTTTAACTTGGCTTGAAAAAAATTGCATCTCTTGAACTTGATAAGAAGAATTTGCTTGTGAAACTGTTTGATGCTAATGAGCTTTTGAACAACGTGAAAACTGAAAATATGCTTTTGCTTGATAAAGTTAAAAATTTGGAACTTGAACTATCTATTGCTAAAGAACAATCTACTAAGTCTGCAAGTTCCAAACTTGATCACATTCTGAGTGTTCAAAAGTCTCCCTCTGACAAAACTGGCTTAGGTTTTGTAGAAAGTATCTTTGTGTTTGCACCACATTCCATAAACTTTGTTCCTTCTTCTTCCTCTGAAACCCCTGTGAGTAAGGTTGTGAGTGAGATTGTTAAACCTGTAGAGATCACGCCTCCTAGGAAGATTAAGGTTGATATGAAAAAGTCTAAACCTAAAAAATCTACCCTTTCTAAGGACAAGTCAAATGGTAAGCTTGCTTGAGTTTGTCATTTTTGTGGAAAGTCTGGGTACATTCGTCCAAACTGTTTCAAGTTGCAAGCTACTAAGCGAGCAAATAAGCCAAAAGTGCATGTGTCTCAAGCACAAGATCCTATGATACTTATTGGTGAATTGGTAAAGACTCTCAACCTTTATTTTAATCCTGGAGTTGGAAATCACTCTAATGTGAATATGAACTCCAATGCTGAAAGTGCATCTAAAAATTTTTGGATGCGAAAGGCTCAATCTAATTGAGTCTTTCTGACATGATCCTTGAACTTCATTGCTTTACTATTTGTGACTATTGTTCTTTGGTTTTTGTTTTCTTTTTGTTTCTAGGACTTGCATTGCATAACATTCATGCATTTGATTCTAGGACTGTTTTTGTTTTTTCTTTTCAAAATAAATAAATAAAGGAGAAAAAGGGAAGCAAATTGTGTTTTGTATTTATTTTCTTGGTTTTGAAAACAAGGTTGGTCAATTTATTTTCACATAACATGTCTTTGTACCTTGTTTAACTTGGATGAGCTTATTTATTGCACTTTACTAGTTGAAGTTTTATAGTACATGATATGTGGGAAAAATGTTTATGGTTTTTGATCACTTTGTTTTGATCTTGAAGTCACATGTCTTTGACTGTCGGACTTGAACTTTTTGAGTAAGGCATAAATAACCATCTCACAACTATTCACTAACCAATCATGAACACATTAGTGCATATCATAAGATTTTGTGCTCGCGAAAGTATAGCACATGCACAAAAAAAATATAAGGTGTAGCCTAGGTTTAAATACTTAAAATTGGTGTGTACATTATTGGACTTAATGTTAAATCAAACAACTAAAATTGGTGTGTACATTATCTTGACTATTTTAATAAGTTTCAGCTAAAATTAAAATTGGTGTGTACAATATGAGGCAAATCAAGAAACTTATATGATTGCAAACTTATGATCTAGGAAATGTGGGAGTTATATTATATAACTCTTTAAGTAATAGTCTCTTTCAAATTCTATGTGATGAATTTTGTAGACTTTGTTTTTTATTTCTATTCACATATCACCTCACACGTATCTCAAGTTTTTGCTAATTGCACACACTACACAAGTTATTCTTTGCTAAACTTTGTACATGTTAGTGTGTGTGTTTTTGGTTGGACCAACCAAGTTTGAAAATTTCTAGAGTTTTATGCAAAACATATTTGATGCATGAGAATTTAATAGAATGGATTGAAAATCTTAATTTTGGGAAAACTGGGTTCAAAACTTGTGTTTTTAAAAGACATTTCATCTCATACTCATGCATTTCATTTTGAATATTAAATGCTTTAAGGAGTTTTTGCACACAATTTCTTTGTTTTTCAAAAATTTGTTTTTTCCAGAATTCCAATCGATCGAATCTGTTTCTCGATCAATCGAAATTGCAATTAAAATTTTGGTCAGCCTCGGTCTGTTTCAATCGATCAAACCTAAATTTCGATCAATCGAAAATCATATCGGGAGTTTTTAAAAATGAGATTTTGACGTGTTCTATTTACTTTTCAAAAAGTTTTTCAAACTTTCTCTCTCCATACGACTCGGTCAAGGCTCAAATCAAGTTTTTTGTCATTTTCCTCCATTTCTTTTGCAAAGTTTCTCTCTCCAAAGGCCGGTAAGACCATATTACCCCTCTTTTTTATTTTATTTTCAAGTTTCATGCATTTTCATTAAGAATTTCGAAACTATGCATAATTGGGGTTTTTGATGATTCAAGCCTTATTTCTTGAAATTGATCAATGGGTTTTTGTTGGGGGATGTTATAAACATGTTCTTGATGTTTTAATTTGATCAATTTGGAGAATTTTGAGAATTTGAAAATTCTAAGGCTTGAATATATCCGAATTGGGGATTTTGTTCAAATTAAGTTTAATTGATGAAATTGGCTTGTTAGATTGATTAATTTGATCATAATAAACTGTTTTCTAGCTTGTGTGTTGATCAATTGGTCAATTTGGTTCAAATTGAATAAGTGGTTTTTCAAAATTTTGGGATTTTTGTTCTAAACTCTATGCTCAAGCCAATTTTGTGAGTCTAAACTCAAATTGAACTTGTTATCACTGCATTAAAGCATGCATCATGACATTTATCTGTTCATGCATCATATAGATTGTTATTTCTTTTCTTTTTTTTGTGCTAACTTGCAGTCTGCCCTTAGTTTTTCTTTTTGCTCTTTTTGGCTTTGTCCTTGTGTCTTGTCCTTAGTCTAGCACCATGCCTAGGAAGACTAGAGCCAATAGGTTTGCCCCCTCACCTTCTCCTCCTCCTTTTGATCATGAGAAGTTTCCGAGTGAGAAAAACCAAGAGATCTTTGAGACACTGAGCGTTAAGAGAAAGATTTGGTCTGAGCGGAAAGTTTTGTTAGATGAGTTTGATCCAGCCATTAGGGCTAACTTTAAGTGTAGGGGTTGGCTACTTTTGTTGGATATTGGTCCACCACCAGCTACCCTAATTAGAGAGTTCTACTCGAATATCTCTATCCGCGTCTATGATTCCAACACTTTAGTAAAGAGTTGGATACAAGGTGTAGAGTTCACCATTACTCCTAGAGTTATGGCTAATGCTCTTGGGGTACCGTTGGTCCAGCACCCTGTCTATCCCTTTGATAAGTCCCCTCCCTTGGACGACATCATGTCTTACATCACTGGGTCTTCTATCCAGTGGGGTTCTGATCCTCGGATCACCACTGTTGAGCTTACTGAGTTACATTATCTTTTCTTTAGGATAAAGTGTCATTCTTTGTGGCCTATCACTTATCTACACACCATTCCTTTGGAGCGATGTGCATTTTTGTTCACTCTTGTTACAAATGCTCCTATTAGTTTTCCTCATCTGTTTCTTCATTCTTTGAACGAAGTTTCTAGGAGTTCTTCTACCGCTCATGCTTTTTTTTCATCCTGGTTTTATTCATAGGATTTTGTTGTATCTTGGTCTAGATGACTTCCTCGCTTCTAAGCCCATACACATAGTTGCTCCCATAGGTGCCTCCTTTCTTAGGAAGAGGGCTGCTCATATGAGAGAGAGCTCTAAAAGCCCTCATGTTGAGCCTTCTAGTACCGCATCCCCTTCTTCTATAGGTACTACTTCTGGAGAGGTGTCTGCTGATCATGCTACTGCTGCTGTTCCTTCGTCATCTACTTTAGATGACTTTGACATTCATCATACATTAGAGACTGTTTTGACCGTTCAAGCAGCTTAAGGCCAGATTTTGGTGGACATGCTTGATGAGCTTCGTGCTTTGCGAGCAGATTTGGCACATCTTCAACGTTCGCCTTCGCCACCTCCTTTAGATGATGGACTTTGATTGCACTTTGGCATTCCGTCACAAAAAGGGGGAGTACATTTTGGACACTTGTAGAGGAGTTTTTGTTGTTAGGGGGAGATTTTTGATCTTGTGGAACTATTAGATTGTATCTAAGTACTTCATTGTGTATTTACATTTTTGGCTCATACTGTATTCTTTGGTTTGTTTTGGGCTATTCATGTTAGGGGGAGATACATTATTATATATGTTTCTTATTTCACTGCTCATTGATTTATATTTATAAGTTATTCATAATATATGTCTTTGTTTTGTGTTTTGTGAAGTCAAGAATTTATCTTTATTTTACTTGTATTTTCCACACAAGTGTTTATGTGTTTGTTAAGTATTTCAAGAATATACAGGTTGATTCAGTCATGCTACTGTCTACACTTACAACTAATGGATAGTAGTTGGGTTGGATTTTTTTGTAATGGGCATTATCATTGTAAAGGGCTTTTTCTTGTAACTTTTAGCATTGTGTTTGTGTTTTGTCACAGATTGCCAAAGGGGGAGTTTGTTAGGTTCTAGGTACTTAGGAACTAATGTATTAGAACTCTAATTTGTATTGTTGGCAAACCATGATCAAAACAGGTTGGTAGTATTGTTTTAGACTTGCTCAAAGTATGTCATTTATGTAAAGTTGGAATCGAGTTAACTGTAGAATTGAGTGTGCAATTCTAACTGACTCGATCGATTAAAAATTAGACTCGATCGATCGAAAGTCGACCAGATTATTTTTTCTGTAGAATTTCCAACTCAGCCCTAAGCCCTTATGACGTGTAGGGTTTTATGTTTTGTCCTAGGTATAAAAGGCAAACCCTAGCCACATTTTAGTTGTTGCTCTATTTGCTGTGTGTGTGAATCTCTTATAAGATCTGAGAGGTGGTTACCTTCATACATGCTTAGAATTATCAAGAAGGAGATTTCATTGAGAGTTTGATGATCTTTCAGTTGCTGCACTAAAGAGCTTAAAGATACGCAAGCGGGAGTGCTTGTACTTGCTGGAGATTCCAAGAAAGGAGTCTGTGGTCTCGGAGCTTGTACGTGGTCATGTCAGTAAGTTTTCTACTGGTGGGTAGCAATAGGATGTTAATGGTCTAAGTCGCTATTGTAAAACTTCGATTCTTTCATAGTAGATTCAGGTTTACCTTGAGGATAGTTAGGTTAAATCCTCCTCAGGTTTTTTATCGGTTTGGTTTTCTTGGGTCATCATATCTTTGTGTTATTTATATTCCGCACTTTACATTGATATGATTATATGATTGTGTTAACCTAGATCTGAAATTTGGACTAAGTAATAACTTGGCTAATTAACTAAGTTAATCCAGTTATGTTTTAAGGGGTCTAAAAATAAACAGGCCCAACAGCAAAAAAGCCCAATATCAAAAGAAAATGAAAAAGGAAAAGATTGAGGAACAAAATAAAAAAAAATGGGTCATGAAAGCCCAAAGAAAGAAGTAAAAGCCCAACAGGCTAGCAAACTCACAGGTGTAGTAAGAGGTAGAAGCAAGGCAAATGGGCCATGAGAACCCAAGGAAAGAGGTAAAAGCCCAAAGGGCCAACATGGCAAGAAGAGACAGCTAGCAGACCCATGGGCACAATGAGAGGTAAAAGTAAAGCAAATGGACCATGAGGGCCCAAGGAAAGAGGTAAAAGCCCAGTGGGTCAACATGGTAGGAAATGATAGCCAGCAGGCCCATAGGTACATAAGAGGTAAAAGTAAAGTAAATGGGCTATGAGAGTCCAAAGGAAGAAGTAAAGCCCAATAGGCCAACAAGTCCATGAACACAGCAAGTGGTGGAAAAAAGGGAATAATGTGCAAGCCAGTAGGTTATGGAGGCTCGAGGAAATAAGACAAAGAAGAGCAAAAGCCCAACGAATTGGTCTGGCAAGAATTTATGCCAAGTAAACACACAAGCCCAGGAAGGGATGAAAAGAAATGAGGCAACAAAAGTCCATGCCCTTTTCCGTAGAGGATAAATACAAGTAGAAGAGACATGCAGCAAAATGAAACAAGGCTAGTCTACTACGGCAAAAACAATGTTAGAACAAAAGAAAACAAAAACAAAGGATAGTGGAGCAAGCACACAATGACCTGAGCACCACCAATCTGTAGCCAGCTAATACAAGAGAGGTGGATCCACGGTCAAGGGGTTCAGAGGGTGTGGTTTAGTGGTGAGGGGAAAATGGTTTATCTTTGGTTTCCAACCAAGGCTTCTTTTGGGAATATACTCTGTTGAGATAGGACCTTACCCAAAAGAGATGGTAGATGGCTAGGACCACCTGATGCATGCCATAGAGGTAGGTGATGAAATAGCTAAATCCTTATCCATTCAAACCCAGAGGTAGAGGTTTGTAGCAAAATCAAACAAAAGGAAATTTTGTCATGAAATGAGTAGTAACAAAGTGAGAATGTACTAAGCAATGGTTGTGGCTAGGCAACCAATGGATTGTTGGACAATCCTAAAGAGATGCCCATAACAAACCAAAAACAATTGATAAAACTCTAGGGTTAAAAGGGAGAAATCCCAAGGAATCAATTCACTATAAAAAGGAGAAGTAGCCATATATGAGAGGAGAAGCAACCCATGATAAGACAATAGTAAAAAGCTTAGAGAGAAAGGACTGCGAAAAAAGAAAAAAAAATGTGGTAAAAGAAGAGAGAAAACATGATAGAAAAAAAGGCATGCATCAATAGACCATTTTTTTCCCTCCCTCTTAGCAAACCCACTCTTTAGAATCATAAAAGTAGTAACAAGTAGTCATTTACGCCCATTCTCCAAAGTGCTCAACTTTGATAGCAAAATCTTATGACAAGGTTGTATAATGGGCATAAACATTGACCATGAGAAAAATATAGGAAATTGTTTGTATAATGGTGTTGGTAAATCATAATGGCTCACAATATAATGATATTTTTATATGAAATATTTGATGTTAAAATTACAGATAGTATTGCAAATTATAACTTTGTTGTGTGGAATATTCATTTAAAAGGTTTGTTCCCACACCCCAATATTAGTGAATTCCACTTATTGAGTAATCTCACCCCCCCCCCCCCCCCCCCCCTCTTATTCCCCCTTATAGATACATTAGAGGGATCATTAGAGTAGAGATTCTTGGAAGACAATAGTTACAAATTATATTGTGAAACTGAGGATTTCATTATTATTTTTATGGTATTGAATATTGTACTGGATAATTATTTTGAGGATATTTTATCATTGGTGGAATTAGAGCTCTGACAATTGTGATGAGATTTTAGGTTGTTGGGTGCTTTTATTTAATATTTTTATGGATTATTTAGATTGAATAGACTTTTATTATTTATGTTTTTGGGGTGTTACAATTGAAACTCTTCATCAAATACCTTCAACCATACATAATAAAAATTTTATCATTCATACTTTTTACTTTATCATTCTACATGAGTCTAGGTGAAATATTTAGCTTACTTAGTTTTTAATGAACACCCATTTTAGGCAAGGAAAAAAAAAAGATAACAAAAGGCATGTGTCATTGAATTTTTCATTAGATAAATTATAAGTTTCAAAGATCTAAACCTAGAAAATCAATGTTCTCTGGGTAATAAATAAAACATTTTATATCACAATTCAAACTTTCTAAGCATTATTACCATCTAAAACTTAAAATACGTGAAAAAAAAAAAATTGGGATGTTAAAATTTAATAGGAGTATTTTAGACATTGCACAATTGATATATTTTAAGAATCATAAGCTTTTATTAGAGTTTAACCGAGAGAATAACAATATGACATATTTGTTATTTTCCCAAATATTAATGGAAAAAATTGCTTGATTTTAAAGTTTAACAAGGAATTGTGAACTACCCCAAACATAAAGGAAGAAAAGTGTTTTAATCCTAAGTATTTTTTTTTCCTTTGTATAAAACTATGTGTTTTCACGTAAAATGGTGCATAAAGATAAAAATACAATAAAAAATACAAAAAGTCTATTCAAGAAAACTGTATGTAAAGCAGTGAATTTTGGCTCAACAAAATTAACTAAACCAAAAAAAAAAAAAAAAAAAAAAAATCTAAAAACACAACAAAATAGTATAATATTTTCATAATACATTTATAATTTTGTTATATTTTATTTTGACTTGTAAAGAATTGACACTTTAGCAGTTGTGAATATATTATGAAGACAACAAGATGTCTTAACATTTTCATAAGAGAAATGCTATGTCTACAATATTTTCAAAATAAATCATAAGTAGTAGGTTGTTACGAGTTGTTATTGGTGGGTAAAAAAATAATTTCATTGATAAGTTTAAATTAGAACCAATAATAATTTATCACAAATGATTTGTTTTGAAAGTGCTGTAAAAAATGTTGAAACTGTAAAAAAAAAAAAAAAAAAAAAAAAAAAAAAAAAAAAATTATCAAAATCTAAATTTACCACAAATGTTGTGTTGTGAGAAATGTTTGAAAGTGAAATTTTTTATGCATGTGGTAGTTATTATGGCATGATGAGATGAAACAAAAAAATGAGGATAACATTGATATTTCTGGTCCCAAATTTTTGCGTGAGTGCAGGGAAGTAAGTGACAAAAAAAACTAAGGTGGTAGCTAAATAGCGAAGGATATTATATAAAGTAATGAAAGAAACAAGATTCGGATACCCTGAACAGATGGAGAGATGTACGGTGTGTGACGTGTGTCCCCACTCTTCTAGTAATGTTTGCTTTTCATATGGAAATCTCCCTCCCTCTCTAGACGTAATCAATGACGACAATAAAAGAAGAAGCACCCTATTAAATTATTATACAAAAGAAAAGTGGTTTTCATATTTATTCGTTTAATTTTCTTCTTCTCACTCTCGGTACGTATAATTTTCTTCTTCTTTTTTTTACAAAGATCTTTATTTTTAGTTGTAGCGTGAGTTTCAGAAACTCACTTTCAGCAGTGTTGCGTCAAAATTAGTACGGTTTATAGGATTTATAAGTATTTTTTTCAGTAAAATTTTTATTAAAATTGAGTCTTATGATACTATTTATATATTTAAAAATTATTTTATTATAGTATTTTTAGTTTTCAATTTTCAATAATTAGCGGTATCTAAACAGAATTGTAGTTAGTTCCAATATGATATTTTATTTTGACCTATAAAGAATTAAAATTTTAACAATTATGAAAATATTATGACAATTTATTGTATTAATATTATATATATATATATATATATATATAAACAGGATCTCATATGTATATAAAAAAATTAGAAAAAAAAAAGAGCTAACCCGGTAATATTACAAAAAAAGAAAAAAAAGGTCAATGAATGGTATATATAGAGCAAACAAAAAAAAGTAAAGTAACGTAGTTATTACTGTATTTGTGGAAAATGTTATAAATGTAACTTTTTTTTTTCCAATATTTTTATTTTTAATTGTGATTAGTTCTAATAAGATATTTTATTTTAATTTCTAAAAAATTAAAATTATAAAAATTATAAAAATATTGTGACAATTTATTAATATAACCGGGTCTTATCTGGATCTAAAAAAATGAGAGAGAGAGAAAAAAAAAAAAAAAGACCCGGCGATATTACCCAAAAAAAGGAAAAAAAGAACGCCAATAAACGGTATATCTTGACAAAACCAAAAAGTAGTGTAGCTACTACAGTAGTTTTACACAGCACAGCTTTCACTATTGCAAAAGTGTCCCAAGTTTCATCATCAATGGCAGAAGCTACAAAGAAGTACTTTGCTTCTTCTTTCTTGGTGTTTTCGCAATAGTGCCATGAAACAGTGTTTTATTTATACTTTTCTTTTTCTTTTTTCTCAGGTATGCAGTTGTTACAAGGGCCAATTAGATAGTAGGTACAGCTGATTACTTGATTTTGTTCATTCCTATGTTACATAAAAGAATTTTGTTTGTTAGTTTGTATTGTATGTATGGTACAATAAACAACATTCATTCCTAAATAGGTGGTCACCTTGTGTGATATGGCGATGTCAACTTATGAAGGTTTTATGACTTTAGACAACGGATACTTGAGAGCCTAAACCTTTGGAAGAGTAAGAAGTGTGGACCAAAAACAGAATTAGAAGTATAAGAAGTGAAGAAAAAGATCAATTTTTATGACATATAATAATATTTTTTCATTATTTCATGACATATAATATATGTGTCTACTTCAATTGGAATTTATTGTAGATGTGGAATTTATATTATGAGTGAAAGCTATGGTAGGTTCTACATTTGATCTTATATCACTATTTAACATACTGGCTAGCACATGCCTTGCACGTGTAGCCCAAACTAGTATATATATATATATATATATAAAGAGTCTAAGTGTGTATAGATTTTGAATTATGCTAGGGCCACGTGGGGACACACTCTTACTAATCACAACTCACCATATGGCGAGTTGTGGCACAAAATTGTGCCAAAAGTTGTGTCCCTAGCATAATTTATAGATGTTGCACAACATATGGTATCAGTGCAAGGTTAGCGTTTTGATATCTTTGTTACAGTAAAAGATGATGAGCACCAAGTTAATATATAAGGACAACTAGTGCAATTCATCTCAACTTAGGTGATAAGAGGCCATTCACAAATCATTTAAAGTATAGACAACATGGTAGATTTCAAAGAACTTAGAAAGTCTCCGTATGAGTTTTGACAAATAAATAGTACGTGTTTGCATGGAAATGAAGGGTGTTGGTTTTTAAGTTTGCTAAATTGATATAAACTAAATATATATTAGTATACAGCACCCATAGGGCTCCCAGCTCTGTGGCCGATTAACAAATATGAGCCACCTCCAACAATTTTGTTGTTTTCATTTGGGGGGTAAGTAATTCAATTCTATTTACTGTGATCTTTTAGTTAGACTCCCTTAGTCTTATAAAAAAAAAGTTAAATTTCTTTAATTCTAGATTTAACAAGATTTAGCTATCGCAGAAATTATTATCAAGGGAACTCCTTGAACACTTTATTCTTTTGAATTGTCAAATTTGCGCAGCCACACGCATCACTGTATCACACCGATTTTTCAGACCAGCAAAATTGGGAAAAAAATCAATTATTTGTCTGATCTTGGAATAAATATGTTGAAAAGAATTTATATCTAGAAGATCATAATCCCAAAAATATTTGATGCATTCCAAGTTGAGAAGCCAAAGGTACAATGCCTTGTATAAGTTGTATTCCAAGCTACTAGACATTTTTGATTCCTTCTAGCGGATTGACTATTGGATATGGTCATATGAGAGACACTTCAAGAGAAACACAACAAAAGCCAAAGAAAAGAGTAGCAAAAAAAATATATATATATGTAAGAGAGAATAGGGGTGAAGACAACCAAAATGGCAAAATGTTAATAGACGTGTCCTCATAGCCACCTTGCAGCTAGCATTTGAACCATAGTCAAATTTTTTGGATTACTAGGCGTAATCAATGACGACAATAAAAGAAGAAGCGCCCTATTTATAAATGCCAATAAACGGTATATCTTGACAAAACCAAAAAGTAGTGTAGCTACTACTGTAGTATATAGAAGAATTAAGCACAGCTTTCACTATTGCAAAAGTGTCCCAAGTTTCATCATCAATGGCAGAAGCTACAAAGAAGTACTTTGCTTCTTCTTTCATGGTGTTTTCGCAATAGTGCCGTGACAAAGTGTTTTATTTATACTTTTCTTTTTCATTTTTCTCAGGTATGCAGTTGTTACAGGGGCCAATAAGGGGATGGGCTTCGAAATATGCAGGAAGTTGGCCTCAAATGGGATCGTGGTGGTGCTAACTGCTAGAGATGAGAAAAAAGGCCTTGAAGCTGTTGAAAAGCTGAGAGAGTTTGGACTGTCTGACCACGTTGTATTTCATCAGCTTGATGTGGCAGATCCTGCTAGTATAGCTTCCTTTGCAGATTTCATTAAAACCAAATATGGGAAGCTCGATATATTGGTACTTTTGAAATGTTTCTGGTGGTTTAACTAGCCATTTGAATTACTGTTTGGAAACCGAGATTCTTCTTCTTATTATTATTATTTTTTATGTATGTTATTAACACGCGTGCTATATTTTGAGTCAATTGGATGATAAATCTATAAAGTTTTATCTTTTATGCATAGTTTTAATATACAAAAACATGAAATTTAAGTATTTTATAGATGATATAGTCACTGACCTTTTGATCATTCTGAAATTTTGCAAGCATGAAAAAAATAAGAAAAAAATATAATCCGATGGTTATCTATGCATATATTGTGTTGTGTAACATTACTTAAAGTTACTCCTAAATCAACTCTTTGAATATGTATGACAGGGAAGAGGAAAGAGAGGCAGAAGATATTGGAAATTTTAATATGATAAAAGTGTAGACTGTAGAGACTAAACAGCAAACACAACCTTGCTTTAAATTGCATAAAAATCTGCACATCATCAATGAATTTTCAACAAGAACTAAAGCTTTGTTGTAAATTGCTCTTGTTATAATTCCCATCTTATGTACAAATTTTAAAATTTGATGGGATTGGTCAATTATCAATATAATAGAGACTCTCAATAATACTTGCTTCGGGTCATCTTGTTCATGATCCTGTTTTTGGTTTAATTTACAAAATAAAATAAATGATGACAAATCTTAAAATTCTATGCAGGTCAACAACGCCGGGATCACTGGATCTATAGTAGATGGAGATGCTTTAGCTGCTTCAGGTTTTGGTAAGGTAAGTTATGAAAGTATGATATTTTTTCATTGCCAAAAAATAAGAAAAGGGTGAGTGGACTTGGATGTAACTTTGAGAAAGAGTGACTTGACTGTAACTTCAGGATTAGACATTATGTTGTTATAACTCTTGTTGATCATTGTAGTTAATTCCTAACAAAGTAAGAAGGAATCTTAAGCCAAATCATTATTATTCAGCCAAAGCCTCTTGCAAATTGAAAGTAAATAATCTATTAGGTTGTGGGTTCAAGTCTAGAAATCAGTCTCTCCAATAAAAATTAAGACTAAGGTTATCTACTAATCACCTTTCTCAGACTCCACAAAAAGGGATTTTGTGCATTAGGTATGACTTTTTTATGATATTGGTCATGTTCTAGAAAGGAAACCCATATAGAACCACACTAGCATCAATTAACTTTGACTAAAGCGGCTTTAGTCAAAGTTAGTGTATTGTGTCTGGTAGCTGATTAGCTTTTTCGAATTCCTTGTTGCGCTCCCTATGAAATCTTGCAATGTTTGGCCACAAAATTATGGATGCTTTTACCATAAGTATAGTGTGTTTGGGTCTTCAGACTGGGATTGGGAAGCTAACTAAGTACTGTTGTTAAGCAACCTGTCTCTGCCTACCATTTTCTTTGTACAATTGGCTTGGAAGAGAGTGAATTTTCTTCTCATTGATGCAGGAAGGGGCCAATGTGGATTGGAGTAAAATAGTGACCGACACTTATGAGTGCCTGAAAACAAACTACTATGGCGCCAAAGGAATGATTGAAGCACTTCTTCCAATCCTCCAGTTGTCCAATTCACCAAGGATTGTTAATGTTTCCTCTTCCATGGGACGCTTAAAGGAATGAAACTGCAGATAAAATTTCTGGAACCCTTATTAGAACTTAGAATTAATTTTTGTACAAGTTTTGATTTCGTTTTGAAATTTATTACAAGCAAATGTTCTGGAACGAGCCAACACTAAATCCCAATCAAAAGTAGATGGTTCAACTCATAACTGGCTTAAGAATAGATCCATGTATCATTATTTGTTTCAGTGCCACTTGAAACTTCACCAATTTGAGTCCCATCTAAGTGTTATGTACTTTTTTTTTAATGGACTGGATAGTGGATACTTATGTAGTTAAGCCATTTGTGGTTTGAGGCAGTTTCATTACACGATCTAAAAAGTTGAACTTTGCCCTCTTGAGGTTATCTTTGTTGTGCTTCCATAACACATTTCCATCCCAACAGTTAAAAAGTCGAAATGAACCCCATTCTCTCTCTCTCTCTCTCTCTCTCAACACGCACACATTCTGCCATCAAACTCAAATGGCTGCCAGGCTGGAATCCAATGGCTGCCACTCTGTTTCTTTGCTGCTAATTAATCACTATTACTGTTTTTTAAGGAAGTTACTACCTTTCTTTCTTACAAATTGATGGGACTATAAGAAGCACTCCTCTTATTTACTTTCTAAAAGAGGTGTAGAGTCTCTTTTCTTCTTCTTCTTCTTCTTCTTCTTCTTCTTCTTCTTCTTCTTTCAAATTAAACTGTAATTCATTTTCCCATTAATCAAAAATTAAAGTGAGTTTTCTTCTTCTGCTGTTTCAGAAAATACCAAATGAATGGGCTAAAGAAGTGTTAGGTAATGCTGAAAGCCTAACAGAAGAAAGAGTAGATGAGGTATTGAATGAATATCTGAAAGATTTTAAAGAGGATTCCTTGGAAACCAAAGGCTGGCCCAGATATTTGTCTTCTTATATAATTTCAAAAGCAGCTATGAATGCCTACACAAGGATTGTGGCCAAAAAGTACCCATCTTTCCGAGTCAATTGCGTCTGCCCTGGCCCTGTCAAGACAGATATAAACTACAACAATGGCTATTTGACGACTGATGAAGGTGCTGAAAGTGTTGTAAAGTTAGCGCTCCTGCCCAATGATGGTCCTTCTGGCCTCTTCTTTTATCGGAATGAAGTGACAACTTTTGATTAAGATTTTTCATTTCTACTACTTCTCAAAGATATAAATACTAATAAGTCTGTACTTTTCCTAGAATTGTTTACTTTCTATGTTTTGAATCTCTATTTGACAGGCTATTTGAAAGCCAATGTCTAACGTTGATGTCATAAATGTATGCAAAGAATGTGTTTTTTCACTTGGGGTATGTAATGTCAATTATATGCTATTTGTAATGAAACTTTTAAGAATCTTTTGTTTGTTGGTGTGGATGAGTGTGATTCAAACACTTTTGCTCTTTGTTGCTTGTTCCAAATTGGTTAGGAGAAAGTTCACTTATGTGTTTCTAAGTAATTGCCCATGTTTTTTAATTTCTTGAAATAGTGGGCTTAGGGCTTATACATATAACTCATATGAGTGAGTGACGGAGTGAATGGCTTGTCACAATGCATGTGTGAAAGATCCAACAAGTTTTGTTTTGGGCCTTAATTTTTGTCTTTTTTTCATCCAGTTAGTGTTCATTGACTATTTGAATTAGCGCATTTAATGTGCATAGTGACCAAACTTTGGCCCATTGAAAACCCACTAGTCTATTTTTTAATTGGCTAATATAACACACTTCTAGACCTCTTTAAGCCCGTTGAACATTTAATATACTTAGTGACTGTTAGGCTTTGACCAGTTGGAAATCCACTTGTCTATTTTTTTTCCTTGTCTAATATAACACACTTTCATGATCATATCCTCTAGAATTTGTAGGGTACTTTACCGCATCATCTTGACCCTTCATTAATTCATTAATAAAATCCTTAAAATAACAGTGTCACATTAGCAATTTTTTTTTTTTTTTTAGAAACAAACACACACACACACACACAAGGGAGGATGGGGCAAGTTATATTATACACAACACACTCTCTTAAACAATGTGGGACAATTACCTTCTTTTTCTTTTTCTTTTTGAGAAACAAACACACACACACAAGGGAGAGGGAAAAGAGTTCTAACACAGTGCCACATTAGCAATTAAAAACCACATCTCTTTTATTATATTTTAATTTAGTATTTTACATATGTTATCTTCTTATAATTTCGGAAGATATTATAAAAACTAACCAATTAAGCATTTAATATATTTAGTATATACTTGTTTTCAATTTTTAGCTTATGTCAAGAAAAATAACAAGTAAACAAAGGATATGATGGTGAAAAAAAAAATGTGCTTATTGTTAGCCAACTTTATGTCGGGTTCTTTGCCATTTGTTTTGATTAATGTTGAGAGTTAAACTTTTAAACCTCTCCTATGTGGCTGTGCACACCAATCAGTCAGACAATATCTACTATAAAAATGTTGTCAAATTTTGTGTCCTATGCTTACCAAAAACAAAAGCCAAAGTAAAATTTTGAACCAATCACTCAGATGATATCAACCATAAAAAAAAGATTGGTCAAATTTTGTGTCCTAGGCTTACCGAAAACAAAAACAAAAGTTACTTTTTGCTAACCAAGTCATTATTTTTTATTTTTTGATAGGAACCCAGTCATTAGTATGGGGCACAATTCAACCCACACGTGAACATGTCTCACAGCTGAATTTCTTTTTATTTAAGCAGTTTAGCACTGCTTTCACTTGATACAAAAGTGTCCCAAGTTTTATCATCAATGGCAGAAGCAACAAAAAAGTACTTTGCTTCTTCTTTCATGTTGTTTTCGTAACAGTGCTATGACACAGCAATTTATTTATACTTTTCTTTTTATTTGTTTTAATTTTTATACTTTTTTTTTTTCCTTTCAGGTATGCAGTTGTTACAGGGGCCAATAAGGGGATTGGTTTTGGAATATGCAGGAAATTGGCCTCAAACGGGATCATGGTGGTGCTAACTGCTAGAGATGAGAAAAAAGGCCTTCATCTTATCTTAGGTTAATTGGCCTCTGTTAAGTCTCTTATCAATATGGGTTCCTTCAGGAAGAATCAATCTGTTTTTGTTGCTTCTTGGAAGCCAATGTTAGTTCTTGGTGATGATATGTTTCAAGAGAAATGTTACTGGTTTGCAAGGGATTGTCACAAACATTTGAGGGACCTTCCTCAATTACACTGGCTAAAAATAAAAAATAAAAAAAGAGAGAGAGAGAGAGATAATCATTGCAATTGTCAAACTTAATTATCCAATCTCTCACATTATCATACACGAAAATCCGAAATACTCTCTCTCTCTCTACCAAAATTCAAAATTGGAAATTAAGTTTTTGTTTTCCTTCATCATGCCATGCATCGCCTTGCCAAAGTTAAATTAAAACTTATATTAAAAACATAAATAAATTATCATAAAGAGCCAGTCCAGACACAAACCCAATTAAGAACCAAATAGTTCCCTTAGTTAGTAAGAAACCATAGCAAAGAAATTGTCCAATAAAATCATAGGTTTCTTGTGGTGCTAAATAGAATCAATCATTTTAAATTGAGAGACTTTAGCTCATACACCATGTCAAGGTAAATTGATCAAGTACATATTTAGATTTTTTTTTTTTTTTAGATGAAAATACTTATTTAGATTGATCACGGTTAATACCCGTTTTTGAAAAGAAGGGCCCAACAACAGAAAAGCTCAATATCAAAAGAAAATGAAGAAGGAAAAGATTGAGGAACAAAATAAAAGAAAATGGGTCATGAAAGCCCAAAGAAAGAAGTAAAAGCCCAACAGGCCAGCAGTCCCACGGGTGTAGTAAGAGGTAGAAGCAAGGCAAATGGGCCATGAGAACCCAAGGAAAGAGGTAAAAGCCCAAAGGGCCAACATGGCAGGAAGTGACCGCCAGCAGACCCATGGGCACAACGAGAGGTAAAAGTAAAGCAAATGGACCATGAGGGCCCAAGGAAAGAGGTAAAAGCCCAATGGGTCAACGTGGCAGGAAATGATAGCCAGCGGGCCCATAGGCACATAAGAGGTAAAAGTAAAGTAAATGGGCTATGAGAGTCCAAAGGAAGAAGTAAAGCCCAATAGGCCAGCAAGTCCATGAACACAGCAAGTGGTGGAAAAAAGGGAATAATGTGCAAGCCAATAGGTTACGAAGGCCCGAGGAAATAAGAAAGAAGAAGAGCAAAAGCCCAACGAATTGGTCTGGCAAGAACTTATGCCAAGTAAACACACAAGCCTGAGAAGGGATGAAAAGAAATAAGGCAACAAAAGCCCATGCCCTCTTCCGTAGAGGATAAATACAAGTAGAAGAGACACGCAGCAGAATGAAACAAGGCTAGTCTGCTACGATAGAAACAACGTTAGAAAGAAAGAAAACAAAAACAAAGGATAGTGGAGCAAGCACACAATGACCTAAGCACCACCAATCTATACCCAGCCAATACAAGAGAGGTGGACCCACGGTCAAGGGGTTCAGAGGGTATGGTTTGGTGGTGGGGGGAAAAATGTTTATCTTTGGTTTCCAACCAAGGCTTCTTTTGGGAATATACTCTGCTGGGATAGTATCTTACCCAAAAGAGATGGTAGATGGCTAGGACCACCTGATGCATGCCATAGAGGTAGGTGATGAAGTAGCCAAATCCTTATCCATTCGAACCCAGAGGTAAAGGTTTGTAGCAAAATTAAACAAAAGGGAATTTTGTCATGAAATGAGTAGTAACAAAGTGAGAATGTACTGAGCAATGGTAGTGGCTGGGCAACCAATGGATTGTTGAACAGTCCTAAAGATATGCCCATAACAAACCAAAAACAATTGATAATACTCTAGGGGTAAAAGGGAGAAATCTCATGGAATCAATTCACTATAAAAAGGAGAAATAGCCATAGATGAGAGGAGGAGCGACCCACAATAAGACAACAGTAAAAAGCTGAGAGAGAAAGGACTGCAAAAAAAGAAAAAAAAAGTGGTAAAAGAAGAGAAAAAACATGGTAGAAAAAAAGGCATGCATCAATAGACAATCTTTCCATCCCTCTTAGCAAACCCACTCTTTAGAATCACAAAAGTAGTAACAAATAGTCATTTAGGCCCATTCTCCAAAGTGCTCAACTTTGATGGCAAAATCTTATGACAAGGTTGTTCAAGTTGAGGTTCGAGTTCCTTCTTAGTTCACTTTCTGCAGAAAGATTCAACACTCGACTTTGATTGCAAATACATATAATTTTACTCGTTAGAACATATATTTGTTGTATTAGTTGTTCTACCGTGGCATCTTTTATCATATTTGCTGTATTAGTTGTTCTATCGTGGCATCTTTTATCATATTTGTTGTATTAATTGTTCGGTCGTGGTATCCTTTATCATATTTGTTGTATTAGTTGTTTTACCGTGACATCTTTTATCATATTTGTTGTAATTGTTGTTCTACCATGACATCCTTTATTATATTTGCTGTGTTAGCTGGTCTTGCGTGGCATCCTTTATCATATTTGATGTATTGGTTGTTTTGTCGTGTCAACTATTTTGCCATTTTACTCCCTTCTATTGTAGCTGACCCACCTTACCACACTCTCTGCTTAATGTGTTTCATCTTCTGCACCCCTAGAGTGCTTGGCTTGTGCACAAACTGGCCTATAGCATGGTCCTGCTAAGGTACTAGGCTAGTCTCAACTTCCCAACCCACAATTCAAAAGGCCTAAACATAGCAAAACGAGCCCCAACCTATTAACACAAAAAAGGCACCCACAATCACTAAAGACTAAAAAGGCTGTTTGGTACTAGATTTTTAACAACTATTTTCTGTGTTTAAATACTGAAAACTGTTGTTCCAGAAAAAACAACATGTTTAGTAGACAAGTTTGTTTTAAGAGTGTTTGAGTTATGTTACTCAAATATGGTGTTCAAACACTAATTTTAGAAAGCTCCTCATACCAATTTTCAAGATGCAAAAACAGTTGTTCAGTCTCATTTTCGTAAATAGTTAGAAATACATGGGTTCCACTTTGATTAGACTACACCTTTATTAACTCTCTCTCCCATGCCATGTCAGCCCTACCCTCTGAGCTATCTTTACTCTCTCTACCACACTGTTTTAAAAATCGGACCGGACCGGCCGGTCCGACCGTTCAACCTGGAACCGGAAGCCAATCCGGTCCGGTTAAAAGCCCCATAACCGGAAAACCGGTCAAAAACCGAGGTTGAACCGAAAATTGGGAAAAAAACGGTTTGATGTCCGGTTCGGTTTTTAAAACCATGCTCTACCATCTCCATCCTTCACGTTGAGTAAGTTCTGCAAACCCCAGCCCTTGTTGTTGTCCCTCTTGCACAACAGCAGCCTCACACACCATTAGCGTTTAAGGCTTCATCATTAAAGAACAGAACATGAACATGAACCTAAACCTAAACCTAAACCAAAAATTTTGATGAGATCAAGAAAGAGAGATATATTACCTTATCAAGAGATGGGTTTTCTTGATTTGCCGCTAAAATCATCTATGACATTTGGAGATAAAATTTTTTAAAAAAAAAAGAAAAAAAAGAAGAAGATGATCTCAGGTCTGAAGTGTCCGTTTGGGAACAATTTATTTAGTTGAAACTGAAAACTTTTTACTTAAACTTTTCTTTTCTTCCTGTGGCTGTGCGTGGAAACTGCAGGTAAGGTTTCTCCAGCTCTAAATTTAGGAAGTTTGAATATTCAATTTCTAGCAATTTTCCCACACTTACAATGGGTTTGTTATTTTAGTACCTATAGGCCTCAATCTGTGAACCTAATATATCATTATATTAATGGAAAAAGGCTACTATAATTGTTATTATATTAGATTAGGAATGATGCAACGGCTGTATGTCAGGAAAGGGGTACTCCACAGGTTTTAAGAGTTGTATCTGATAGAGTAATAGGCTTGGACTTTATCAATTTAAGTTTGTCACCATGTGAAAGGGAAAAGATTGCTTTATGGTTGATATTTATCTTCTTTATCCTTCTAGTGACATGTATTCATATCTAATTTATTGTAGGAGGCAGCAATGCTTTTCAAGCCTAGAATATCTTTTTAGCCCCTATAATGTAGGAATAAAAAATTATATATTATCTAAGTTAACTGTCATCCACGCACTGCCATTGTTCAGAAATTTGACCAACAATATCTTTAAGTTTTGCAGCATCAAGGGAATAATAGGTTAGCCGTGGGATTGATAAATTAAGATATAATATTAGCTTCAACTATAAATTAGATTGATCAGATATTTATCATTCGGTCATATTGAAGTTTCATGAATATCTATGATTATATTAATGGAAAAATCTAATTAGGCAGCAATATTTTTAAACCCAAAAATCTAATCAAAGCTGAAAGTGAATGGGATAGTTAAGTGAATAGATGGAAAATTTTGGAAATATCAGTGTTGTCCAAAAATTATATTGTTTAAGTATGAAAACATATTTTAGTGGGAAATTTGTGTATTGATGGACCTATGTTTGGTGTTGCTAGGTTCTAATTCTACTGATTTATTATGACTCAAGGGTGGTTGATTTCATTTTTGCAACTAAGAGGTAAGTGGTGTTTACTAATTTGGGGATTTTCCCAAAAACGGTTTTGATTATGAAACTATTCTTAAATCAAAGAAATATGTTGATATTCTATAAATATATTGATATTCTATAAATATATTGATATCCTATAAATGTTTGATGTGCACATTGTATGGAAACGTTGACTATTCATTATATGAAAAACTTGTGGGATAACCTAAACTTATTTAAACTTGTATGTGTGGATAAATCATTGTATTTTTTATTAGTATTATGATTGGATTTTTTGTTGTGGGCATCTTGAAATTTGTTTTGAATCCTATGGCAAGTTGTGATTAAAAGCTCAGTATTGTATTTAGTCCTTAGCAAGGGACAATTATACTGTAGCTAGTCCTTAGCAAGGGACGATCCCAGAAAAGGGTTAGTGCACATTTGGTAACTCCTTAGCAAGGGAGTATACCATTGAGAATCCGAAAAGGGAGCTCCTTAGCAAGGGAGCGCATCTTTAGATTCCAAGGGAACTACCCTTAAGAAAAGGGATGAAAATGGAATTCCAATCCTAAAAAGAGACAACACAACCCTGTCAATGGGGTGTAAACGTTGACCACGAGAAAAGTATAGGAAATTGTTTGTATAATGGTGTTGGTAAATCATAATGGCTCACAATATAATGATATTTTTATATGAAATATTTGATGTTAAAATTACAGATAGTTTTGCAAATTATAACTTTGTTGTATGGAATATTCATTTAAAAGGTTTGTTCTCACACCCCAGTATTAGTGAATCCCACTTATTGAGTTATCTCACCCCCCCTCCCCCCTCTTCTTCCCCCTTATAAATACATTAGAGGGATCATTGGTGTAGAGATTCTTGGAGGACAACAGTTACAAATTATATTGTGAAACTGAGGATTTCATTATTATTTTTATAGTAATGAATATTGTACTAGATAATTATTTTGAGGATATTTTATCATTGGTGGAATTAGAGCTCTGACAATTGTGATGAGATTTTAGGTTGTTGGGTGCTTTTATTTAATATTTTTATGGATTATTTAGATTGAATAGACTTTTATTATTTATGTTTTTGGGGCGTTACAATTGAAGCTCTTCATCAAATACCTTCAACCATACACAATAAAAAATTTATCATTCATACTTTTTACTTTATCATTCTACATGAGTCTAGGTGCAATATTTAGCTTAAATAGTTTTTAATGAACACCCATTTTAGGCAAGGAAAAAAAAAAGATAACAAAAGGCATGTGTCATTGACTTTTCCATTAGATAAATTATAAGTTTTGAAGATTTAAACCTAGAAAATCAATATTCTCTAGGTAATAAATAAAACATCTTATATCACAATTCAAACTTTCTAAGCATTATTATCATCTAAAACTTAAAATACGTGAAGAAAATTTTTGGAATGTTAAAATTTAGTGTGAGTATTTTAGACATTACACAATTGATATATTTTAAGAATCATAAGTTTTTATTAGGGTTTAATCGAGAGAATAACAATATGACATATTTGCTATTTTCCAAAATATTAATGGAAAAAATTGCTTGATTTTAAACTTTAAGAAGGAATTGTGAACTATCCCAAACATAAAGGATGAAAAGTGTTTTAATCCTAAGTATTTTTTTTTTCCTTCGTATAAAACTATGTGTTTTCATGTAAAATGGTCCATAAAGATAAAAATACAATAAAAAATACAAAAAGTCTATTCAAGAAAACTATTTGTAAAGCAGTGAATTTTGGCTCAACAAAATTAACTAAACCAAAACAAAATAAATAATAAAATCTAGAAACACAACAAAATGGTATAATATTTTCATAATAAATTTATAATTTTGTTATATTTTATTTTGACTTATAAAGAATTGACACTTCAACAATTGTGAATATATTATAACGACAACAAAATGTCTTAACATTTTCACAAGAGAAATGATATGTCTACAACATTTTCAAAATAAATCATAAGCGTTACGAGTTGTTATTGGTGGGTAAAAAAGTAATTTCATTGGCAAGTTTAAATTGGAACCAATAATAATTTACCACAAATGATTTGTTATGAAAGTGTTGTAAAAAATATTGTGAATATAGACTTAGCATGACGAGATGAAAAAAAAAATGTTGAAACTGTAAAAAAAAAAAAAAAAATTATCAAACTTAAATTTACCACAAATGTTGTGTTGTGAGAAATGTTTGAAAGTGAAATTTTTTATGCATGTGGTAGTTATTATGGCATGATGAGATGAAAAAAAAAACAAACAAACAAACAAACAGGATGACGTTGATATTTCAGGTCCCAAAGTTTGCGTGAGTGCAGGGAAGTAAGTGAAAGTGACAAAAAAACTAAGGTGGTAGCTAAATGGCGAAGGATGTTAAATAAAGTAATGATAGGAACAAGATTCGGATACCCTGAACAGATGGAGAGATGTACGGTGTGTGACGTGTGTCCCCACTCTTCTAGTAATGTTTGCTTTCATATGGAAATCTCCCCCCCCTCTCTAGACGTAATCAATGACGACAATAAAAGAAGAAGCACCCTATTAAATTATTATATAAAAGAAAAGTGATTTTCATATTCATTCGTTTAATTTTCTTCTTCTGACTCTCGGTACGTATAATTTTCTTCTTTCTTTTTTACAAAGATCTTTATTTTTAATTGTAGCGTGAGTTTGGATAGAGCTGAAACTCACTTTCAATTACGTCTGCGTCAAAATCAGTATTGTTTATGACAGGGACGGACCCAAATGGGGGCCAAAAGTCGGGCCCAAAAAAAAAAAATTTTAGTATGTAAAATTTTCAAAAAAAGAAAGAAAGAAAAGGGCTTGGGCCCCTTGGTTTTTAGCTCAGACCCCCCTCACCTCAACCATCTCTATCCCAAAAAATAAAAATAAAAAAGACTTGGGCCCCCTCCAAATTTGTAAAACCCAACCAGCTAGCCCATTGCCCACATGTAAAACTCAGTAGTCCAAAACTCACTTACCAGCCCACATGTTCTAAATAAAATAAAATAAAAGGGAAAAAGGGTAAGTTAAAAAATGTAAACCCAAGCTACCCTACCCAACGCTAGCAGTCTGAAGAGTATAGTCTCCAAACGGAAAATGAAAAACAAAAAAAAAAAAAGAAAAAAAAAACCTAAGTGCTAAGAGGCAACTGGCAAGACAGAGAGAGTGAGAGGCGAAGACTGAGAGAGACTTTGCCACTGCCCCAGGCCGTGAGTGAAGTCGCCAAAACGCGAGGTGAGAGCTTGTTGCTGCTGCCCACGCCGTGATGCGCCACCACGCGAGACCCATCTCACAGACCCACGCGACACCCATCTCGCCGTGACACCGCTACTGACTTTGATCTGCTCCAGCCTTCACACTCAACTGACTCAAGTATTTAATCTATCCTTCAAAATCTCAGAATCCGTGCTTGTGGTGTTCATGTTTTAGTGAATCTGTGCTTGTGTTATTTTTTTTTGGCCTTTTGGCTTTGGGATTGTCTTTGTGAATTGTGACTCTGTGTTTATTTGTGACCATCTCTCTTATATTATATAGAAAAGAGAGAGTGTAGAGCCTCTAGAGATTTGAGAAAATATCAGAGTTTGACTGTTTCTTGTGTGGTAGTTGGGCAATAAAATAGAGACAAGTAGGGTTGTCCAAAAGACCCGGCGACCCGTTCAGCCCGGCAAACCCGCCTGCTGCCACCCGATCCGACGACTCCGACGGTCGGACGCGGGTTCCGAACTCGATAACCTGACCCCACGCAGGTCGGTTGTTGGTTTTCCGTTTCAAAACCTGTGACACTCGAACCGAACCTTTATCCTTTCTAGCGATGTACTACGAATTTTCGACCGCATCCGACAAGATCTCGTCATTATCCGACGAAATCTAGGCCAGATCTCGCTGAATCCAGCCAAAAATCATTCCCGGCAATAAAACCTGATACCTGAATCGATACAACCCGAAACCGACCAGACCCGAACCAGAAAATCCAACCAAATCACCGGGTTGGTTTTGGGCCATATTTTCCTCCACCCGAATAATTCGGATCGGGTCTAGGTTAGGCACAAACCCGACCCGGCCTGACCCGTGAACACCCCTAGGGACAAGTCACAGCAATAGGAAAAGTGATTAAACTTTCAAGGAATTAAAATGGTAAAGTGTTTGTCGGTATGCATAATAAAATCATAGTGTCAATAGTGTCCTTCTAAACAAAATAGAAAATGATTTTTTGGCGGACTCTTTGATGTTATACATTGAAAATGATATAGCTTTAACATTTAGTTTGGATTCAATCATAGATGATTTTGAAGATTTGAAAGAGCGGCGAGTTCCCTTTTCATAGATGATTGTATTAAGAAACAATAGTGTTTCGTGTTTTTTGTTTTTGTTGGTAGATGATTATATTTTAATATATTAAGAAACAATGACTTTTGAGTATTTGTCTTAGTTGATAGTTTATTAATACTATATGGATTCATATTTGAAAAAAAAAAAAAATTCACATCTCCAGCCACCCTGGCTTGAAGAAGCTACAAAGAAGCTACAAAGAAGTACTTTGCTTCTTCTTTCATGGTGTTTTCGCAACAGTGCCATGACACAGTGTTTTATTTATACTTTTCTTCTTCTTTTTTCTCAGGTATGCAGTTGTTACAGGGGCCAATAAGGGGATTGGCTTCGAAATATGCAGGAAGTTGGCCTCAAATGGGATCGTGGTGGTGCTAACTGCTAGAGATGAGAAAAAAGGCCTTGAAGCTGTTGAAAAGCTGAGAGAGTTTGGGCTGTCTGACCACGTTGTATTTCATCAGCTTGATGTGGCGGATCCTGCTAGTATAGCTTCCTTTGCAGATTTCATTAAAACCAAATATGGGAAGCTCGATATATTGGTACTTTTGAAATGTTTCTGGTGGTTTAACTAGCCATTTGAATTACTGTTTGGAAACCGAGATTCTTCTTCTTATTATTATTATTTTTTATGTATGTTATTAACACGCGTGCTATATTTTGAGTCAATTGGATGATAAATCTATAAAGTTTTATCTTTTATGCATAGTTTTAATAGACGAAAACGTGAAATTTAAGTATTTTATAGATGATATAGTCACTGACCTTTTGATCATTCTGAAATTTTGCAAGCATGAAAGAAATAAGAAAAAAATATAATCCGATGGTTATCTATGCATATATTGTGTTGTGTAACATTACTTAAAGTTACTCCTAAATCAACTCTTTGAATATGTATGACAGGGAAGAGGAAAGAGAGGCAGAAGATATTGGAAATTTTAATATGATAAAAGTGTAGACTGTAGAGACTAAACAGCAAACACAACCATGCTTTAAATTGCATAAAAATCTGCACATCATCGATAAATTTTCAATAAGAACTAAAGCTTTGTTGTAAATTGCTCTTGTTATAATCCCATCTTATGTACAAATTTAAAATTTGATGTGATTGGTCAATTATCAATATAATAGAGAGACTCAATAATACTTGCTTCGGGTCATCTTGTTCATGATCCTGTTTTTGGTTTAATTTACAAAATAAAATAAATGATGACAAATCTTAAAATTCTATGCAGGTCAACAACGCCGGGATCGCTGGAACTATAGTAGATGGAGATGCATTAGCCGCTTCAGGTCTTGGTAAGGTAAGTTATGAAAGTATGATATTTGTTCATTGCCAAAAACTAAGAAAAGGGAGAGTGGACTTGGATGTAACTTTGAGAAAGAGTGACTTGACTGTAACTTCAGGATTAGACATTATCTTGTTATAACTCTTGTTGATCATTGTAGTTAATTCCTAACAAAGTAAGAAGGAATCTTAAGCCAAATCATTATTATTCAGCCAAAGCCTCTTGCAAATTGAAAGTAAATAACCTATTAGGTTGTGGGTTCAAGTCTAGAAATCAGTCTCTCCAATAAAAATTAAGACTAAGGTTATCTACTAATCACCTTTCTCAGACTCCACAAAAAGGGATTTTGTGCATTAGGTATGACTTTTTTATGATATTGGTCATGTTCTAGAAAGAAAACCCATATAAAACCACACTAGCATCAATTAACTTTGACTAAAGCGGCTTTAGTCAAAGTTACCGTATTGTGTCTGGTAGCTGATTAGCTTTTTCTAATTCCTTGTTGCGCTCCCTATGAAATCTTGCAATGTTTGGCCACAAAATTATGGATGCTTTTACCATAAGTATAGTGTGTTTGGGTCTTCAGACTAGGATTGGGAAGCTAACTAAGTATTGTTGTTAAGCAACCTGTCTCTGCCTACCATTTTCTTTGTACAATTGGCTTGGAAGAGAATGAATTTTCTTCTCATTGATGTAGGAAGGTGCCAATGTGGAATGGAGTAAAATAGTGACCGACACTTATGAGTTAGTTGAAGAGTGCCTGAAAACAAACTACTATGGCGCCAAAGGAATGATTGAAGCACTTCTTCCAATCCTCCAGTTGTCCAATTCACCAAGGATTGTTAATGTTTCCTCTTCCGTGGGACGCTTAAAGGTATGAAACTGCAGATAAAATTTCTGGAACACTTATTAGAACTTAGAATTAATTTTTATACAAGTTTTGATTTGGTTTTGAAATTTATTACAAGCAAATGTCTTGGAACGAGTCAACACTACATCCCAATCAAAAGTAGATAGTTCAACTTATAACTGGCTTAAGAAATAGATCCATGTATCATTATTTGTTTTAGTGCCACTTGAAACTTCACAAATTTGATTCCCATCTAAGTGTTATGTACTTTTTTTTTAATGGACTGGATAGTGGATACTTATGTAGTTAAGCCATTTGTGGTTTGAGGCAGTTTCATTACACGATCTAAAAAGTAGAACTTTGCCCTCCTGAGGTTATCTTCGTTGTGCTTCCATAACACATTTCCATCCTAACAGTTAAAAAGTCGAAATAAACCCCATTCTCTCTCTCTCTCTCTCTCTCTCAACACGCACACATTCTGCCATCAAACTCAAATGGCTGCCAGGCTGGAACCCAATGGCTGCCACTCTGTTTCTTTGCTGCTAATTAATCACTATTACTGTTTTTTAAGGAAGTTACTACCTTTCTTTCTTACAAATTGATGGGACTATAAGAAGCACTCCTCTTATTTACTTTCTAAAAGAGGTGTAGAGTCTCTTTTTTTCTTCTTCTTCTTCTTCTTCTTCTTCTTCTTTTTTCAAATTAAACCGTAATTCATTTTCCCATTAATCAAAAATTAAAGTGAGTTTTCTTCTTCTGCTGTTTCAGAATATACCAAATGAATGGGCTAAAGAAGTGTTAGGTAATGCTGAAAGCCTAACAAAAGAAAGAGTTGATGAGGTATTGAATGAATATTTGAAAGATTTTAAAGAGGGTTCCTTGGAAACCAAAGGCTGACCTAGATATTCGTCTACCTATATAATTTCAAAAGCAGCTATGAATGCCTACACAAGGATTGTGGCCAAAAAGTTCCCATCTTTCCGAGTCAATTGCCTCTGCCCTGGCTATGTCAAGACAGATATAAACTACAACAATGGCTACTTGACAACTGATGAAGGTGCTGAAAGTGTTGTAAAGTTAGCGCTCCTGCCCAACGATGGTCCTTCTGGCCTCTTCTTTTATCGGAATGAAGTGACAACTTTTGATTAAGATTTGTCATTTCTACTACTTCTCAAAGATATAAATACTAATAAATCTGTACTTTTCCTGGAATTGTTTACTTTCTATGTTTTGAATCTCTATTTGATAGGCTATTTGAAAGCCAATGTCTAATGTTGATGTAATAAAATGTATGCAAAGAATATGTTTTTTTCACTTGGGGTATGTAATGTCAATTATATGCATTTTGTAGTGAAACTTTTAAGAATCTTTTGTTTGTTGGTGTGGATGAGTGTGATTCAAACACTTTTGCTCTTTGTTGCTTGTTCCAAATTGGTTAGGAGAAAGTTCACTTATGTGTTTGTAAGTAATTGCCCATGTTTTTTAATTTCTTGAAATAGTGGGCTTAGGGCTTATACATATAACTCATATGAGTGAGTGACGGAGTGAATGGCTTGTCACAATGCATGTGTGTAAGATCCAACAAGTTTTGTTTTGGGCCTTAATTTTTGTCTTTTTTTCATCCTGTTAGTGTTCATTGACTATTTGAATTAGCGCATTTAATGTGCATAATGACCATTGAACTTTGGCCCATTGAAAACCCACTAGTCTATTTTTTTAATTGGCTAATATAACACACTTCTAGACCTCTTTAAGCCCGTTGAACATTTAATATACTTAGTGACCGTTAGGCTTTGACCCGTTGGAAATCCACTTGTCTATTTTTTTTCCTTGTCTAATATAACACACTTTCATGATCAAATCCTCTAGAATTTGTAGGGTACTTTACCGCATCATCTTGACCCTTCATTAATTCATTAATAAAATCCTTAAAATAACAGCGCCACATTAGCAATTTTTTTTTTTTTTTTTTAGAAACAAACACACACACACACACACAAGGGAGGATGAGGCAAGTTATATTACACACAACACACTCTCTTAAACAATGTGGGACAATTACCTTCTTTTTTTTTTTTTTTTTGAGAAACAAACACACACACACACACACAAGAGAGAGGGAAAAGAGTTCTAACACAGTGCCACATTAGCAATTAAAAACCACATCTCTTTTATTATATTTTAATTTAGTATTTTACATATGTTATCTTCTTATAATTTCGGAAGATATTATAAAAACTAACCAATTAAGCATTTAATATATTTAGTATATACTTGTTTTCAATTTTTAGCTTATGTCAAGAAAAATAACAAGTAAACAAAGGATATGATGGTGAAAAAAAAAATGTGCCTATTGTTAGCCAACTTTATGTCGGGTTCTTCGCCATTTGTTTTGATTAATGTTGAGAGTTAAACTTTTAAACCTCTCCTATGTGGCTGTGCACACCAATCAGTCAGACAATATCTACTATAAAAATGTTGTCAAAATTTGTGTCCTATGCTTACCAAAAACAAAAGCCAAAGTAAAATTTTGAACCAATCACTCAGATAATATCAACTATAAAAAAAAGATTGGTCAAATTTTGTGTCCTAGGCTTACCGAAAACAAAAACAAAAGTTACTTTTTGCTAACCAAGTCATTATTTTTTATTTTTTGATAGGAACCCAGTCATTAGTATGGGGCACAATTCAACCCACACGTGAACATGTCTCACAGCTGAATTTCTTTTTATTTAAGCAGTTTAGCACTGCTTTCACTTGATACAAAAGTGTCCCAAGTTTTATCATCAATGGCAGAAGCAACAAAAAAGTACTTTGCTTCTTCTTTCATGTTGTTTTCGTAACAGTGCTATGACACAGCAATTTATTTATACTTTTCTTTTTATTTGTTTTAATTTTTATACTTTTTTTTTTCCTTTCAGGTATGCAGTTGTTACAGGGGCCAATAAGGGGATTGGTTTTGGAATATGCAGGAAATTGGCCTCAAATGGGATCATGGTGGTGCTAACTGCTAGAAATGAGAAAAAAGGCCTTGAAGCTGTTGAAAAGCTGAGAGAGTCTGGGCTATCTGACCATGTGGTATTTCATCAGCTTGATGTGGCTGACCGTGCTAGTATATCTTCCTTGGCAGGTTTCATTAAAACCAAATATGGGAAGCTTGATATATTGGTAAGTTTGAAAATGTTCCTGGTGCTTAAACGAGCCATTTGAATTTTGTAACTATTTGAAAGCTGTGATATGTGTTTTTTATTTATTTATCTTGAATATGAATGATATAGAATAGGAAAGAGAGGGGTAGAAGGTATTGGAAATATTGATATGAGCTAAAGCTATGTTGTAGACTGCTCTTGTTATAATCCCATCTTATTTACTTCAAATTGAAGATTTTGATATGATTGGTCAATTATCAAAAGATTAGAGATTCTCAACAATACTTGCTATGAGTTATATCTTGTTCATAAGTTGAACTTACAATATAAAATAAATGATAACTAATCTTAAATTTCTATGCAGGTCAACAACGCGGGCATTCCTGGAGCTATAATTGATGGTGATGCTTTAGCTGATTCAGGTAATGATATGGTAAGTTCTGTAAGTATGATTTTTTTCCTTTGCCAAAAAAGAACAGAGATTGGACTTGGATTTAACTTTGAGGAAGACTGACTTGATTGTAACTTCAGGATTAGACATTATCTTGTTATATAGCTCATTTTGATCATTGTTGTTAATTCCTAACAAAGTAAGAAAGAAACATAAGCCAAACCAGTTTTGTCCAGCCAAAAGCCCTCTTGTATCCTGTAGGTTGAAAGTAAATAATCTATTTAAAACTCCCAAAGGAAGAATGTAATAAAAGTCTTATTATATTAGTCATATTCTAGAAGGAAAAAAAATCCATGTTGAATCATACAAGCATCAATTAATTTGCCTTTTAGACTTATTTGGTTATATGAAGACTTTAATGTCAAGTTTCCTAAAACCTATTTAGTCAAAGTTAACGTATCGTATCTGGTAGCAATTCGCTTTTTGGCCACAAAACTATGGATAATTTTACTATTAAGTGTAGTGTGTTTGTGTCTTCAGACTGGGGTTGGGAAACTAACTATTGCTGTTGGGAAAATAGTCTGGCTACCATTTTCTTTGTACTATTAGCTTGGAAGAGAATGAAGTTTCTTCTTATTGATGCAGCAAGGTGCCAATGTGGATTGGAGTAAAATATTGACTGAAACTTATAAGTTAGCTGAAGAGTGCCTGAAAACAAACTACTATGGTGCCAAAGGAATGATTGAAGCGCTCCTTCCAATTCTCCAGTTGTCCAATTCACCAAGAATTGTTAATGTTTCCTCTTCCATGGGGCACTTAAAGGTGTGAAACTTATTACAAGTAAATGTCATGGAATCCCAATCAAAAATAGATGGTTCGACTTATAACTGACTTGAGAACAGATCCATGTATCATGATTTGTTTCAGTGCTGCTTGAAAGTTCACCAAGTTGAGTCCCAGCTAAGTGTCCAATTAAGTAAAATTTTCTATCTTTGGGGAAAGGGATACTTACGTACTTTTTCTTATTTTTTTTAATGATCTCAAAGGTAGAACTTGTCCTTCCTGGGGTTATCTCCAATATGCTTCCATAAGGACCATAACACATTCCAACCAAACAGTTAAAAAGTTGAAATAGACCCCTCTCTCTCTCTCTCTCTCACACAACACACAATCCTGCCATCAAACTCAAGTGGCTGCCACTCTGTTTCTTTGTTGCTTTTATAGGTTTTTTTAGGAAGATACTTTCTTTCTTAACAAATTGATGGGATTATATGCAGCACTCCTCTCTCATTTACATTCTATAGATGCAGAGTTTCTTTTCATCTTCTTTATCTTCTTCTTCTTTTTTTCAAATTAAACCATGATTCATTTTCCCATTAATCAAATTAAAGTGAGTTTTCTTCTTCTGCTCTTTCAGAAAATACCGAATGAATGGGCTAAAGAGAAGTTAGGTGATGCTAAAAGCCTAACAGAAGAAAGAGTGGATGAGGTATTGAATGAATTTTTGAAAGATTTTAAAGAGGGTTCCTTGGAAACCAAAGGCTGGCCTAGATACACGTCTGCCTATGTGCTTTCAAAAGCAGCTCTCAATGCCTACACAAGGATTGTGGCCAAAAAGTTCCCGTCTTTCCGAGTCAATTGCGTCTGCCCTGGCTATGTCAAGACAGATATAAACCACAACACTGGCTACTTGACGATTGATGAAGGTGCTGAAAGTGCTGTAAAGTTACTGCTGCTGCCCAACAATGGTCCCTCTGGCCTCTTCTTTTATCGGAATGAAGTGACAACTTTTGATTGAGATTATTCATTTCTACCAATTCTCAAGGATAAAAATACTAATGAATCTGCACTTTAACTTGCCTAGTTTACTATGTCTTGAATCACAATTTAATTGCCTATTTGAAAACAATGTCATAAAGTGTATGCAGAGAATAAGTGTTTTCACTTGGTGCATGTAATGTCAATTATATGCTTTTAGTAATGCAATTGTGAAGAATCTTTTGTTCTGTGCGGTGCGTGCAATGAAGCATGTTTTGATGGACAATGAATGGTGATTTGTGAACAAAGAGGATGGCTGGTTAGAAGCTGTTGTTTGCTTGATATAAAATCATAGAACCCCAACTGACTTGGATAATTTGTGCATAATAAGTGTACTTTTCTCATTCTAGAATTCCAGAAACACATACAATGGGGGAGGGGGATATAAAAGCCTACCCATACCCGTATGTTGTACGGGGCTTTTATTCTCTTCTCCCAAGTCGCAAACTCACACCAAGTGACAGAATAGGTCCAATTAGTCCGAAATTGATCGAATAGACAGAAGTGAACCAAATTAGACCAAATAAATCTAAGTGGACCGAAATGTACCGAACGGGACAAGTGGACTGAAATAGAACCTCTATTGTCACTACATTACATTAGATTCATGCATTCCATCACAAGAGAAGACAAACTCATATCCACATAGATACAAGTCGTTGTTTCTCGAAAAAAAAAAAAAACACCATAGATACAAATTGTTACTAGAGATTAAAAATTTTATATTTTAGTCAAATTCTACCGTAATATCACAATATCCTAGTGCACACAACAACTTCGGCCCTTGTCTGATAGCCCAAAACTCAGCCAAACAGTAAGACGTTGCTGTGTGACTAAAGTCAGTAGCTAACGCCAAACACTATGTTGCTGTGTGATTAAAATCAAAAGCTAAACTTGACTCCTTAGTCATTCCTGACAAAATCTAACGAAAATCCATTTCATTTTGCGGTTCTCTTACTTCTAAGAAAGTCCCCATTTCATCATCAATGGCAGAAGCAGCAAAGAGGTAGCTTCTTTTTTCATTGAGTTTGTACACTTCCCAAAACAACACAGCCTCTAAAGTCTAACCAAACCATATAGTATTTATATAACAGAATAACACCCGTAGTTTTTGTGTTATTAAGGGATCATGTTGTTCAGTTATGCAGTAGTGACAGGAGGAAACAGGGGGATTGGGTTTGAAACATGTAGGCAATTGGCTTTAAATGGGGTCACGGTGGTGTTAACATCAAGAGATGAGAAAAGGGGCCTTGAAGCTGTTGACAAGCTCAAAGAGTCTGGCCTTACTGGGCCAAAATGGCCCAATACCACTTTTTTTTGAAATTTTTAGCAAAAAATCACTGTTTCGGAAATAAACAGCAAAGTACCACTTTTTCTAGAAATCGAGTTTCAGAAACTCGAGTTCTCCTCAATTCAAAAATTATGTGGTACTCGAGCTTGAGAAACTCGAGTTCCATGCAACACAGTACTCGAGTATACCAAACTCGGGTACGTTTTATAAATAAATTGCAGAAAAAAAAAATTTACACAGTACTCAAGTTTCCCATACTCGAGTACTGTGTAAATTTTTTTTTTTTTTTTTTTTGTTTTTGTTTTTGTTTGTTTGGGGATAATGAACAAATAAACATAAAGGTAAAAATAAGTGACTTTTTAATGTTTTTATTTATTTAAACAGAAGCATTGTAAAATATAGAGATTTTAATTTCAAAATATGAATTTAATTTCTACATTAATTAAAATTGTTCATTATTTTCTTATAAAAATTGTTCACTGTTTTCTATATAAACTATTTCTACGATTTTGCATAAAATTATTTTCTGTTCAGCATTATTTAAGAAATTGTTCACTCTCTTTTCTGCATAAATTATTTTCTGTTTACTGTTTAAAAAATTGTTCATTGTTTTCTCATAAAACACTTAGTGAAATCGTGTTTTATAAATTTAAAAGCCAAATCTGAATGCTTTTTCATGTTTGAATTTCACAATAATCGAATATATTTTTTTGCATTGATAAAATCTGTTTCTACATTAATAAAATTTGCTCTTTGCACATCATATTTACTATATATTCAAATCTACTTACTGCATTCATAAATTTTTTTTTTGCATTAATTAAAACTATTCACTGTTTTCTCATAAAAATTGTTCATTATTTTCTGCATAAACTATTTCTAGCATTGACGCAGTTATTGCACTTAAATGGTTTTTGTGTTTTTTTAAATATGTAACCATATGTATAATGGACAAACTCCATGAAAGAAAAATGAATGATTCGTATAAATCACCTAATGGTAAATGCCTCGAAAAATTCGAATTTGTAAAAAAGTTCGAATTAGTTGAATGTAGAAATTCGAGAAAAATCGATGCAAAATCAATGAACGTACCAAATCATGAAGGTGTACATAAGATGTACAGATAGTCTAGACTTGTTGAGAAATTTGATTTCATTGAAAGTACAAAATAATGAAAATTCAATGGAAAAGTATGTACGTTAGATGTATAGATCGTATGAATTCATTTAAAAATTTGAATTCGTTGAATGTACAAAACTGTGAAAACTCAAGGAAAAATTGTTTACATTAGATGTACAGATAGTACGAATTTGTTGAAAAATTTGAATTCGTTGAGTGTGTAAAATCGTGAAAATTCAAATGAAAATTGAAGAACATACCAAATTGAGTAAACTTAATGGAAAATTAATTACATTAGATGCACAGATCATCTATTTTTTTGCATTGATAAAATCTGTTTTTACATTAATAAAATTTGCTCTCTGCACACCATGTTCACCGCTTTCTCATAAAAATTGTTCACTGTTTTTCGCATAAACTGTTTCTAGCATTATGCATAAAATTATTTTTTGTTCAGCATTATTTAAAAAATTGTTCACTCTCTTTTTGCGTAAATTATTTTCTGTTCACTATTTAAAAAATTGTTCACTGTTTTCTCATAAACTATTTCTAGCATTCTACATAAAATTATTTTCTGTTCAGCATTATTTAAAAAATAGTTCACTCTCTTTTCTGCGTAAATTATTTTCTGTTCACTATTTAAAAAATTG
Source organism: Quercus aquifolioides (assembly GCA_019022515.1). Taxonomy (NCBI): domain Eukaryota; kingdom Viridiplantae; phylum Streptophyta; class Magnoliopsida; order Fagales; family Fagaceae; genus Quercus; species Quercus aquifolioides. The sequence goes on along the minus strand of CM032329.1, from coordinate 18,133,610 downwards.
TTCGCTGTTTTCTCATAAAACACCTAGTGAAATTGTGTTTTCTAAATTAAAAAGCCAAATCTGTATGTTTTTCATGTTCGAATTTCACAATAATCGAACTTTTTTTTTTTTGCATTGATAAAATCTATTTTGATACACACTTTGTCAAAATTATCCAACAATGATGGATTGTGATTGGTTGTTTATCACTTTCTAATAAACTCACTATTTTTTCTACTTCACCTATAGTCTACCATGTAGAAGTATAGAACAAGTGTAACAAAATGAGTAGAAATTAGAGATGATTTGAATACAATGAATCGTAATGTATTGAAAATTTCTCTTTATTACATTTTATTATTATTATTACTATTACTCCTTATTTAGTTTAACCTTATTTTGAATATATTTATTTTGCTATTTACTTCTTTATTATCTATTTTATCATTGTTTATGCTTCCATATTATTGTTGTGCTTTTTCCTGGGTAGTCATTGCTATTAGAGCATCCAGATCATAAAACACCTAATGAACATTGAATAATTTATGCAGAAAAAACAGTGAACAATTTTTCAAATAATGCTGAAGAGAAAATACTTTTATGCAAAATGCTAAAAATAGTTTATGCAGAAAACAGTAAAAAATTTTATCAGAAAATAGTGAACAGTTTTAATTAATGCAGAAAATAGATTGTATCAAATTGTATCAAATTGTAATTTATAGGTTTTAATTTTCTGTTTTTAGTTAGGCTATAGCTATTGATTTGCAGATAATTTTTGTTTGCAGCAAATATTTTTTGAAATTCATGATAATGTCTTTCTAATCATGACTGAGGTTATGCATTTACAAGTTTCCAATTATTTAAAGAATGTAGTAGTTTCATTCTCAAAGATTCTTGCTGCAATATATTGAACTGCACATGTTTGTGTTCTGAAATTAACTTGAACTCTTATTAAAAACATGGTTTTGTATCTACTCTATGTGAAACACTGTAAAGAAGTAAACTTTGACCTTTAGTTTTAAATTATTAATTTTTTAAAAATGTTTTTCATTCACTTTGATTTCTTTGTAGTCAAACTAAGAAGGGTGAATGAATTTTTTTCTTAAAAAAAGAAAGGAAAAAGGCTTACGGATTTTATGAGATGTATACATGTTGATTGATCTCATTTTTAGCAAAACTTCCAAAGTGAATTGTAGGCTAGGACATTTTGTTTTGCATTAAACATGTCTACACTAGGGGCATTGGCCCATTGGTTTTGGAATGCAAGCATGTCATCAATTTTCTGTGCAAGCATGTCTAAACTAGGTCTCTGCTTATTCATTTGAATATGAGGGTAATATTTACTATTGACTATTGGGGTTTGTGCACTTTCTCTAACTATGCAGGTAGCCTATAAACTAATGGTTATGCATGATGGATGTTTGGAAGGGAAGTTTCAGTCTATTGAAAGACTAAGGGAAACCAATCAGGAGAAAGCTATTGTTCATCATGTCAAACAGGTGATTATAAGTAGAAATCTTGCCTTGAATCATTTATGCTCCTTAGAGAGGTTCTAAGGGTCCCGTGGTTTAGTTTTTTGACAGTTATGTGGAAATACGATATTGTTTTCTTTGCAAGTTTCCAGAAATTATCATGTAGCTTTCTGTTTCTGTTGTTGCACTTGATGTGATTAATCAATGCTTACCTTTGGAACCCTAACGAGTGTTGTTGCATTGTTATCCTTCATCTCTATATTTTGTATATATATCAATTTATAGTAAATTCATTATTAAATTTTTTTTTTTTTTGGTTGGTTGTAATTTCAACACTCTTTTTGCTATAACATACTACTATTTAATCAATTAAATCATTTGGTCTCCTTACATGTTTTGTGTTGATTTCTTACTTTATGTAGTTACTTCTTTTCATTTATAAGATGATTTAATAATGCAGTCACAAGAGCAACCCTATTCAGGTCCTTATTCATGTGATCAATGCTACTTTGTTGTTGCTTTCCTACTTCTTAATGTTGCATATTGAAAACAAATTTGAGAATGTTGAGTGAACTTACATTATAAATATATATATATATATATATATATATATATATATATAAAAGAAAAAGAAGGAAGAAAAATTAAACAAAAGGGAGATCCAGAAGTGGATGAACCTTATAAATGTTGGCTAATTTTGTTTTAATTAGATTTTCTTTTTTGGTTGGGGAGCTGTATTAAAATGAGTACTAGGTGTTTGATGAAATCCTACAAAGAACTTGGGATAGAAAAGGTTATGTTTGGGTTATTCTAAAACAAAATTAAAAGGAATTGGATTGGGTTACTCTCCACAAATTTGCTTCCAAGGAAGGATGATCACACCATTCTCTTTAGCTGGATTTTTTTTTTTTTTTTTTCAATTGCTAGAAATATTTTTCTCTCCATCATAGTGGATGTTACAGTTTTAGTTGTTTAGAATAGGCTTAAAAGAAAATCTATTTGTAAGACAACACATTTTTATGGATAGCATACTGAGTGTTATATACATTTTAAATTTGAAATTCATACCAAGTGTTATTTTTAAAAATTTATAAATTCAATTGCATTAGCTACATACTTATTTAATTAAATTTATTTAAGTATGACTTTTGAAACAAAATTTTTCTCCAAATATTTACCTAAAATTATTTGAATATATTTGCTTTCTCGGATTCTAATTATTTCTATGTACAAAAATTTATTTGTGGACTCTTACAAAATTTACATTATTTTTATTTCTATTTTGTTGAAAATAGATGTATTTTTTTTCCAAGAACCTAAAAATACATGTACTTATGTAATTCCCGTGCATTTGCACGGGTTTAAAAGCTAGTTTCCTTAATATGCCAATGTACACGTACGAGAGTCTTAGAGGCATCGAGCACATCATGGTCGACAAACCTACAAAACTAAGTACAGATACCACCGCAATAGAGTTCATTTAAACATAAATTTAAACATGAAAAACAAATTCGATTATTGTGAAATTTAAATATGAAAAAGTATTCAGATTTGGCTTTTAAATTTAGAAAACACGATTTCACTAGGTGTTTTATGAGAAAACAGTAAACAATTTTTTAAATAGTGAACAGAGAATAATTTGCACAAAAAAGAGAGTGAAATTTTTTTTTCAATAATGTTGAACAGAAAATAATTTTATGCAAAATACTATAAATAGTTTATGCAGAAAATAGTGAACAATTTTCATGAGAAAACAGTGAACAGTTTTACTTAATGTAGAAAACAGTTTTACTTAATGAACAGTTCTACATTCAACTAATTCGAGCTTTTTTACAAATTCAAATTTTTCGAGGCATTTACCGTTAGGTGATCTATGCGAATCATTCATTTTTCTTTCATGGAGTTTGTCCATTATTCAGATGGTTACATATTTAAAAAAACACAAAAACCATTTAAATGCAATAACTGCGCCAATGCTAAAAACAGTTTATGCAGAAAATAGTGAACAATTTTTATGACAAAACAGTAAACAGTTTTAATTAATGCAAAAAGCAAATTTTATGAATGCGGTAAGCAGCTTCAAATATATAGTAAACATGATGTGTAGAGAACAAATTTTATTAACGTAGAAACAGATTTTATCAATGCAGAAAAACAAATTCAATTATTGTGAAATTTAAACATGAAAAGCATCCAGATTTGGCTTTTAAATTTAGAAAACACAATTTCACTAGGTGTTACATGAGAAAACAGTGAACAATTTTTTAAATAGTGAACAGAAAATAATATACGCAAAAAAGAGAGTGAACAATTTTTTAAATAATGCTGAACAGAAAATAATTTTATGTAGAATGCTAGAAATAGTTTATGTAGAAAACAGTGAACAATTTTTATGAGAAAACAGTGAATAGTTTTAATTAATGCAAAAAAAAAAAATTAATGAATGCAGTAAGTAGATTTGAATATACAGTAAATATGATGTGCAAAGAGCAAATTTTATTAATGTAGAAACAGATTTTATCAATGCAGAAAAATATATTCGATTATTGTGAAATTCAAACATGAAAAAGCATTCAGATTTGGCGTTTAAATTTAGAAAACACGATTTCACTAGGTGTTTTATGAGAAAACAATGAATAATTTTTTAAATAGTAAACAGAAAATAATTTATGCAGAAAAGAGAGTGAACAATTTCTTAAATAATGCTGAACAGAAAATAATTTTATGCAAAATCGTAGAAATAGTTTATACAGAAAACAGTGAACAATTTTTATGAGAAAACAATGAACAATTTTAATTAATGTAGAAATTAAATTCATATTTTGAAATTAAAATCTCTATATTTTACAATGCTTCTATTTAAATAAATAAAAACATAAAAAAGTCACTTATTTTTACATTTATGTTTATTTGTTCATCATCCCCAAACAAAAACAAAAACAAAAAAAAAAAATTTACACAGTACTCGAGTTTCCCAAACTCGAGTACTGTGTAAAATTTTTTTTCCTGCATTTTATTTATAAAACATACCCGAGTCCGATATACTTGAGCATCGTGTTGCATAGAACTTGAGTTTCTCAAGCTCGAGTACCACATAATTTTTTTTAATCACAGAAATTCCATGTCAGCAATGGGACGGTGGCAAAATTGAGAGGAACTCGAGTTTCTGAAACTCGATTTCCAGAAAAAGTGGTACTTTGCTGTTTATTTCCGAAACAGTGATTTTTTGCTAAAAATTTCAAAAAAAAGTGGTATTGGGCCATTTTGGCCGGCCTTACTGACCATGTGGTTTTTCATCAGCTTGATGTCACTGACCCTGCTAGTATTGCCAGGCCCGGCCCAGTTAGGCCCAGGCCTAAGGCCCACCCAAAAAAAATCCCCCTAGAAAAGAAGGCCCCACTTCCAATAATTAAAGACCCAAATTTTTATAAAATTATATATATTTTTTAAGGTTGTCCAATTTTTTATTAGTGATGTTAAGGATACTACCAATTTTACCATTGACTTACAAATTGCCATGTTACTAATCACAAAAAAAAAAAAAGTTATTTAAACATTCACTAGTTAGATTAATGAATTTTCATCAATCAAAGTCAATGTCACATTATATTGTGAATATTTTATAGTGCTCTAAGCGCATTTTTCGTTTTCATTTCTATTAAGACTCTCCATGTTTGAGACCCCAATAGAACCTTAACCCAATTGAAACTCTAAAATGTTTCAAAAAAATGTTGCAAATGTGTTAAATTATTAATTATAGATTAATCTCTCCTAATAGTTTGAAACTTGGGCCCATTTGATACATGTATTTAAAAACTGAAAATTGTTGTTTGAAAACATTTGTGAAAATATGTGTGGGTGAAAAAGTGTGTAGAAATACGTGTACTGTTGTTTGAAAATACAAACCAAACACCCCCTAAATTTTTGTAAATTAATATCCTACAAAGCCACATACCAAATAATTTATATCCCCCTCTCTTAAAAACAAGATATAAAATTAAAAATTAGATTTTAACTTTACTTAACTATGTATTGTTGCATATCTAAAATAAAGTATTTTTTTAATCGTAATATATTTTTATTTCTTTTTATTAATATTTATGGTTCAACTATGATATTCAATTCTCTATATGAAATGAACATTAGTTTAGTTAGTATTATTCATGAAATTATGTATTTAATGTATCAAATTAACCTAGATTTGATTAGAATTAAATAATTTTGTTTAATTAATATTTACATATAAAAAAACCCCACATAAATTTTTCGCCTTAGGCCCTAAATAATGTTGGGCCACCCCTGAGTATTGCTTCCCTAGCAGGTTTCATCAAAGCCACCTTTGGAAAACTTGATATCTTGGTATTATGGTAATTCCCGTTTGGTAATGTTGTTTTAATAACATTGTTTAAGTGTTGTGGAAGTGTGTGTGAGTGAAAAAGTGTTGTAAAAATACGTGTTATATTGTTTAAACAATGAAAACTGTTGTTCAAACAACGTTACCAAATAAGTCATCAGTTTCTTAGAATATTTTCTATTTATTGGTTTGTGTTAAGACTTCTTATTTTTTAACTTGTACAGCTACCATGACATGACAGTCAGAGCATTATGTTGCTTTATTTAATTTGTATATGTACTATCAATTCCTAAATCCTAGTTGCAGGAGGTAGTATATACTATTTTTGTTGCATGTATCCTCCCCTCACATGGGCTGGGGTCCACCCCCATGTGAGGGGGAGGATACATGCAACAAAAACAACATGTATTTTCTCCAATTGAGGTGGCATATGCTGTTTCTTTTGTATGTATCCTCCCTCTCACATGGGGGTGGACCAAAGTATAACAGAATCAAAGTACTCTTACTTTTCATATGTGTAGAGACCATAAGGATGTAGAGCCATGTTGGCTTCAACAAGTTCCAAAATTTTATTATTGAATTATCAATCCTAGAAATAAAGCAGTTTAGGAATTTAACCTGTAAAATAATTTAATATATCACTACTATTATAGTATCAAGTATCTTCTTATGCATTTGGCAAAAAAAAAAAAGTATCTTCTTATGCACTTACAGCTGGAAATTGGAAAACTGTGGTTAGTTATTACTGAAAGGATGTATATTAAATCTATGTCACAATTCTGTTTTCTTATAGAATTTTATAGAAATAAAATGCTTGGAAGTGAAGGAATTATTTGCAGGTGAACAATGCAGGGGTTCGTGGATCCATAGTAGACTGCGATACTTTAAGGAATTCAGATTTTAAGGTAATCTTTCAATATAAGATGTTACCAAAAACTAAAAGTTTGGCAATAATATTCCCCTTTTTTTTTCTTTGAGAAGTGAGGGTATCCAAAATTCTTCGAGAGCTTGATTATTCAGTCGGTTATGTGTAGTCCCTTGCTAGATTTCGAACCCAAGACCTCATGAATATCATGAGGCCTAAGGAGCTACTAAGCCAACCCATTGGGTTCTAGATTCAAATTAGGGGAAGCATAACTTGCTTTTAGCTATAGGTCACAATTACTCAATTAGAGACATTTTGTTAAATTAGTGGTACCATTGTTGATGTAAAATTTCTAACAAAGTAAGAAAAAATTATTGCACTAAAATGGTGGATGCTTAAATACATGGTTTTTAAACCCGGACCGGACCGTACGGTCCGACCGGGAAAACCGAGAACCTCTCAGTTTTGCGGTTTTTTTAGCTTCAAGAACCGTTCTATAAAAAAAAGGGACCCATGCAAACCGTGGTCGGACCGTACGGTTCTGAGAACCGTGACCGGTTTTTAAGGTTCGGACGGTTCCCTTTTTTTGGCAAAGTTTTGGCCAATACTTCAGCAGTTCTTTGGGTTTTTTCAGATCTGGAACCAAATGAAAGGGAAAAAAATAAATATAAAAAAACAGAGAAGAAGAAGAAGCAGAGGAAGAAGAAGACAACGAAGAAGAAGGAAAAAAGAAAAAAATGAAGAAATCAACCCTCACAGCAAGCAACCTTCATCATGTGAACCCAAGCATATGACTAACTTCCAGATGACTAACCCAAGCATCTTACTCTTCTTCTTTGTTTCGTCCTGACCTCCAGATGCTAACTTCTCTTTTGCTTTTTTTTTTTTTTTTGGCTTTCTTTTGTACTTGATATAAGTATTCAAGCCATCTCAATACTACAAGAGCCAGTGCTTTTTTTTGTACTGACTTTTAGTTTTATAAACCCAAGCATGTGACTACGTTGGAAATGACAAAGGATGGTGGAAAATTGAATGGTGGAGTTGAGAGTGTTAGAACCTTTACAACCACATACCATAAATATAGTCAAGTAAAGTATGTAGGCTTGAATAGGCTTTGAAGATGATTGATAGCTTGTTTTCTGTCAACCACTCTTTTTAAAATTTCGTTGGGCTCCTTATTAAATCAAATTTGTAAAGCTTTAAGTTTTATCCGGCCACTCCTCTAGCTTTTGTTTATTTTTTTATTTTAAAATTTTTTATAAAGAGTTGAATATTCAAATGGGCTTTGGCATAAAACAATTGATTGGATGGTCTAATGGGCTTGAGCATAACTTGAGATAATTTAGACATAAACTCTTATAAAAAGATTTAAAAAAAGTAAAATATTGAGTTTTATCAAACAATATTTATGTTTGCTTAAGATTTCATATTTTTTATTTGCCTTATGAAAGTTGTGATATAAAAAAGACATTTGAAAATTAGATCTTTATATTTATTTAGACTATTTTAGTTCATTTTCCTACTTATATTAATTTAATATATTAATTCATATTTTAAATAATTATTAAATTACTTATGACGTCATCACGGTTCGACTTCGGTTCGACCTCAAAAACTTTGAACCTCTCCCTTTTACGGTTCAATGAACGGTCTGGGTCTAAAAACCTTGCTTAAATATCCATCTTTTCTAACAAAGTAAGAAAAAATTATTGCACTAAAATGGGGGATGCTCAAATATCCATCTTTCTTCAGCCAAAGGCTATTGGAGGTTGACGTAAATAATTCACTAAAGAAAGAAGATTCTAGTGAACTTTCAAGTTTCAATGCCATGCCATGCATTCCTCTATTTCTTTCCAAAATTCCATTTGAAATCATTCTAGCATCTAGGAAGTTGCTTTGGGGACAATTTTAGTTTGATAGAACTATTTGCATTCGGGAAGGTTATTAAGTCAAATCTAGATACAGTTTGTTTAGCTTCTTAGCTGCTTTACTAAATTCCTTGTGTATCTGGTAAGATCTTGCTATATTAAGCCATTAATTGGTGGGCTTTTTAAAAATGACAAAACTTAGGTATAGTACTTTATGTGCTGTTCCTTAGGTTCCCCTTCTTAAGATTCAGTCATGTGACTACTTAACTTAAAAATACACTAGGTTCCTATGAGAAAAAATCTACATGTCAGAATCTTAAAATGGGAACTTAAAGAATAGCACCTAAGTACTGTTGTACCTAAGTCTTGCTCGTTTAAAAATATAACATGCCTGTAGCATTCTCCAAATAAAATTTAATTAGATGGATGAAATTTATTCTTGTTAAGTATGGGGTTGTGGAGTTGGGCATTACAAGGGATCCTCAAATGGAGTTTGACTTTCAGCGCTAATGACTAAAGATAGAGACAAAACCGACTAAAGTAGCTGGCTAGTAGTTTTGTGGTCCAAGCCCAAGCATGAAACCACTCTCTCACTAATAGGTGGGCCCACACAGGGCATGACACCACTCTCTTATTGATAGGTGGGCTCTCCACACTTGGGACGCAAATTTTGACATCATAGACGAGGTATGAGTGCTTACCATCTCTTAAGCACACATATCTACTGACTAAAATGAATCTCCTTTTAAAAGAAATTTCTTTTTATTTGAATGAGAAATTATTACAAGACCTACTAACTAAATAAAATGTAGAGCTTAAAACTTAATACTCCTTGTCATTGTATATTTAAAACAAAATGATATATCGGTTAAAAAAAGTCAACCCAACCCCGTTAACATCTCTCACAGAAAACAAACTGAAATTCCTTCTATTTAAGCATTTAGCACAGCTTTCACTATTGCAAAAGTGTCCCAAGTTTTATCATCAATGGCAGAAGCAACAAAGAAGTACCTCGATTCTTCTTTCATGGTGTTTTCACAATTGCGCCATGACACACTGGTTTATTTATACTTTTTCTTTTCTATTCTTTTTTTCTTTTCTCAGGTATGCAGTTGTTACAGGGGCCAATAAGGGGATTGGTTTCGAAATATGCGGGAAGTTGGCCTCAAATGGGATCGTGGTGGTGCTAACTGCTAGAGATGAGAAAAAAGGCCTTGAAGCTGTTGAAAAGCTAAGAGAGTTTGGGCTATCTGACCACGTGGTATTTCATCAGCTTGATGTGGCTGACCCTGCTAGTATAGCTTCCTTAGCAGATTTCATTAAAACCAAATATGGGAAACTTGATATATTGGTACGTTTGAAAATGTTTCTGATGGTTTAACTAGCCATTTGAATTACTATTTTTAAACCGTGATTCTTTTTCTTTTTTAAATGTTGGATTATATGTTTTCTATGATCTTAATATGCATGTCAAATTTTGAGTTAATCGAATGTTGTTTACTATTTAATTCATAAAGTCGTCTTTTATGCATAATTTTAAAATACAAAAAACATGAAGTTTAAATATTTGATAAATGATATAGTCATTGACCTTTAATCATTTTGAAATTTTGCAAGTATGGAGGCCGAATAAGAAGAAAATGTAATCCAATAGTTATCTCTATATATATGTTGTGTTGTGTGACATTGCCTAGGACTTGAATCAACTCTTTGAATATGAATGACAGAGAAGATGAAAGAGTTGTAGAAGGTATTGGAAATTTTAATATGATGAAATGTAGACTGTAGAGACTAAACGATAAACACAACATAGCTCTAAATTGCATAAAAATCTTTACATCAAATCCATCAATGAATTTTCAACTAGAACTAAAGCTCTCTTGTTATAATCATATCTTATATACAAATTTTAAAATTTAATGTGATTGGTCAATTGTCAATATAATAGACTCTCGATAATACTTGCTTCAGGTCATCTTGTTCATGATCCTGTTTTTGGTTTAATTTACAAAATAAAATAAATGATGACAAATCTTAAAATTCTATGCAGGTCAACAACGCCGGGATCGCTGGATCTATAGTAGATAAAGATGTTTTAGCCGCTTCAGTTCTTGGTATGGTAAGTTCTGAAAGTATGATATTTTTTCATTGCCAAAAAATAAGAAAAAGGGTGAGTGGACTCGGATGTAACTTTGATAAAGAGTGACTTGACTGTAACTTCAGGATTAGACATTATCTTGTTATAACTTTCAGTGATCATTGTAGTTAATTCCTAACAAAGTAAGAAGGAATCTTAAGCCAAACCATTATAATTTGGTCAAAGCCCTCTTGCAGGTTGAAAGTAAATAATCTATTAGGTTGCAGGGTTGAAGTCTAGAAATCAGTCTCTCCAATAAAAATTAGGACTAGGGAGGGTTATCTACCAATCACCTCTCTTAGACTCCGCCAAAAGGGATTTTGTGCACTAAGTATGACCTTTTTTTATGATATTAGTCATGTTCTAGAAAGAAAACCCATATAGAACCACACTAGCATCAATTAACTTTGACTAAAGCGGCTTTAGTCAAAGCTGATTGTGTCTAGTTGTTGATTAGCTATTTAGGATTCCTTGTTGCGCTCCCTATGAAATCTTGCAATGTTTGGCCACAAAATTATGGAAAATTTTACCATAAGAATAGCGTGTTTGGGTCTCCAGACTAGGGTTGGGAAGCTAACTAAGTATTGTTGTTAAGCAAACTGTCTCTGCCTATCATTTTCTTTGTACAATTGGCTTGGAAGAAAATGAAGTTGCTTCTTATTGATGCAGGATGACGAAGGTGCCAATGTAGATGTAGTAGATTGGAGTAAAATAGCGACCGACACTTACGAGTTAGCTGAAGAGTGCTTGAAAACAAACTACTATGGCGCCAAAGGAATGATTGAAGCACTTCTTCCAATCCTCCAGTTGTCCAATTCACCAAGGATTGTTAATGTTTCCTCTTCCTTTGGGCACTTAAAGGTATGAAACTGCAGATAAAATTTCCAAAACCCATATTAGAACTTAGAATTAAGTTTTATACAAGTTTTTTATTTGGTTTTGAAATTCATTACAAGCAAATGTCGTGGAATGAGCCAAAACTAAATCCCAATCAAAAGTAGATGGTTCAACTTATAACTGGCTTAAAATGGCTAATTAATCATTATCATGGTTTTTTAAAGGAAATTACTATCTTTCTTTCTTAACAAATTGATGGGATTATATGAAGCAATCCTATCTCATTTACTTGGTCCATGTGGATTGAGGGGGAAATGAGAGGGAGTAGAGTAGAGTAGAGTGGAATTGGCCCAAAATTATGCTATGTTTGGAAGTTTGGAGGTAAAGGAAAGTAAAGTAGTGGGGAGGAGAGTAGAGAGGAATGGTTATTCTCCACCTTATTTGGATGTTTTTAAAATTAAGTAAAGGGGAGGGGAATAATTAGTCTTTTCATAGTTTGTAATTTTGTTAATATGGTAAGGGTAAATTTGGTAATTCATTTGGTCAAGCAATTCTATGCTCTACTCTCCGAGAAATCATTATTTACATTGGGAGGACTGCTGATGTGGTCCTCCCTAAGAGCATTAGCATTGGGGAATGCTAATGCTATTCTATTTTACAATTCTAAAAACCCACAATTCTATTATACCATACAATTTTACAATACTTCCACATCCCAAAAATTTATTTTTATTAAAATATTATTTTTTTAATATTTCTTTATTATTTCTTTATAACTGTCATTTTTTTTTCAAACACCTATTTCCTAGGCTTTCCAACAGTCTTTTTTTTTCCTCTGCTTCTCCCTCAACCTCTAGCAACACACAAGCCATTAACAACCACAGCCACGCACCAAAAACCCAAGCCATCGATCAGAAACTCACGCCGCTGATCAACCCATCAACAACCACAGCCACGACACCTCAACCCATTAGCACCTCAACCCATCAACAACCACAGCCATGGCACCAAAAACCCATTAGCCCATGCCGCCAATTTGAAACCCACCGGAGTAAACCCATTCAAAAAAAATCATCACCGGAGCCACCATCGGAGCTACCGATGATCAACCCAACTGATCCACCCACCGATCAACAGATCCACTATTTCAAACCCACCATCAACCAATCCCAGCCCACCGATCCAACCACGACCCAAACACCGGACCCAACCCACTTCAGCCACAACCCAACCACGACCCAAACACTGGACCCAACCATGACCTAAACACTAGACCCAACCACGACCCACAACCCCTTTAGGCATTGGTCACAGCAAAAAAAAAAAAAAAAAAAAACCACAACCACCACAGTGACCCACGCCGTCACCCACGCCAAAAAAAAAAAAAAAAAAGCAACCACAAAACCGCCGGATCGCAACCCACCAGAAAAACTGTGCCACTGTGATGTGTGATGTATGTTGGGAGGAGAATGGTGTTTACGTTTGAAGAGAGGAGAGAGCAGATGAGAAACAAAGAAGGAAGAAAGAGAAGAGAACTAAAATAATGAGAGAAAGGAGAGAGAAATTTCGGGGGAAAAAGGGAATAATTTTTTTTTTTTAGAATACTGTTATAGTACAATTCTAACTTTAGAATTGTACTGTAGCACTATTGCAAAATTTTTTGCAATAGTTGGGTTTAGCATTGTCTGATGCAATGGATTTTAAGGCTTAAAATGCCAAATTGACCTTAGATATGGCATTAGCATTCTCCAATGTTAATGCTCTAACCAATGAGATGATGTCATCTATGCAAATGTATGTGTGAACTTCCTAATCAACACAATGAAAAAATTACCAGATGATGTCACATTTGGATAAATAACATCATTTTATTGGTTGGGAGGTTAGGGAGGACCACGTCAGCAGTCCTCTTGGTGGACCTAATAATTTCTCCTACTCTTGCTCCAAATCTCTCAAATTTGGGGAAATTAAAAATGAGATGTTAGAAGTAGTTAGAACCCCTCCAAATCCCTCCACCTCCTCCCTTAAAAAAACATCCAAATAAGGTAATTTAACTTACTCTCCCTCCCTCTACTCTACTCCCCTCTACTCTCCCTCCATCCAAACAAGCTATCTATTAATTAGCTTATTTTCAACCAACTCTACTCTACTTCCCTTTACTCTCCCTCCCTCCTCCCTCAATCCAAATGGGCCCTAAGAGATGCAGAGTCTCTTTCTTCTTCTGCTTTTTAATTTTTTATTTTTTTAAATTAAACTATGATTCATTTTCCCAATAATCAAATTAAAGTGACTTTTCTACTTTTCTTCTTCTGGTGTTTCAGGAAATACCAAGTGAATGGGCTAAAGAAGTGTTAGGTAATGCTGAAAGCCTAACAGAAGAAAGAGTAGATGAGGTATTGAATGAATATCTGAAAGATTTTAAAGAGGGTTCCTTGGAAACCAAAGGCTGGCCTAGATATATGTCTGCCTACATAATTTCAAAAGCAACTATGAATGCCTACACAAGGATTGTGGCCAAAAAGTTTCCATCTTTCCGAGTCAATTGCCTCTGCCCTGGCTATGTCAAGACAGATATAAACCACAACACTGGCTACTTGACAACTGATGAAGGTGCTAAAAGTGTTGTAAAGTTAGCGCTCCTGCCCAACGATGGTCCTTCTGGCCTCTTCTTTTCTCGGAATGAAGTGACAACTTTTGATTGAGATTATTCATTTCTACCACTTCTCAAAAGATATAAATGCTAATCAGTCTATACTTTTCCTGGAATTGTTTACTTTCTATATTTTGAATCTCAATTTGATAGGCTATTTGAAAGCCAGTGTCTAACGCTGATGTCATAAAATGTATGCAAAGAATACGTTTTTTCACTTGGGGTATGTAATGTCAATTATATGCTTTTTGTAATGAAACTTTTAAGAATCTTTTGTTTGTTGGTGTGGATGAGTGTGTTTCAACTTTTAATCACTTTTGCTCTTTGTTGCTTGTTCCAAATTGGTTAGAAGTGAGTTCGCTTACGTGTTTATATCGTTTTTAATTTCTTGAAATATTGGGCTTAGGGCTTGTACATATAACTCATGAGCGGCTTGTCATGATTCATGTGTGTAAGATCCAACAAGTTTTGTTTTGGGCCTTAATTTTTCTCTCTTTTTTAGCTTGTTAGTGTTCATTGACTGTTTGGATTAGCGAGTTGGGCATTTAATGTGCATAGTTACTGTCGGACTTTGGCCCATTAGGAACCCACTAGTCTATTTTTCATTAGCTAATATAACACACTTTTAGACCTCTTTTAGGCAGTTGAACATTTAGGGTCGGTTTAGGATCTACTTATTTTGCTAAAATTGAAAATTTTTTGCTGAAATTGAAAATTTTTTGCTGAAAATACTATAGATAAATGTAAACGTTAGCTAAGATAGTACAGTGAAACCCATGAATAGTACCAAAAAATGCAATGGGACTCGTGAATAATAGCAAAAATAAGCTAAATAGTAAAATAAATTGGCATAAATAATATTTGCGAAACAGACACTTAATGTACATAATGACTGTTAGGCTTTAGCCCATTGAAAACCCACTTGTCCATTTTTTTCCTTGTCTAGTATAATACGCTTTCAGGGATCAAATCTTCTAGAGTTCCTAAGATACTTTACCACATAAAGTTCTCTTCATCTTGACCATTCATTTTGAATTAAATGGTTGGTATTATGCCATATCATTAATTCATTAAATTAAAAACCACATCTCTTTTATTATATTCTAATTTAGCATTTTACATATATTATCTTCGTATAATTTCGGAAGATATTATAAAAACCATCCAATTAAGCATTTAATATATGTAGTATATACCTGTTTTCAATTTTTAGCTTTATTTCAAGCAAAATAACAAGTTAACAAAGGAGATGTGATGAAAAAAAAAGGCAAAAATGCAAAACTGACCCTCTAACTTTCAACGTTTTTCATTTCAGTCCTCTAACTTTTAGTTTTGTCATTTTAGTACTCTAACTTTCAATTTTTGTCAATCCAGGTTTCTGTTAGAACTCAGTTAAGGCTGCTGTTAAACTCATTGAGAAATTACCGTTTTGCCCTTTTTTTTATTTCGAAAAAAAAAAAAAAAAAATTAAGATTCTATCTTCTTGTCCAACAAATCAAACACAACAGCCAGGACTTCTTGTACTTCAGACAGACAGAGATAGAGCCGCGATGCACCTGATCAATGCCGTGATCGCGACTCGGATGCTGACTCGGAACCTGGAGTCGGACTCGGCGGGGCTTGGCGGCATACCGTTCGGAACGGCGTGGTGGTTCATCTACGCCGGGATCTCTTGCTTCCTTGTCCTCTTCGCCGGAATCTTTTTTTTTTTTTGTTTTGGAAACCCCGTTCCCCTGAAATCAAAACTAACATTGAGAGAGGAAGAATCGGTTTCAACAACCCCAAAAGTTTTTGTCGGATCCGGTTATTCTGTTCTTCAATTCATTTTTAATTTTAAAAAAAAAAAAAAACAACCAGAGAGCCTCTAACCAAGCTCGAATCTCTCTGTTATCTTTGTGAGACGAAAGCAGTTAATCTGAGGAAAAAGAAACCAAACGCAAAGAAGTGAAGATGAATATATTCAGATTATTTGGTGATATTTGGCCAGCGTCCTCATCTTGCTCCTCAAGATCCACACCGTCAAATCTTGCGCTGGTACCACAATTTTTTTTTAAATCTATATTATACAGTATCATCTATAAATTGTCTCTGTATTTTTGGATTGCTTGTCTCTCAGTTCTCATTTCTGGGTAATGTTGCAAATGTGTTCTTTGTGCTCTAATGTAATTGAACTTGCAGCACTGAGAGCTAAATTTTTGTTCAAATCTGACCCATTTTGGACCGGATCCGACACAAATTTCTGGGGTTTTTGAAACCGATTCTTCCTCTCTCAATGTTAGGGATTTACGTTAGGGATTTGGGTCTCAATTTGTCTGTGTTTTGATTTCAGGGGAAGGGGGTTTTCAAAAAAAAAGGTTTCAGGTTCTTCCTCTCTCATTGTTTTCTTTTTTCACAGGTTTTTTTTTTTTTTTCTTTTAATTCCGAAATTAAAAAAAAGGGCAAAACGGTCGTTTCCTAGTGAGATTAACAGCAGCCTTACTTGAGTTCTAACGGAAGCTTGGATTGACAAAAATTGAAAGTTAAAGGACTAAAATGACAAAACTAAAAGTTAGAGGACTGAAATGAAAAACGTTGAAAGTTAGAGGGTCAGTTTTGCATTTTTGCCAAAAAAAAAAAGTGCTTATTAGCCAACTTTATGTCGGGTTCGTCGCCATCTGTTTTGATTAATGTCGAAAGTTGAACTTTTAGGGTGTGTTTGTCTGGAAGTGAAATAGGATGGATAGAAAACTTTGGAGAGAAAATAGAGAGAAAAATTTTTTTGAAGTGTGTTTGGTTGAGTGGGAATAAAGGAAAATAAATAGTGGAGCTCAGGTGTTTTTTCCCCGAGCCCACCAAAATGTATTCTCTCCAAAATGGAGAGAAAACTGAGTGAGGATTAATTTTTTCTAGATTGACAAAAATACCCATGTGCACATACTTTTATTTATATATTTATTTATTTTGTTCTTCCTGGGCACAGTTGGTAGTAAGTAACATTGACTTTCTTTTTTTTTTCTTTTGATTTTTTAGGCCCGGGAGTGGGCGTTTCCTTCTTTTCTTTTCTTTTTTTTTTTTTTGTTTTTTCTTTTTTTTTCTGGGAAGTAACTTGCCTCTTCCCTTTTTATTTATTTATTTTTCTTTTTCTTTTCTTTGGATTTTCTAGGGCCTGAGTGTGATAGTTGTTTTTTTTTTAAAGACTTGGTTTTTATTTTGGGACATGATTTTTATATTTAATAAATTTGGATGATTGCTCTTTTTTTGTGATTATTTGTCACTTTTTTGTTTTAATTGGGCATCATTCTTTAACAATGATATATGAATAAATTTATTCAAACTCATTTTTTTCATCCTTCTACTTTTCCACTCCCAACCAAACAAAATGGAGAGAAAATAAAATATTATCTATCCTCCCGCTTTTCTATCCTCCCACCATTTTCTATCCTCCCACTTTTCCACCCCTCCAACCAAACAAACCCTTAAATCTCACCTATGTTGTTGTGCACCAATCAGTCAGACAATAACAACTATAAAAATGTTGTCAAAATTTGTGTCCTATACTTACTAAAAGAAAAGTGCTGCATCCATAATATTTTTACAATACTTTCATAACAAATCACAAATAGTTAGTTATTATTGGTTCTAATTTAAACCTACTACTTGAATTATTTTTTTGCCCCATCAATAACAACCAATAACAACCTACAGTTTAAGATTTTTTGTGAAAATATTGTGGATATAGAATTTCTCTTACCAAAAACAAAAGCCAAAGTAAAATTCTGCACCAATCACTCAGATAATATCAACTATAAAAAAAAAATAAAAAAAGTTTGGTCAAATTTTGTCCTAGGCTTACCGAAAACAAAAACAAAAGTTACTTTTTGCTAACCAAGTCATTATTTTTTATTTTTTGATGGGTATCCAGTCATTAGTATGGGGCACAATTCAACCCACACGTGAACATATCTCACAGCTGAATTTCTTCTTATTTAAGCAGTTTAGCACTGCTTTCTCTTGTTACAAAACTGTCCCAAGTATTATCATCAATGGCAGAAGCAACAAAAAAGTACTTTGCTTCTTCTTTCATAGTGTTTTCGCAACAGTTCTGTGACACGGCAATTTATTTATACTTTTTCTTTTTATTTGTTTTAATTTTGGACTATCTTTTTTTTTTTTTTTTTTTTTTCAGGTATGCAGTTGTTACAGGGGCCAATAAGGGGATTGGTTTTGGAACATGCAGGAAATTGGCCTCAAATGCGATCATGGTGGTGGTAACTGCAAGAGATAAGAAAAAAGGTCTTCCCAACTACTAGACCAATCCTTTGGATTCAATTATATTCAAACTAGGAGACACATAACTTGCTTGTAGCCGTAGGTCACAATTACTCGATTACAATACATTTAGTTAAATTATTGGTACTATTGTTAATGTAATTTCTAACAAAGTAAGAAAAAATCATTGCACTAAAATGGGGGATGCTTAAATATCTATCTTTCTTCAGCCAAAGGCCATTGGAGGTTGAAAGTGGATGTTCTAGTGAAATTGCCAAGAAAAGATGTACAAATAACTAAAGAAAGAAACTTCTTGGGGACTATCAATGCGATATCTTTCTCTATATCTGATTTTCTTACTAGAATTCCTTGGAATCATCCTAAAATCCAATAGTAAGTTGCTTCAAGGACTATTTTAGTTTAATCTAATTATTTGGTTCCAAAGGCTCTTAACCAAATTAGATGCAGTTGTTTAGCTTCACAGCTTTACCGCCTCTGATAAGATCTTGCTATATTTAGCCATTAATTGGTGAACTATTTAAAAATATGACATACCTGTAGCATTCTGCAGATAAAATTTTGTTAGAAGGATTTTATTCTTGTTAATGGGGGTTGTGGAGTTAGTCATTACGAGGAAAATAGTCAATCTATAGGAGGGTCCTATCTAGTATAGGCTTTGAATTTGGAGTATGGCGTGTTAACTTCCACAAGGACTAAGTTTTTTCTTATCAATGAAAGGAGTTGAAGTTGATTGGAGTGCGATGCTGACTCAAACGTATGAGTTAGCTGAAGAATGTCTACAAACAAACTACTATGGCGCCAAAAGAATGGTTGCATTTATCTCATTCACCAACGATTGTCAATGTTTCATCCTTCATGGGGAAGCTAAAGGTATCAGAAAGCATCATTTGCATATTTATGGCACCCTGATGAAAAGCTCAATTTGGTTTGAATACAACTATGCTGAATCGAAAGCAGATGATTCTGCTTGAGATTGGCTTAAATTGAGTCTTAGACACACATGACTAAATTTGATGCCACTGAAAATTTGGCCAACTTTAGTCTCTCCGATGATTCATGATTCTGTCTATAACTGGAGAACTAACATAGGCTCATTGTTTCACCTTGGTCTACTGCAATGGGAAGAGTGATACTTCGAATACCAATGATCAACACTTTCGATTAGGGGTGGTCCTATTATTAATTGCATAAAAAAAAGTTATTACTGATTTATGTTGTTGCTAATGTTGATAAAATACTATTGTTAATGTAGTGGATACTGGATACTTTGGGATGAAAGCTACGCATAACTAGATATAATCTGTTTCTATACGAATATGAGTATATTCCCTTGGAAAATTGAGGGAAACGTTTTCCTTCCGTTTTTTTCTTATTAACTAACTGTTTTTCTTTCAAAAAGTAATTGGTGTTCTTTCAAAATGATATTCATGGAATCATATGAAACACTCCCTATAGATATGGAGTTTTTGTTTTGACGTTAAATTGTGAATAATTCTCCCATTAAAAATTAAAAATTAAATTATCCTCCAATGTTTTTCCAGGAGATACCAAATGAATGGGCTAAAGGAGTGTTAATTGATGCTGAAAGCCATACAGAAGAAAGATTAGATGAGGTATTAAGTGAGTTTCTAAAAGATTTTAAGGAGGGTTCCTTGGAAGCAAAAGGTTGGCCTGCTTATGCATCTGCTTATATAGTCTCCAAAGCAGTTTTGAATGCCTACACAAGGATTCTGGCCAAGAAGTACCCATCTTTCTGCATAAATTGCGTTTGCCCTGGCTATGTCAAGACAGACGTAAACTACAACTGTGGTATCTTAGCGGTTGAAGAAGGTACTTAAAGAATTTTAAGGCTAGCACTGGTCCAAGTGGAGGTCCTTCTGGCCTCTTCTTCTTTAATAATGAAGTGACACCATTTTAATTGAAGACATTATGTTTCTATAGACTATCAAAATACATGGCCCTCTAATGGCTATACACTTCCCCTTGGACTTAAGTTCTCTGTCTATGATTTGTGATGTAATAATAAGGCTATACCTCTGTTAAGTCTCTTATCAATACGGGTTCTTTCAAGAAGAATCAATTGTTTCTGGTGCTTCTTGGAAGCCAATGTTAGTTCTTGGTGATGATATGTTTCAAGAGAAATGTTATTGGTTTGCAAGGGATTGTCACAAACATTTGAGGGACCTTCCTCAATTACACTAGCTAAAAAAAAAAAAGAGATAATCATTGCAATTGTCAAACATAATTATCCAATCTCTCACATTATCATACACGAAAATCCGAAATACTCTTTTTCTATACCAAAAATCAAAATTGGAAATTAAGTTTTTGTTTTCCTTCATCATGCCATGCATCACCTTGCCAAAGTTAAATTAAAATTTATATTAAAAACATAAATAAATTATCATAAAGAGCCAGTCCAAACACAAACCCAATTAACAACCAAGTAGTTCCCTTAGGGTCCGTTTGGTTGGAGGAGTAGAAAAGTGGGAGAATGAAAAATATTTAGTTTTCCCTCTTGTGTGTTTGGTTGGAAGGGTGGAAAAGTTGGAGGATGGAAAACTCTTTTATTTGGTTGGAGTGAAAAAGGGAAAGATAGAAAATGTAATTTATATAAATTGACTATTATATCCTTATTACATAATATGTAAGAAATAGATTTATTTGTACTCATTAAATTAAATAATATAAAATTTACCACATTATTACTTTTACAAAACACTCACATCAGTTTATCTATTATACACACTTTTTTATTAAAATAATATTTTTTTTCTCGCTTTTTTTATTATTTCCCACCTACCCTACCTAACCCATAAAGTGGCTTAACTCTCACTTTCCCCTAACCCACAAAGTCTCCGCCCCTCTCTCGTCCCTCAAGTCTTTACATCTTTTTTTTTTTTGGCAGTTCCCCTCTCTCATCCCTCAAGTCTCTACATCTCTTTTTTTTTTTTTTTTTTTTTTGACAATTCGAAAGCTACAAGGAAGAGAGAAGATGATGATGAAGAAGATGAAGATGATTAAAACATAAGGAAATCTCTCATCTCTTTCCTTAATTCTCAGATCCCTTAAGTCTCTGCCACCATTAGGTTTGTATTTGATTTTGATTTTGGGTTTGGGTTATGGATTTTCAATTAATGGTTTAATTTTGAGTTGATTTTCTGTGGATTTTGGGTTTGATTTTGAGTTGATTTTGTTTTGGGTTGATTTTGAGTTGGGTTTGAGATGAGTTTTCCAATGGGGTTTGAGTAGATTTTAAGTTGTTTTGTGTTGATTTTGAGTTATTTTTGGGTTGCGGTGGTGATAGTTGGGTTGTGCTGAGTTGGTGGTTGGAAAATTGTCTTCTTCTTCTTTGCTGAGTTGTTGTGACCGTTGGGAAAGAGAGGGCATTTGTGTAAAAGTATTGTGAGAGCACTTTTCTCTCCAGCCTTTTCCTCCCGATTTGGGCGGATGAAAATTGTGGGCCCAGGAGAGAAAAATTTCTCTCAGGTTTTCCTTCCTCCCTGTTTTCTTTCTTTTGCCAAACAGTGGAAAACACTGTTTTCCACCCTATTTTCCTCCCTCTGTGTTCTTTTGGTGCTAAATTGAATCGATCATTTTAAATTGAGAGACTAAGCTCATACACCATGTCAAGGTGAATTGATCAAATACATATTCAGATTTTTTTTTTTTTTTTTTTTGAGAGGAAAATACTTATTTAGATTGATCATTGTTGATACTCGTTTTTGACAAAAAGGGCCCAACAGCAGAAAAGCCCAATAGCAAAAGAAAATGAAGAAGTATAAGATTGAGAAATAAGATAAAAGCAAATGGGCCATGAGAGCCCAAAGAAAGAAGTAAAAGCCCAATGGGCCAACAGGCCCACGGGTGTAGTAAGAGGTAGAAGCAAGGCAAATGGGCCATGAGAGCCCAAGGAAAGAGGTAAAAGCTCAATTGGCCAGCATGGCAGGAAGTGACAGCCAGCAGGCCCATGGGCACAACAAAAGGTAAAAGTAAAGCAAATGGGCCATAAGAGCCCAAGGAAAGAGGTAAAAACCCAATGGGCCAACATGGCAAGAAATGATAGCCAGTAGGTCCATAGGCACATAAGAGGTAAAAGTAAAGTAAATGGGCTATGAGAGTCCAAAGGAAGAAGTAAAGCCCAATAGGCCAGCAAGTCCATGAACACAACAAGTGGTGGAAAAAAGGGAATAATGTGCAAGCTAGTAGGCTATGGAGGCCCGAGGAAATAAGAAAGAAGAAGAGCAAAAGCCTAATGAATTGGTTTGGCAAGAACTTATGCCAAGTAAACACACAAGCCTGGGAAGGGATGAAAAAAATAAGGCAAACCCAAAAGCCCATGTCCTCTTCCATAGAGGATAAACACAGGTAGAAGAGACACACAGCAGA
This sequence comes from Quercus aquifolioides, assembly GCA_019022515.1. Taxonomy (NCBI): domain Eukaryota; kingdom Viridiplantae; phylum Streptophyta; class Magnoliopsida; order Fagales; family Fagaceae; genus Quercus; species Quercus aquifolioides. The sequence continues at coordinate 18,110,790 of CM032329.1, read as the reverse complement.
ACGAAACAAGGCCAGTTTGTTACGGTAGAAACAGCGTGGGAACAAAAGAAAACAAAAATAGAGGATAGTTGTAACATCCCAGCCCCTTTTTAAAAATTAAATAAATAAATAAGAGAGGGTGGTTAGATTTTGACCCACGTGAGCCCCACCCACCTACCCCCTTAATTTCCAACCACACATCTTATAAAATATCTCCTCTCTCTTGGCTGGCCTTCACTCTTCTCATTTGCTTCTCTTTTCTTTTTCACTTCCTCTTAACACAACACAACAAACACTCCTCTTGAAAGTTCAAATAGCGTATAAAACATCAATGAATGTTTAGACCCTTAATTACAAAAATACCAACACAAGCTTATAATCAAACAGTATATGTGCAAAATATGAAATATAAGCTAAATCCAAATTGGTAACTCACTCTAAACCATAATTAATTACAAACACAACAGCAATTAAAAGGTAAAGAGAAAGGAAAGAGAAATGCAAACACAAAGATAACACGCCGACGTGTTATCAAAGAGGAAACCGAAGTACTCGGCAAAAAACCTCTCCGCCGCCCTCCAAGCGGTCAATAATCCACTAGAGAATGAAGTTGGGATACATGAATAGCAGAAGACCCTCCAAGCCTAATCTACCCAGTGCATCTAAGCCCTCCAAGCTTCTTGCTCCAACAGGGTTACGCTGAACCTTATCTTCTCTAGATTACCGGATCCCGCAATAAGTCCATTGCATCAACCAAATGAATTGGTCATCTCTGAACTGCTTCCCAAGCACCAAAACACCTCCTCACTGATATAGGTATGGTGAGATAAGGATTTGACAAATGTACTTCTCAAGGATATGTCAATGGAGAGGGTGAGAGTAGAGGAATTTGGAGAATCAAATTATCAAGATTGTGGATGAGTCAATCTTGTTTTTCTCTAGAGTTTCTCTCTCAAAATTCTCTCTGGAAGCTCTCTACATTTCATGGGTATAAGGGTATTTATAGTCGAGTGTATGAGGAATGCGAAAAGTCAGTTTTCATCCAAATAGAGCATTCTGGCGACTCAACCTCACGATTGGAACAAGTCGCGAGTCTAAGTCGAGAGCTAACTGCTTGACCAAACTGAAAGTTTTGTCCTGTAGTGCTCCAGTTGTCGTGACCCTTCAACTCCCCTGCATGCTCCACATGTGTGCCTCTTTGGCGACTTGCCAGTCACGAGACTCCTTTGATTTGCACACATCTTGAGTTTTTTTCACACTCTCAGACACACAACCCTTACATAAATCCCACCTAAATATAGGGTATCTAATTGCTAAATTACAAGCAAATTTGGCAAGGAATAAAGCCAACACATGATTGAATAAATTCAACCTTACACCTCTCTATCACTCCCTCACACTCTACCACCGGTACCCCACTCCTCACCACCACTTACACCATCTTTTTCCGGCAAGGTTTACTGGAGAACTCTATAGGAAAAATCTAAGGCTCACTCATCTCTATTATTTGAGGTAAAAATTCCTGATCTTTTTGGTGGGTTTTATACTTTTGCTTGAGGTTCTTTTAATGTAAGTTTTGATAATGATATTCATGTGATTTATGAGCTTTTGAAGTGATATTCATGTGTTTATATGTATGAGTTTTGTAATGGTGGAATTATTTGATGAGTGGGTATATAGTTTTTACAATGGTGATTATCTAAGTGGTGAAAATTTGGGAGTTTTGGCTTTTTAATGTGAAATAATGGTGAATATAATTTTTATTGATTATTTGGAACTAGTAGAAGATTTAAATTGTTTGTTTTGAAGGATATTGTGATTTTGGTTTCATGGGTCTCTTGATGATGTTGTGAAAATCTTGTGGGAACTACTCATAAATTATGGAGGTTTTGATGTTAGAGATAATACCTTGAATGATTCATGAGAGTCTATGCCTTGTAAGTAAATTGGTTGAGAAACTTTGGAAGTGGAAAATATTATTTGTGAGGCTAAATACTAGGCTTGCCTAATTTAGTGCTTATTTGGCAATTCCTAACTTGTAGTTAGATATAATTTCAAGCTTTATGCTTATTGTGATAGGTTTGGTTGTTATTGTTTAGGTTCTAGCTAATCTCCTTTGGAGCTTGGAGAATTAGGTTTTTTGCGGGTTGCAAGGTAAGTAGTTTTTTAATGGGATTTTTGGAAAATAACCATGTTGCATAAACTTTGTTTTTGGGTCAAACACATTTTGGAAAATTATTTGTAGAACTATGTTTTCTTAAAAAGTATTGTATTGTGACCATATTATATATGATTATATATGAAAAGCGCATCATGTTTAATATTGCATATGGGGAAATGCATGATTTGTTACTATGGAAGAGATAAGCATCTTTGATATAATTCTTGGGAATAGATTTTATGGATTTATTGCATTATTTGCAAATTCTAAAGATGTTTTATCTTGACTTGTGATATTTGGGAAATGGATAGAAAATGTTATTGACAAGAAATGATTTTGGAAAATTTGAGAAGCTTGTGAATACCTTTGGATATTAAAAGGTTTTATGAAACTACTTGGAAGTGAATTATGTATTTTGAATTAAATGTAATTTGTGAGCTCTTTATGTTCTACCCATGTGCTGTGACATGTGATTACCCGATGATCACCTAGCTAGATACTATAGTCTGTGTGACATTGGTATCTTAGCACTCATCTTTGTGACGATGATGAGTTCCATCTTTGTGACGGCATATTTAGTTCCGGCTGTGTGTCGACGATGAGTTTCGTCTTTGTGACGGCATTGTCATGTGGCCTTGGGTTTGGAATGATATTGTTATTGCTCACAAAATATAGTATGTAGTTTCATGAGAGCATTTTGAGAAGATTTGTACCATGTCATTTTATTCATTCTTGTCAAATTATTTTTGGAAATGGTTTCATAGAATTTATTTAAAAATTCTCAAATTATAACATACTTTGTAAACTGTTCATCATCATGAAACTTGCATTTCCCCCACCCCCATTAATTATGCTACTTACTGGACTCTGTCTCATCCCATTATTTTATAAATTTTTCAGAGTAGGCAATAATCATTTTGAGACAGCTTTTTGGTGGCTAACAGTATTTAGACTAACTATTGATAGAGGCTAACTTTTGTAATAGAGATATTAGATGATGTACATCATAGTGTAGACTTAACTCATTCTTTTGTATATTATAGTGGTTATGACTTTATTCCCACTGATGGGACAAGTTGATGATATATAATTATTTATTCAGACCTTCATTCTTTTGTGGCCAATGGTTCTTGTAATTATTGCACAGAGTTCTGACTTATTTTTGGAGTATTGTTAAGATAATTATTATGATAATTATTGATGTTGGTACTCGATATGAATTATTTGGATTGAATTGTTCAAAAGGGAAAAATCTACAGGTACCTTTGAGATGTTTTCTCATGCTTTGGACCCTTTAGGTTGGGGCGTGACAATAGTGGAGCGAGCACACAATGGCCGAAGCACCACCAATCTGTACCCAATCAATACAAGAGAAGTGGACCCACAATCAAGGGGTTTAGAGGGTGTGGTTTGGTGGTAGGAGGAAAATGGTCTATCTTTGGTTTCCAGCCAAGGCTTCTTTTGAGGTTATACTCTGCTAGGATGGTATTTTACCCAAAAGAGGTGGTAGACGGCTGGGACCACCTGATGCATGCCATAGAGGTAAGTGATGAGGTAGCCAAATCCTTATTCATTCGAACCTAGAGGTAGAGATTTGTAGCAAAAAAAAAAGGTAGGGAATTTTGTCATGAAATAAGCAGTGGCAGAGTGAGAATATACTGAGCAATGGTAGTGGTTGGGCAACCAATGGTTTGGTGGATAGTCCTGAAGGGATGCCCACAACAAATCAAAAACAATTAGTGAAGCCCTAGGGGTAAAAGGGAGAAATCCCATGAAATCAGTTCACTATAAAAAAGGGAAGTAGCCATAGATGAGAGGAGGAGCGACCCACGGTAAGATAGCAGTAAAAAGCTGAGAGAGAAAGGACTGAGAAAAAAAAAGTGGTAAAAGAAGAGAAAAAACACGGTAGAAAAAATACATGCACTAATAGACCATCTTTTCTCTCCCTCTTAGCAAACTCACTCTTTAGAATCCCAAAAGTAGTAACAAGTAGCCATTTAGGCCCATTCTCCAAAATGCACAACTTTGATGGCAAAAGCTTATGACAAGGTTGTTCAAGTTGGAGTTCTAGTTCCTTCTTGGTTCACTTTTTGCGGAAAGATTCAACACTCGACTTTGATTGCGAATACATATAATTTTACTCGTTAGAAATTATTTTTGTTGTATTAGTTGTTCTGTCGTGGCATCTTTTATCATATTTGCTGTATTAGTTGTTCTGCGGTGACACCTTTTATCATATTTGTTATATTAATTGTTCTACCGTGACATCCTTTATTATATTTGCTGTGTTAGCTGGTCTGCTATGGCATCCTTTATCATATTTGTTGTATTAGTTGTTCTGTCGTGTCAGCTATTTTACCATTTCACTCCCTTCTATTGTAGCTAGCCCACCTGACCACACTCTTTGCTTTATGTATTTCGTCGTCTGCACCCTTGCAGTGCTTAGCTTGCACATAAACTGGCCTATAGCATGGTCCTGCTAAGGTACTAGGTCAGTCCCAACTTCCCGCCCCACGATTCAAAAGGCCTGAACATAGTAGAACGGGCCCCAGCCTATTAACACAAAAAAGGAACCCACAATCACTAAAGACTAAGGGTCCATTTGGTACATGTGTTTAAACAACAATTTTCAGTGTTTAAACACTGAAAATTGTTGTTAAAAAAAAAAAGCATGCCAACAACTACAGTGAATTCACGGTCTCATTTTCATTACACAATTGAGAAAAAAATGAAGGGGGCAACAATTTTTTTTTTTTTAAATGATCCTTTTATTTATATTATATAATTACAAAATAGTTGAGTCCCATGGACCACCTTGGACTTCCCATAAGTCCATAATCCATACCCATATTGTCTGTCCCAAACAAAATATTTTAATTTTTAAAAAATAATTATAGATAAATAAATAAAAACGTGCACATCTTTTAGATTTTAGTACTTCATGGTATTCTTGTTGAAGGTGCCACTGCATTAGAGCACTAGCATTTGGGGATGTAAACACCCCCAGTTGTTATTTTACATCCAAAACTTTAAAAATGTTGCTTTATCCGGGTATGAGTTCTTAAAAAATTTTAGAACTTGTGAACAATTGGTTCTTATATATAGAACCAACGGTTCACTTGGATGTAAAAAAATAACTGTTATTTTAATTGAGAAAGGTGAAGAGAGGAAAAAGAAATGAAAGAGAAGAGAGAGAAACATGACTTTTTATATTATTTGATGTTGTAGTTTATATTATTTTAATGAATTATATATAAAAATAGAAACTGAGACGTTGGGTGAGTTATAAAATAAGATGGTAAAATAGATAAAGTAAGTTTTGAGGTTGTAAAATATAACTTTTTTAGAATCCCGGATGGAAATGCTCTAAGATTCATGGATTCTATCAAAATTCAAAATAGTTGACAAAGGGATCCGCTTGCTGGGGCCACTACGCCTTGGAGTTTTGATTTTGTTTTTTTGTTTTTTGTGGGTAAAGTCTTATCTAGGGGTAGCAAAATTGGACACGACTCGCCAACACGACACGGCACGAAATTAACAGGTTATGGGTTGAGGTTTAATAGATTCGTGTTATATTCGGGTTGACATGGCTAACCCGTTTAATAAACGGGTCGAGTTAGTGTTGAACACATAGAACCCGTCTGACCCGTTTAATTAAATGACATTTTACCAATATACCCTTCAAACTCTAAGTATATAAACTTATTAGTTGTTATGGTTTATTTTCTTTTACATATTATGATTGATTATTTGTGATATTGGAATATATTTTAGTTTTAAATGATTATTTGTCATGCAGTTACTTGTTAGTTCTGAATTTTATATTAAAAATATTTATTTGTTTGTTTTTTCATAAATTTTTTTTTCCATTTTGATAAAATCTAATAAACAGGTCAACATGACTGACCCGTTTAATAAATAAGTCGTGTTAGGGTTAAGGAATCTTAACCCGTTTAATAAACATGTTAGGTTAGTGTTAACCTATATATAGTCGAATACTCATGAGTTGACACGACATGAATCCGACACGCGAACACGAATTGCCACTCCTAGTCTTATCTAATAAGATTTGTGTGGCTCTAGGTAGAGTCCAGTTGTGCCTTGGATTTTTTTTTTTTTTTTTAATTTTAATCTTGTATTTATATATATATTTTTTGTTATAGGTAATAGGATCCATTTTGTATTGTTGTGTATTAGTAGAATAGTCAATATTAATACTGTGTTATAGTGTCACAGAAAGCAAGCAAAAAATAAAAATAAAAATAAACTTCAATCCAAAAAAACAAAAACGTGTAACTAAAACAAAAAAAAAAAATGTAATACTAAAAGAAAAAATAAAATAAAACATTATACACGTGTGAATGAAGAATACCACACACATTGTAGCACAATTTTTTCCTTGTACATTCCAGTACCAAAAAAGATATTTAGAATAAATATATATACTTTTTATTAGTGTTAATTCATTGAATAATATAATGAATATGTTTTTATTTATGTAGGTTGAGATTACTAGATACTTATTATTGTTCGGTGAAGTTACAATAGTACTTTTTATATACATCAGGTGCTATTTCTCTGCACTTGAAAGTTATTTTTTATTCCAGTCATTATAAATATATTATAGATAGTGTTTATTTTATTTGAAAATATTGTTTGATTAAAAATGTCTACTAAACAAATATGTATATGTATATGAAAAACTTAAAAAAAATTAATAATAATTAAGTCTCAAAAAGAATCAATGGATAAATTTGTTATTAATAATAAACAAAATACAAAACAAAATGAGATGTTAATAAAATCATATCGAAAATTAACAATTTTCGAAGAAAGATTAACTAGTGAATTAGTTATCAATTGAAAATGAGATGTTGGAATAACTTGAATATAAAAAATTTAATTAGTTAATTTGTACCTATAAAAATATTTTTTTTTTGAAGAGGCACCCATAAAAATATTAATTTAATTTATATATAAATATAAAATGGACCATTTTAGTTCCCTGACGTAGACACGAGTTTAAAAACATTATTTGGCCCCTTGTTGCGGGATTTGACGGAGTATGAAGATCGGAGATACCTTTAGTATATTATATATGACCTTTCTCAAAAAAAAAAAAAAAGTATATTATATTATTATATATGACAAAGACTATGTTGCTGTGCTATGTGACTGACAGTAGCTAATTTTTCTTCTCATTGATGAAAAAAAAAAAAAAAAAGATAGTAGCTAATTTTCTATCAAAATAATTCTCAAAAAGGAAAAAAAAATCCTTAAGAAAAAGTCAGTATTATATGACAAAATTTAACTGAAATCCATTTCAGTTTGCCGTTCTCTTACTTCTCAGAAAGTCCCTAGTTCCTCTTCAATGGCAGAAGCAACAAAGAGGTATTTACTGATTTTTTTTTTTTTTTTTTTTTTTTTTCATTTTACACTTCCCATCACAGCCTCTAACCTTATATATAACAGTATGACACCGATAGCTTTTTTTTTAATAATAATAATAATATCAAATATTGGGATCATGTTTTTTTCAGGTATGCAGTAGTTACAGGGGGAAACAAGGGGATTGGGTTTGAAACATGTAGGCAGCTGGCTTTAAATGGGGTCACAGTGGTTTTAACATCAAGAAATGAGAAAAGGGGTCTTGAAGCTGTTGACAAGCTCAAAGAGTCTGGCCTCTCTGGCCTTGTGCTTTTTCATCAGCTTGATGTCACTGACCCTGCTAGTATTGCTTCCCTAGCAGATTTCATCAAAGCCACTTTTGGAAAACTTGATATCTTGGTATCATCCTAATTCAGTTTCTTGGAATATTTTCTGTTTATATATATATTGGTTTGTGTTAGACTTGCTTCAGATTTCATCAAAACCAGATTTGGTATACATTTATTCTAACTTGTTTAGCTACCATGACTGCATGATTACATGACATGGTCCAAAGATGTGGATATTTTCTCCCTCTCTTATCTTCATTGAAGTATCTGCCAACTTTTTTATAATAATCGTAGGAGGCTGTTTGTAGTATTCCTTATCTCCTTCCTCTAATTGATATTGCCTTATCAATAATTCTTTGCACCATCATCAACTCCTAGATCTCGTGCATGATCCTCCATCTCACAATGTGTGGGCCTCATAGTCGTGTGAAACCCACATGTTGTAAGAGTGAGGATGCATAAGTCAAATGCATGAGATACACTCTCCAGTTGTGCAGATGGCAAAACATGACCAAAATAATCAAACTTTTCATGTGTGTAGAGAACATGAGAATGTACCCATGCTGGCTTCAACAAGTTCCAACTTTTTCTTATAATGATTTATCAATTCTAGAAATAAAAAGCAGTTTAGGAATTTAACTTGTAAAAAATTTAAAGAAATGTAATATACTACTGCTATTATAGACTCTTCTTTTGTACTTACAACTGAAAATTGGAAGCATAACTGTGGTTAGTTATTACTGAAAGGACATATATGAAATCTAGATCACAATTCTGTTTTCTTATTTAAATTTATAGAAATGAAAGATTGGAAATGATGGAATACTGTGCAGGTGAATAATGCAGGGATTCTTGGAGCCACTGGAGATGCTGATACTATAAGGACTTCAGCTTTTAATGTAAGCTCTTTATATATGATTTATTTAGTTACCACAAACTAAGAGTTTGCAATTATATTCAAATTTGAGGAAGAGCAACTTGCTTTTAGGTCACCATTGTTAATGTAAAATTATGGGTACCATTGTGAACTTTCAAGTTTCAATGCCATACATTCCTCTATTTCTTTCCAGAATTCTATTTGAAATCATTCTAGCACCTAGTAATTTGCGTCAAGGACTATTTTAGTTTGATATAACTATTTGCATTCTTAAAGGGAAGGTTATTTAGTCAAATTTAGATGCAGTTTGTTTAGCTCCTCAGCTGCTTTACCAAATTCCTTGTGCTTCTGATAAGATCTTGCTATATTTAGCCATTTATTGGTGGGCTTTTTAAAAATATGACATGCCTGTAGCATTCTCCAAATAAAATTTGATTAGAAGGATTAAATCTATTCTTGTTATGTATGGGGTTGTGGAGTTAGGCATTACAAGGTAAATAGTCAATCAACAGCTTCCTATCAAATATAGCCTTCAAAGTATGGGATGTTTAACTTCCAAGAGGATTTTTTTTTTTCTCTCATCAATGCAGGAAGAAGGAGAAATCACTTGGAATACAATGGTGACTCAAACGTACGAGTTAACCAAAGAATGTCTGGAAACAAACTATTATGGTGCCAAAAGAATGGTTGAAGCACTTAATACCCTCCTCCAGTTATCTCATTCACCAACGATTGTCAATGTTTCATCCTTCATGGGGAAGCTAAAGGTATCAGAAAGCATCATTTGCATATTTTAGTCACCCTGATGAAAAGCTCCATCAAGTCTTGTACCAGTTATAAATTTGGTTTGAAATACAGTTATGTTAAATTGAAAGTGGATGATTCTGCTTGAGATTGGCTTAAATTGAGCTCAGAAACACATGATTTAATTCGATGCCACTTAAAATTTGACTGACTTGAAAGAGTAAATATATTTCTTTTTAGAAATGGATAATTGACCAACATAGACTTATTGTTTCACCTTGGTTTACCCTCAATGTGAAGAGTGTTATTTGGATTACAAATCATCAACACATTAATAACTTAAAAAATTGTATTGCTGATATTGGTTGTTGCTAAAGTTAATAAATTACTATTGTTAATGTAGTGGATACTTTGAGATGAAATCATGCACAACTGGACATAATCTGTTTCTATACTGGTTAACTAATTGTTTATCTTTCAAAAAGAAATTGGTATTCTCTCAAAATAGCATTCATGGAATAATATGAACCACTCCCTATAGATATGGAGTTCTTTTTTTAACATCAAATTCTGAATCATTCTCCCATTAAAAAATTAAACTCAATTTTGCTTTCAATGTTGTTCCAGGAGATACCAAATGAATGGGCTCAAGGAGTGTTAACTGATGCTGAAAGCCTTACAGAAGAAAAATTGGATGAGGTATTAAGTGAGTTTCTAAAAGATTTTAAGGAGGGTTCCTTGGAAGCAAAAGGTTGGCCTGCTTATACATCTGCTTATATAGTCTCCAAAGCAGTTTTGAATGCCTACACAAGGATTCTGGCCAAGAAATACCCATCTTTCTGCATAAATTGTCTTTGCCCTGGCTATGTCAATACAGACATAAACTTCCACCTTGGCCCCTTAACAGCTGAAGAGAGTGCTAAAAGAGTTCTAAGGTTAGCACTGCTTCCAAGTGGAGGCCCTTCTGGCCTCTTCTTCGCCAAGAATGAAGTGACACCTTTTTAATTGAAGACAATCTGTTTCTATAGACTTATCAAAATATTTGGCTCTCTAATGTTCATGCACTTCCCCTTTGGCTTATGTTCTCTGTCTAGGATTTGTGATGTAATAAGGATATGCCACTGTTAAGTCTCTTATCAATACGGGCTCTTTAATGAAGAATCAATGTGTTTCTGGTGCTTCTTGGAAGCCAATATTAGTTCTTGGTGATGATATGTTTCAAGAGAAAATTGTTGGTTTGCAAGGGATTGTCACAAACATTAGAGGGACATTTCTTAGTTACACTAGCTAAAATCAGATTTATGATGGTTAAGAAAAGACTTGATAGATTAAGGAATCTTCAAGTTCTATTGGCTTCAGAAAGATCTATCTGTTTAGGATATAGCATGGTTCAATGTACGCTATAACAATGCTTTTTTTTTCTTTTTTTTTTAATTATCATAATGGACAAAGTTTGGCTCCAAACCTGCTTGAAGCTAACTTTTTCAACCAATTATATTCTGAATATATCCATTGGAAATATTAGAAACTCTTACAAAGTTATACTGCTTGATAAATCTTAAGATAATCTTTGGATTATTTTGCTTGTCTAGAAATTTACTAAATAAATGAGTTTATGAGTTTCAAATTAGATAGTAAACAACATTGAATTGAAATAAAATCTCCATACATAACAAACATATAAGGGGCATAAAACCTAACGAAGGACTTGAAAAATATTAATCTAATTGAAATTTTTTTAGAGATATAAAACCCCAAAAAGTCACATCTAAGTGTAAGCTACTGCATTTGAAATAGGAACAAAATAAAACCTATAGCATATGCCATGAGGAGAATGATATATCCTGGCCTCTTCTCAAATAAAAGGCCAAGCAAGTCCCCAAAATGGACAATTGAGTAGGATTTGATAGCCCAAAAGGCCTTTTAGAAGAACCAGAGATAGTCCCTTGTGGGTGCTGAGAAATTTCCTCCCAACCAAAAGTTAGTGAAGAAAGTGCTGACCAATTTCCTGGTGGTCCAAGTCCAACCAAATTTTGGCTGACTTTTAGTGTTATAAACTCATCCAAACTTTACACAGCAATTGGAACCAAATTTTGGCTGACTTTTAGTGTTATAGACTCATCCAAACTTTACACAGCAATTGGTGCTCTGTGCTCTCGTGAATAAGTGTTTTGGATTGCGGGCCATCTATATATTGGAAAGGTACTACAAAATAAATTTTCTATTCTCATTGGATCTGGATCTAGTGAGGTCGAATTGCAATCCTTAAGTCAACATTTCTTAACCTAAACTTTGCATCATCATCATTATTTTTAATATTATTTTGCTGAATAACCTAAACTTGGCATTTCCAAACTCACCCACACCTTTAGTCTTCTTTATATATATATATATATATAAAAGATAGAATTCTATCTCTAAACCTAATCTAAGTGCATATATTTGTGAAATTCCTTACTGGAGACTTGAACCCCAGCCCTTTCTCTCCACACCCCACACTCCACACTTCACAAGCACTTATATTTGTGAAGTGACCATCACATCAAGGGTGTGCAGTGGTCACCTTCAATCTTAATAAGGCATGAAAATGTCACTCTTAAGGCATGAAAATGATACAAGGCCAAACAAATTTGCCATAATAATATATGGGCAAAATTTAGGTACATAAGTTTTAATATTAAAAAAAAAAATGTCATCTTTTTCATCAAAAATTAAATTCAAATTTACTATGTGTTTAAATTTAATTGAAAAACTTAATGCATTGTAACTGTACCTAATACTAACGATTATTCAGATCATTTTTATCTTTAAGAAAAAAAAAATAGCCACGATATTGGGCAGCCATTAGAATGTAATGTTAGCAACCAGCAGACAAAGACATGAATTTCTTCAAAGAGTATTAATCAGCTGGAAATGTCTCCTAACTCCTTTTTTTTTTTTTTTTTTTTAACCCTTTAATAAAAAAGGATAGGGGTGACCACTGACCAGTCGATCTCATTTAGGCGTAATTATGTTTAGTTCATGTAACAATTAAGAAACCAATGTTTTTACAGACAAAACTAGGATTTTATGAATAGGGCAAGAAACTATAAACCAACAAACTTGTACAATTTATTATATAAAAAATTACAATTCGAGAATATGAAAAGAAAATATACAAAATAAACTTGAGGTTCTTATAAATTTGGAAAATCATCTATGATTTATTTTATATTAAATTTATGACAATTTTCCCTTTAATGATCAAGAAAGCAATTTTGAAACCAATGCTTTTAGGGATTGAATTAAGAGTTTATGTTTAGGAGAAGAAAACATGAACCAACCAATTTTTACAATTCAAGATTTAATAAAATAAGTGACCCAAAATAATTTTTTATATATAGTAAATTTCAACTCAATCATCTAGTGTAATTGAACTCGACGTTGTTTTAAATTTTGAAAATCATATATAAATAATTCTAAACTAAATTGATAGCAATTTCACCTCCCAATATACAAGATCAAAGAGTTAGTTTTGACAATATTCATAACTAAAAATATTTGTTTCATAATTGCAATTAAAATTGAAAGAGTAAACATAAGTATAAAATACTTTATATATGGCACAATTCTTTTTTCTTTTTATTTTTTGAAAAATGAAGTCTAAATGTCAAACTACATTATGCTCGTAATGGTGAATTCCATTTTCAACAATAGCTTTTAATGATTTGTGAGATATTAGAGATAAAACTTGTTTACCGATTAGCAAATATCATCGATTCTAAAAGACTTATGTGCCTCTCAAAAATATGGCACTAATTTAAGAACAATCAACTCCATGGTAAGGTTTAAATTTTAAACTCTCTCTCACACACACACACACACAAAATAAGCTAAGAAAAATACGGACTTTAGACTGAAAAAAAAAAGAAAAAAACTTGATTTTTTATAAAACAGACTTAATTGTATTATAAAATTATATCTTAATGAATGGAGAAAGACACCCATTAACAGAACATTTATAAAAAAAAAAAAAAAAATAGATATATGATTTCAAACATATTACAGTCAACTATCTTGAGATTTGATAATAATGGATTACCAATAGGTCCAATACCTTAAAAAGAATCATATTAGGTAATGATCATTTGTAACCCCTCTCATACACATGTGACAGGGACATTGTATATGCAGGCTACACCCTGTTTTGATTTATAGAACCCCGCAAACAATTGTACACGCTCTCAGCCTTTACAACAATTTATATATATAATATCCTTTAGATCTGCTTCAAACTCTGTAGTCTGTGCTCAAAGGAGTCCCAACTCCCCAAGCTTCACATTCCCTCACTTCTTCATCAACTAACTTCCTTCAGGTAACTTCAATTCTCTCCATTTTATCATATTCGATTTACTTTCGTAATTGCTTCTTCTTAGCTTTTATTTAATTTTAATCTTGCACCATGAAATGGAATTCCAATTCCATGGGATTTGGAAGTGCGGATTCTGCAGTTGAATTTCTATTCTGAGTTTTAATTATATAGAACTTTATTTGAACACCCAAACCTTGGATTTGGAAATTGGAATTTCAGCTTTGAATTCCAGTCCCAGCTTTTTAAGTGCTTGCTGCTGCCACAAACAGCTGCAGATTTTGATTTGGAATTCAGCATGAGTTTCAAATTGATTTTCAAGCCCTTTTTCTATTTGGGTGTTGGAAATTGAGACTTGTTTTCCCAGATAATTTTGGAGGAACTAAAATTAGTTAAGTCTTTGTTGCATGCATTGTAATATTGTTGTGGATTTGGTGTGGCAGAAAAAAAAATACATTTGAGTGCAATGGCTGTGAGGAAGCCTGGTGTAATTGCTTTGTTTGATGTTGATGGGACCCTTACTGCTCCAAGAAAGGTATTAATTTTCTTCTTTGATTATTAATTTTTATTTCATTTGGATATTGTTCCATCAGATTGTTTTTTTATGAATATGATGATAGCAGCATAGGATCAATAACGCCAATTGTTCTTTCATTAGATTTATTGCATAAAATTCGTTTACGAGCATATTTATATTGAACTACTCATTATATTTGGGCTTTAAATTGTCTTTGATGCAATGTTTTTTTCCACTCAAATGCTAGGTGGCCACTCCAAAGATCGTAGAGTTCATGCGGCAACTCCGTGAGGTACATTATTAATTAGCATTTAGATTGGATTTTGTGGGACTTTTTTTCTTCATCTTTTACCAACCTCATATAAGGCATTGAATAACAATTGTGCAGGTTGTGACAGTTGGTGTTGTGGGAGGATCTGACCTTGTTAAAATATCAGAGCAGCTTGGGAAGACAGGTTTGCTCTATCTTTGCTTATAGGAGAAAGTATTTGGAAATGGGCTAGGAACCAAAAATCTGTGTGATCATTCCATTTAATTAAATATGATCTGAAAATAGACTGTGGTGCTTAGCTTGGAACCATGTTTTTCCTGTGAATCAGAGGCAATGTTCATCATGAACCTTGACAGTCAGAACATTATCTTTTTCATGGATTAGAAATTGGTTTCAAATCTAACCTTTGCAAGGTTGTTTTTATTTTTATTTTTAAATGTGATGTTCAAAGTGTTTGGTATCATTGTTTTGGGCTATTAAAACTGCCTGCATTCTATATTTGAACAGTTCTTAACAGTTCTCAAATCCAAGGCCAAAATGCAGTCATTTACTTTGCATTTAATATTTATGTGTTGTGACTATTGACTATCTCTATTTTTATTCAAGTCGAGGGAACAAAAGGAGGTAGAGGAAGACCTAAAATAATATTACTAGTAGTAAAAATTGACATTGTAGTTACAGATGGTGATAGAGAGTATAATTTTGGATAAGGTAGAATGGTGATGAAGAATACATGTGGGCAATCTCAATTAGTTTATTGAGGATCCTTAGAGATCTTAAATTTTTGGGACTAGGATACATGTTATCTTTTATTTTAACCACCTCTTTTTGTTGTGCAGTTATTGATGACTATGATTATGCATTTTCTGAGAATGGCCTTGTGGCTCACAAAGATGGAAAGCTTATTGGCACTGAGGTATTAATTACAGCATAAACCCAAAATAAAAGAAAGCGGTCACATTTGTAATTGATGTTTATAGCTTTAAATAGAAACAAAACACTTGGGCTAGAAGCATCAAGAAGGTTAAATTGCCATTGATGCTTGTATGCTACATCCCCTATGGCCCTTTGCTCACCCACTGAGTACATTCCCCCATGGAAGTGTTTGTTGCTCTGGAAAATTATGCATCAATTCCTAGTCACTTTTTTTTTGTACGTTAAGTTTGAAAGTGTCTTTGGGTGCCAATGAGCTCTAGCTTCCTCCATAAAAATGGAACAGAGGCTGGGTTTAGGAGTTCATGAGTCAAGAGCCACTAGGAGCATGTGTAACTTGCCAATATAAAATAAGCATGGTGCTTGCTAACTATAATTTGTATCCTTAGGAACCATGATGAAACTTTATTATCTTTTGCATAATTATTATTTATTTAATTTGATATTCCTTGGTGGGTTACGTTTCTTCCTTTGTCCAGAGCTTAAAGTCATTTCTTGGAGAAGAGAAACTCAAGGTAAGACCTTGTACTAAACTCTTGAACTGTTTAGTTACTTATTTGGAAAACACTCATCCTATTATAGTGTTAGAACACCTAGAACAGCCCTCTTGCTGCATGTTCTTGCATTTTCATGGGCTAGACAATTAATTTCCCCAATGTATGCTTGCTCTCATGCCAAAGAACTCATTAACGATGACTAGAAGCATCTGGTTAATATTCCAAAACTGTTCCTCTGTAAGTCTATAATAATGATGGACAGGGAGAATGACTGTTGGATCTCTAGGTCATAGAGTTGTATGATAGACTTAAATTCTTTTTACACTACTAGATTTATCAATTTGTTGTCCTGATGGATTGCACATTTGCAGGAATTTATTAATTTTACTCTGCATTATCTTGCTGACTTGGATATCCCTATAAAAAGGTTAGTAGAACAAAAGCCTAAATATGTTTTTTGTGTATGTCAAGCATAATTTTTGGAACATATGATTGTATTTTGTAATTATTCAAGGAAGCGCGAATTTCAAGCTCATCATTCTCTTAATAAAATATCTTATATTTAAAATATAAATATAAATCTTAGTAAAAATTTTCTTGCAATATCTTTAGGGGAACATTTATAGAGCTCCGAAGTGGCATGCTGAATATATCACCTATTGGGCGAAACTGCAGCCAAGAGGAAAGGGATGAATTTGAAAAGTATGACAAGGTAATGATACTCTTTTTTCATTTCTTTTTCTTTCCTTTTTTCCCCAAAATATTAAGTTTTAAGTTTCTCTTTTAGCTTTTATGTGTCTCAATATGTAATATGGAAAAAACATGCAAATGAGTTTCAGGTTCACAATTTCCGCACAAAAATGGTATCCGTGCTTCGCGAGAAGTTTGCACACCTTAATCTGACATTTTCCATTGGAGGACAAATAAGTTTTGATGTGAGTATTACTTCAGGTTACACTAAAGCTTCATTATGCTTTGATAATTCTTGGATTGGTGGTAAATTAAAAGGCAAGTGTAAGTGCCATTGTATCTAATTTTGGTGCATAAATTTTGTAACAGGTTTTCCCTCAAGGTTGGGACAAGACCTACTGCTTGAGATACCTAGATGATTTTCATGAAATCCATTTCTTTGGTGACAAAACTTACAAGGTCAGCCCTTTAGTCTCGTCATTTATCTCTTTCAATTATTTTAATAAATATTTTGGCTGTTTTTCAAATTTGAGTAATGGTTTAATCCTGTCATGTTGGAAAAATTAGTCCTTAGTTTCACGTGTAATAATATTTTTGGTTTTGATTAGAAATGATTACAGCAATGGGGCAAGTCAACTGGTTTAGAAGACTAGGGGAAAAACACAAGACAAATATAGAAATACATCCCACACCACATAAGATTTGATTTCTAATTAAAAAAAATATACAAATATCCTCCAAATCTAAATTGTGCTGATCTTATTGTGAAACTCGATTGTGTTCTCACACTTTAAACTAAAAATTGGCCCTCAATTTTACTTCAGTTACCCCTTTGTGACATTTAAATGTTTTGTTGGTTGATGTCCACCTACAATCTTATTTTCCATATGACCAAATTTGTTAGTGATGTCTTCATTCCTTTATAGTGCTTCATTTTATTCTTCTTTTATTCATACTAATGGAAGAGTTCTGGTTTTTTGTTTGAGCAGGGAGGAAATGACCATGAAATTTATGAATCAAAACGAACAATTGGTCACATAGGTCAGCTCAAAACTTCAACTTGTATGCAAGTTCCTTTGGGAGTGAAAAATCATCTGGTTTTACATTTTAATAGCATCTGAATGTACAATTTTATCATATGGTGGAGTAATTACAGGACATAAGGGGTACGGACACCAAGATTAACAATAGAGAATGTAATATAGCATTACTTTTGTATGCAAAAGATTTCAAAAACTTGTTTCAAATGCCAAGCACAACCAAATGGAGTCATTCCCAAAGCCTATTAGAATGGGCTGATTCATGTAGTCATGTCTGCTGAGTATCCAAAGATCAGTTGTTTCTATTGTAGTATAGTCTTGATGTTGACTGTGTTTTTTCTTTGCAGTTACCAGCCCTGAAGATACTATGGAGCAGTGCAAAGCTCTCTTCCTTGCAAACCCCTGAACATCTACCAACTATTTAATCTTTAGATTTATGCCATTTGTATTTTATATGTATGAATAAAAGTACTAAGTAGCGATACTGTAAAATTCATTTTTGAACTGTTATTCTTATATTATATGTATGTTTTTATTGGCAACCTAAATTGTGATTGTTTATTGTTTTACTGAAGTCAAATCTACTTACCAAAACAAAGGTGGAGGTTTTGTATTTATTTTTATTTATTTTTGGACTAAAATATATAGTGCACCCAAGTTTGGAGGAATTTTTATTTTGGTCCCTAAAGTTTAAAATTTTGATTTCAATCCTTAATGTTTGAGACTGTTTGCAATATAGCCTTACATCCCCCGTTTTTGAACCTATCATCATTAATCTTTTCAATTTTTTTTTTTTAGAATACTAAATATTTTTAACACACACACGAAGAGAGGGGGAGAAGGTTTTAAAGAATACTAAATAGTGAATCTTTTTATTGATTCACTATTTTTTTTACTTTCAAATATCAATGAAGGCATTACTCTACAAAAATAAAAAAAAATTTATGGATGCAGTACCCACTCCTCAATCCACTTCATCTACTTACCCTCAAGTCATCAATTCCATCACTATGCATGGAAAAGGGCAAAACTGTACATTAGATTACCTAATTAAATTTAAATACATGATGACATTAACCTATGAAAGATAATTTGTATTATCTTTTCCAAGGGCAATCGAATTTAAAGTTACTGTGTTTGAATTTAATTAAGAAATCTAATATACTACATCTAAGGAAATGTACCTAGATTTTCAGGTTGTCTTTTGTTTTTATTTTCTAAAAATTATGGGTGGCATTGTATTATGTTTTCAAAAAAATGAATTCAAAATTTTTTGTAGGGAACAAAAAATTGAAATCAGGTTTTGGGTGTTTTCTTGATACAAATATTGGGTTCAGTGGCATTTTTGTATAAAAAAAATAAAAAAATAAAAAACAAAAAAAAACTTTGGTAGGGCCCACACAGCATAAGTCTCTATTGTCTTCTTGTTTACGCTACGCTAGTTCACTCCCAAGTCCCAACAACTCTCTCTCTCTCTCTCTCTCTCAACCATTTCACCCAAATCTTATGTACACCCTTAGCCGTAGCTCTCTCTCAACCATTTCACCCAAATCTTATGTACACCCTTAGCCGTAGTTAATTAGATTCAACAACTAAATTCAAACGCTTGGTTGCAGACTTGCAGTAAGCCAGTAACAAATAAAATTAGGTTTTACCATTGCTATTATTTAAAAAAAATTAATTTAATTAGAAAAACTAATGTACTTAACCTAAAATAATCTATACATAAATTTTATCCAACTGTTGATTGTGTAACAATTAACTATTTATCAAAAACAAAATATATTGTAAAACTGAACTTTTCTTCATAGGAGCAACTCACTATTTATTTTCATAAATATATTTATCAATTTATATAAAAATAATATTAAGGAGAGTTAAGTATTACACTCAAAACTTAAACGGAATTACGTGTTTTATAAATAAAGAAAAAACCATATAGAGTTTTGCGTATTTTATCCTATAGAAAAATGGGGGTTTTAGTTTTATAATTGGAACTAAAGTAATGTTGAATGCCCTCTATAGTCTATAGTGGGAGAAATGGGCATTTGCCTCTAATTTACAAATTATGTAGCAAAATGCCAATATTTTGAAACTATTTAGCAAAATGCCCTTATTTTTGTAACTCAATTTTAACGCCACTTAATTTTTTTTTTTAAATTTAAGTGAAACTCAATATTATTAATGTCGAGTTCCACTTAAAAATATACATATAACTCGATTTTGAGAATATCAAGTTTTACACATAATTCGATTTTGTTAAAATCGAGTTTTAAAAATATGAGTATTTTACTAAATAGTTTCAAAATAGAGGCATTTTACTGCCTAGTTTGTAAATTAGGGACAAATGTCCGTTTTCCCGGTTTATAGCTTACTCCTTTTCCCTCATCGAAACGACACCTCGTGTTTTCGTCGTCAATTACTAAACGGCAGTCTCTTATCTAAAACGAGAAGGTGCGAAGAAGGGGATTTTTTAGAAAATAACTACAAAACCCAAACAATATCATTAGTTAGGCAACGTTTAAAAGTAATTTGGTTTCTAACAATTCGAGTCTAGAAGACTCAATTTTCCTATTGTTATTTTCCTATTTTGCCCGTAGCATAGAAACCGAGTCCGTTGGACTCGTTTCTTATACATAGAAACCGAGTTCATTGGACTCAGTTTTTATACATGGAAATCGAGTCTAGTGAACTCGGTTTCTATGTATAAGAAACGAGTTCAGTGAACTTGGTTTCTTTGTATAAAAATCGAGTCCAGTGAACTCGATTTTCTAGTCTCATCAGTCTGTCTCACAGCACCATCAGTCTCATCTCACAGCACCATCAGTCTCATCCCACAACCTGAACGGTCACGTGGGTATTGAGCTGGAAATCGAGTCCAGAGGACTTGATTTTCATGAATGGTCCCCAGCCCTCCATGTGTTGCCATAGGTCCCAGCTGGGACCTGTTTTGCTCCTTACCGTGGGGTCTCACACCTTCAGCTCTCTCTTAAGAAACTCAGCTCTATACTCTTCAGAAACTCATTTCCTAAACTGTCTCTCACTTGCACTCACAGAACACTCATCTCACACAAACACTCTCAGGTAATGTTTTTACAATATTATTTGCTAGTTTTTTTTTTAAGAAAATATTTAGAACATATTAGGAAAATTTTTGTTTTTGTTATTTGTTAGTGTAAATATTGTGATTAATTTATTTGTTAGTATATTGTGATTATTTGCTAGTTTTTTTTTTTTGGACACATTTACATTTATATTTGGACACATTTATATTAGATCATGAATCTACTTAAGAAAAAATATCTATAATGACTAGTAATATTATGATTAATTATTGGGAAAAAAATTTTAAGAAAAATTTAGAAAATATTAGGAAAAGTTTTGTTTTTGTTATTTGTTAGTGTAAATATTGTGATTATTTGCTAGTTTTTTTTGGACACATTTACATTTACACATTTATATTTGGACACATTTATATAAGATCATGAATCTACTTAAGAAAAAATATCTATAATGACTAGAAATATTATGATTAATTATTGGGAAATTTTTTTTAAGAAAATATTTAGAACATATTAGGAAAAGTTTTGTTTTTGTTATTTGTTAGTGTAAATATTGTGATTAATTTATTTGTTAGTATATTGTGATTATTTGCTAGTTTTTTTTGGACACATTTACATTTACATTTGGACACATTTATATAAGATCATGAATCTACTTAAGAAAAAATATCTATAATGACTAGTAATATTATGATTAATTATTGGGAAAATTTTTTTAAGAAAAATTTAGAACATATTAGGACAAGTTTTGTTTTTGTTATTTGTTAGTATATTGTTGTAGGGATCGATTTCAAGCGCTCTCCGCGGATCGAGAGAGTGGACCCAAGCCCAGCTAACCCTCCAATAAATTTATAGAGTATGGGTTCAAGAGCTAGACCCTAATAAGGAATGCAACGGCCATGCATGGTTGTACGTGAATGCTAGTAACCTAAGTATGGGTTGGAATACACAATAAGGCTCCTCGGACGGGTTTGACAGAGGTTGAAGTTGTTCTTATTTCTTTCAAGAAAGGTTACAATGGTTGAGAGAGAATACACTGCTATAGTATTTCCTTTTCTCTGGTTTTCCGTCCGTCCCCTTCTCAAGAGGGACTTTTTACATTATATACTTCTCACTCAGTTGATCCTAGCCCTACATTTGTTGATCAACCCGGCTTCCACTTGAGAGCCTGTCCCATCAGCCGCATTCTCATCCCTCCTGTGGGTTGCAGCGCCCAAGACGGCACTGTTCAGAGGTCCTATCCTCATTAATGCGGTCAGGGCGTTAGTTGAGGGCATTTAATGTGGAGGTGACAATTCACCTGGGACTTGCTCCTCCACCATGCTTCAATGTCTGGTGCTTGGTTCGTGCTATTTGCTCTTTGGATGCTTAGGGAGGTTCCCCTTAAGGGCATGCTGTTTGCCCACTTTCTGACCTCGGTCTCCCGAGGATGTAATCATCCTCGGCAATGCTCCTTGGGCCCTGGGCTCTACACTTTCGTCCTCGGACCTAGGACGCGTCCTCGGACCTAGGACGCGTCCTCGGACCTAGGACGCGTCCTCGGCGTGGGCTTCTGGGCCTAGTCTGAAGTGGGCCAGGGTTGCTTGACTTATTCTGGCCCCACAATTGTGATTATTTGCTAGTTTTTTTTGGACACATTTACATTTACACATTTATATTTGGACACATTTATATAAGATCATGAATCTACTTAAGAAAAAAATATCTATAATGACTAGTAATATTATGATTAATTATTGGGAATATTTAGTACTAAATATTGTGATTAAATTACAACATATTGGGAATTTTTTTTTTGTTAGTGTAAATATTGTGATTAAATTATTTGCTAAGTTTTTTTAAAAAAAATTAATATTGTGATTATTGGGAATATTTAGTACCAAATATTGTGATTATTATGTTATTACAACATATGGGAATATTTGTTTTGTTTGTTAGTGTAAATATTGTGATAATATGCTAAGTTTTTTTAAAAAATTAATATTGTGATTAATTATTTGGAATATTTAGTACTAAATATTGTGATCAATTGTTAGGAATATTTAGTACTTTTAGGTCTTTATCATGGATATGAAATGAATTATGAGTTTGATACCTAAGATAGTAGTAATTTTACCATAAATTATGAGTTTGTAGTCTTTTTACCATAAATTATTTCAACATATATTTGTTTAAGATTTGTAACAGAGATTTCAATGGATAACTGGTTGGTATATAATATTTTTGTTCATCATAACTTATTTGAATGGGTTTAAAGTCATGCCCCTAGAATGATTTGGAATTTTTAAAGAATATGAAATTTGTAATGACTATTTTTGTAAGATTACTAAAGGTGAGTATATGCAAATTTGGTTGAGGTTAGTACTGTTGGCAGTTCATACGCAAAGTTTTGTGATTGATGTTGATTGAGCATTATAAATTTGTGACTAACACAATTGCACTTGATGATCTATAGGTTGACAATGATCCATATAAATATATACTACGGTGGACCCCTTAGCAATGCCAACCCTTATGACGGATTCTCATTTCAAGGTCCGGGTATCCAGTGCTACTATATGATGATACGCCGTAAGCTAAAGACCCTAAATGAGCTGAAAGTAAAAATTATGGAAGAGTTGCAAGTGAACCCTACTTTGCATGACATACATATTACTTTCCGTTCTCCATATGAAGTCCTCAATCAATGCATTAATTACAGATATATGGCGATAACAGAGGACAAACATGTGAAATTCATGTTTAGTAAGATGCATAAATGGGAACAAGTAGCAGATTTTGAGTTGTACGTCACTTTGGAGCCTCGTGCGGAAGTCGGCGTAGAGGAAGAAATTGTACAAACAACTACATCTCTACAATTTGCAGTCCTAGATGATCAATGCACCACATTGGGAGGCTATACACCCACTTTTCAAGAGACACTAGCAACAATTGAGATCGAACCTGAAAATAGATATGAAGATCAATTTTGTACACATCGAGGTGAATTCTCTACAGTTCCAGTAGTTGAAGATGAAGACGAAGAATGTTTTGGGGAAGATCCTGACGATAGAGATGAGTACGAAGAGAGGATTGAGCGAGGCGACTTTGATAGGGGTGTTAATGACCATGAAATTACTCTCATTCCTGATGTTGATGATATGGCTGAATGTGATGAAGATGATGCGGACGCTAATGTCAGAGTTCAGCATGTTACAAATACGACCCCTGTTTATGAACCTCCTGCCTCATCATTTTATGAAAATACTTAGGAAAATATGGTTGATCCTGAAGTTGTTCAGCAAGCATTTGGTTCTTCTTGAAATGTGGACATGAATTTTGCGAAAGGGTTGATTTTTGCGAATAAAGAGGCGGCGAAACGTGCATTAACAATTTACGCCGCAAAGCATAACAGAAACATTATCACTAGTAGGTCGACCAAAAGTAGACTGTCTGTGAAATGTGTCGATGAGTCATGCATATGGTACGTTGGGGCAGTCGCGAAGCCTGAACATGGACTATGGATGGTCACATCTTATAGGGGTCCTCACAGTTGTATACCCCTTGCCACGACCCTTGATGGTAGAATGATGGATTGTAATTTTCTTGCAGCAGAATTTGTTCCATTGTTGCAAGAAAAACACACGACAACAATTTATCGCCTCAGAGATTTCATTAAAAGGAAGTATTATGGGCATAAGCTTTCTTACTATAAGATATGAGATTCAAAACAACGAGCTATTGCAAAGATATTTGGGGATTGGGAAGAGTCTTACCAAAGGTTGAGAAAGTTATTGTTGGCATACTTGGATCAAGAACCTAGCACCCGATTCTGGTGTCACACCATACCCAGGGACGAGTTCGGTGATACAATATTGCGCTATGTATTTTGGGCTTTCGCTCCATGCATTGAAGGATTCAGACATTGTAAGCCAGTGATCAGTATTGATGGGACCCATTTGTATGGTAAATATCGAGGGGTGTTGTTGATTGCAATGGCCACCAATGCCAACAACAAGGTATTGCCTCTCACCTTTGCCGTTGTGGACAAAGAGTCAGGGCTTAGTTGGAGGTGGTTTTTAGAACGCCTCAAGAATGCACTGGGGGATGTGATAGCAGATAAGGACATCTGCATAATTTCTGACCGACATACGGGTATTCAAAATGCAATTGCAAACTGGCCTAGAGATGATGATGGACGAGTACGAGTAGTTCACAGATATTGCCTTCGACATGTTGCTAGCAACTTCAACACGCATTTTCAAGACGCCACTTTAAAGTCATTGGGCTTGAAAGCGAGGTATGCTACTCAAGAAGCTAAATTTGAGTTGCACATGCAACCTATCAAGGAAGCTGAGATCAAGGCCCTTAGGAAGAAACGGAGAACCGAGCGGCAGGAAAGTGAACCCGACTCATCCATCATGCCATACACATATCTAATGCAAGAGGATTTAGAAATGTGGACCCAGCTATATGATGGTGGATACCGTTATGGGGCTATGACAACCAATGTCTCGGAGTGCTTCAATGGAGTACTCAAAGGTGCCTGTGGCCTACCCATTGCTGCAATGGTTGAATTCACTTTGAGCAAACTTGTTGCGTATTTCCATGATCGACACAAAGAAATTACTCATGATCTCTCAAATGGCAAGGTATGGAGTAAATATGCCTTACAAATCTATGGACAAAACCTGAAAAAATCTCTTTCAAACAACAAATTAGTATCTTCCATGATCCATGTCAAATTTGTTGTATAGAACTGGAGGAATTGCCAAAAGTGCCATAAATTTATATTATTCAGAGCAGAAGGCATTGCAATGTAGTACATTGATTGCTAAGCATATTTATACCACAAAAATGAGGAAACAGGTATCAACAGAGCAAGAAACTCACTGACTATTACAAATTAAGACAAAACATAACAGGTAGTCGAGGGATGCTTTTATATAAAATGCCATGATTGTATCAATTAGCCAAGTTGCATAGATTAGTGCGTATGTTTTGGCTTTTGGTATCTAACTAGTCGTGGACCCACACGTTGCGCGTGATAATTATTTTTATGGTGATTTTATTAATATTTTTTTTACAATTTAAACTAATCTAATAATGAGTAATGCATTTCGTAATTATATTTTTATTTATTATAGGAACAATCATATATGTAACATAGGAACAATCTAAAACACCAAAAAATGTAAATTAAAAAAAATTAATAAAACTTAACAATGATTAATTGAACCAATATTAGGATAAAATTTTGTTTTTGATAATCTATTAAGGTTATTTTCTTTGTAGAAATGATAATTTCGGCCACCCAAAACATATTATCAAATAAACAATTATTGTATATATACAAATTTTAAATTTTGCAATTTGTCACATATCCAATTATTTTCGTTTGGCTAACCTTTGTTTTTCTTTAAATGAATGGCATTATAGAGTACTTCTAATACAATTATTAAAAGTACTTTGTCCACCACAAAGGATTAGAAAATAAACAAAATAAAATCATGCTATGCAATAGAATAAATACCAAATTATCCAAATCATGCTATGTAATAGAATAATATTATATTTTTATACGCTATATTTAATTCTTTAGATCGCAATAGGATAACATTTAACAATTAAAGAGAATAAAAAATAAAATAAAAAACAACAAGAACAATTTAAAAAAAAAAACTAAATCGCATTAACCCAAAATAGAGTTTTAAAGAATATAAAAAATTATCAACCTAAAGTAGAGATGCAATAAAAATAAAAAAATCCACCAAAAAATTTAGAGAGAGAGAGAGAGAGAGAGAGAGAGAGTACCTTTTTTTTTTGTGAGAAAAAACTATGCATAGAATAGAAGAGATAGTGACAAATTTATAGTAAGAGGGTGTGAATAAGAAGAGACAAAAATAAAGGAAGATGAAGGGAAAAAGGAAGAATGATATTAATGTAGAGGGTAGTGGGGAGATGAAAAGGTAAGGGAAAGAGAAAGATTGAAGAAGTAGTGGGGAGATGAAATGGTAAGGGAGAGAGAAAGGTTGGAGAAATATAAATATTAAAAAAATAAATGTTAAAAACAATTATAGGAAAATTGAAAAAAAAAAAAAAAAAAAAAAAAACTAAAGCTTGAAAGGCTTCAATGTTTCTTTTTTGTTTTTATTTTTTATTTTTTCCTTTAAGCTGAAAAAGTTCACACAAAACCCTAAAGCTGAATAGAAAAGGTTTTGGGTTGGACTTGATAGTGGAACTAAATAAATAAGAGGTGGGCTAGATTAATTATATAAATTTATTATATGGTGATAATGGAAGTAAATAAATAAGTAGTGGGCTGGATTTATTATAGGGTGATAGTGGAAGTAAATAAATAAGTAGTGGACTGTATTTATAAGGCTGAAAATTGTAAAAATCATTTTAAAATTGTAGGACAAATTATATATATTTTTTAAAAATGACGTGGCAGCTGATGTGGCGCAACATAAGAGCAGCAGCATTAAACGCTACGCTTCAGCTTTTAGTAATATATAGATATAGATGATAATATTTGAATTTTTGTCAGGCATGCAAATACTCGATTTTGGAATAACATTGTAGATGTAAATTGGGGTTCTCTTTATTGTGTATTTGAACTTACTACTAGGTTCTATGCGGACAATTATTACTACTAGGTTGTATGCGGACAATTATTATTTTGTTTATCATTGAATGAACTTGTAATCAAAGTATTCTATATCCAATGTACCTGTTTCTAGATTGTGATATTATGAATGTTTAATTTTGTCTTTCAATTAGTTGTTAACTATTTCCATTCTTTTCCCCCTCTAAAACATGATATAGCATCATTCAGTTATCCTCATTCTAAGAAAATCTCATATTGCAAATAATGCTAGACATAGTGTAGAATAAGATTGCTATCAGCAAGTCAACAGGTCAGAACAGTATTGCTTTTTTGAGTTACATACGTCTTCTACACTTATTGATATAAGAATTTGTATTGAATGTAACTACTGTTTATTATTGAATGTATGGCAATTTGTCTTATGAAGAAGCTATTAAACTGAATAAGCTGGGGGGAAAAAACCTATGTCATTATGGTCGATTTGTTTATGCTTGGAAGAAAAAAAAAAAACAATAACAAAGCTGAAGAAATTATTGCTTGTGTGCGCACCAGTGAAGAACTCGAATCCTTTGCAGGACTCCATAGCCTTTTGTCTTTCTCAATTCTCTTTACCTCATTGGCACCCCTCGTTGTACTACACTTTCAAGTCTTGGGCATCTCCCCACTCAAAAGGCACTTCACAATTATCTTGCTTTTTCTCATGGCTACAGTCGTCTATAGCATTTGCCTATATGAAGGTGAATTTACAACCTCAGAACAAAGTGTACCTTCCCCACATTCAAGTGCATTTGTCTGATTTCTGGAATTATTGCTTGTGTGCTACTTGTTGCAATACTCATCTCTCTTCTTCTTGTTCAAAATTAATTTATGCACAATCCTCATTGTAGAAATATTGCATCTTTTGGTACCGAAAAATTTACAAGTATTTACATCGAACAGCTAATGAAGTATACAATGCAGTAGAGGCTAGTTCCAACAAATTTCATCTATTTTATCACATACAAGATTGGTTCCATCAAATATTCCAATCAATTATTCAATTTATTCTAACAGCTTCTCGTGTATTTTCTTTGACTCATGCCTCAATGGAGCAAGATGTAGAAACTCATATGGCAGATAATATGTATAACAGTATAAGTGACCTGCTTTTGTTCACGAATCATGATAAATTGAAACAACCTTGTAGGAAGTTAAATATGTTAGAAACCATCAAAAAAGGAAAGTTGAAAGTTCACTCTACTATGAAGTTTTGAGGGGTTAAGGTGATTCCTTAGATGAACAGCATTGTTGTATAGAATTATGACAATGGATAATCTTCAGAAGTGTAACATTATTATTGATTAGGGTTGTATGTGCCTCAATTGAGCTCATTTACTTCACTGTAGGGTTGCAAGAGATATTTGATCATTTGCGTTACTTTTATTTGGAGTATCATGGGTTACCAAATACGGTGGATTAGATGCTAAGCTGTTTGAATGGGATTGTCACAAAAGCTCTAAAACTTGGAATGGGGGTTGCATTGTGGACAATTAGCATAAGTGAAATAGTAAAACTTTTGATAGCATCAAACACCCAAACAACATCATCAAACATTGCTAAGATGTTTGTATGATTGAATGGTTTTTTTTTTTAAAATATTTCCTCATCTTCTATTTTAGAATTCATAGATAGCTTAAGCTTTGAGAATGTAACTTTCAGGAATGGAATTTTTTATAATAAATCTGCCTAAAATAGTTTTATATTTTGAAATGGTTTAGAGGACAATGAAAAAGATTTCACATCTTTAAATGAGAGCTGTTCAATATGAGAGAATGAGGGAGGATTGTTTTGGCATTATTTTTTGTTAGGAAAAAAAAAAAAAAAAGGTAAAAGAACCTTGTGCCTTTTTGACTTTCTTATATCTTAATGACAACCATGTCCTTTACTAGTGGTCCGATCTAATGCTACCCAATTAATAGGTTTTTGCTGTTGTTGTTGTTGTTGAGAATCCACATTTTCATGGAATAGACCAATATCTAAGTGCAACCTTTATATAAGGGTGTGCAACAGTCAACCAATCTAACTTAACCCAACTAATGGGCATGACTATGCATTCAAACCTAGTAATACCATTGACAAACTTAGAATTTTAGAAATGGGAAGAAAAAAAAAATCAACATAATGTAAAAGGATAAGAAGAGAATATTCAACAAGTGGTCGGTTTTAATTTTACCTTGCATTCTCAAATAGCGCACGATCAATGTTTTTTTAGAAACCTTAACACCGAATCCTCAATGGGACTAGGTCCGAACTCATCACGGATCTAAGCAGGAACAGCAGCCATACTACACGAAGTTTAGGGAGTCAAGAGCAATATAAGCACATGTTGAACATAAATTGGCAAGGATCTCAACATATAGCCTAATTTCTTGCACAAACGATAAGTATGACAATCAACCACAGGGAATAAAGATACATATAAAAAACTCAATATGCTGCCTAAAACTCAATATGAGCTAATTAATTAAGCCTTCTACATTTCTCCATTTTCATTCAAATGTGTTCTGAGGAGTTAGAGCAATGCTCTGACAACCGACCTACAACTGTAACTACCACCACCAAACCCCACGGCCCACAACTAGCCACCTCTCTTTCTCTATGATTCCTTTGGGAAGTTAGATCCTTTTTTCAAGGTTGTCTGATATATTTAATGCCTTCTTTATTCCCCTGCAGCCTATTCTAGTATATATGTCCAAGGTGGATGGGAGCTTCAAGTTTAGCCCAATTAGCATTAATTTTTTAACAGAGATTACAAAGGTTTCCTTTGCTATTACTATGCTCTTGCTACAGGTACATTTGAAACTTCTTTATCTCTTTTTATTTGTTATTCCTATAAGAACATATATAAATTGAGCTTCACAAGTAAGGCAAACCACTTTATTGACAGGAAGATCTTAAGTCAATTGATTTAGTGTTATTCCTTAATGTTGTTGGGTTCTAGCATATGATGGTGGAGATGGTAGTGCAGTTTGTTTTTGTTTTTATGTGTGCGTGTGTAAGAGAGAGTGAGAGGATTTGGTGGGTGGGGGAAGGGAGAGAAATGTTTGATTTGTGATAGTTGGAATAACTTTTTTATAGCCTATTTATCTTGGGGGTAGTTTTCAGAAAATCCATTATGTTACATATCTTAAAGGGCAAGAGGTTTTATTTATCTTGGTGAGGTTTTTGTTGATTTTTCAGACCACCAGCCACCACCCCGAGCAGAATCCAGCCACCAAAACAACCATCACTGAAACCCACATCAAACAGACCCAATAAACCCAGAAAAAAGAAATAATCAAAGCAAACCCAATCAGTTGCAAGGAATAGAGAGAGAGTCCTTACTTTTGTGATAGACTCAGTGTCTGAGGGAGAGAAATGCTGAGTGAGGCAAAGACGGAGCGACGGGAACGAGAGGGGGCGACGGAGGGAATGAGTGAGAGAGTGAGAGTTTTTGAGTGAGACTGGAGTGGGAGGGAATGAGTTTTTTTGATCTGTGTGAGTGAGTGCGATCTGCGTTTTGAACACGTGGTAGGCGGAAAGGAAATCGAGTTCAATATACTTGTTTTCCATGTATAGAAACCGAGTAAAATGTACTCGGTTTCCTTTAAACCAAAACGACTCCAATTAACTTGATTTATATGTACAGAAACCGAGTAAAATGAACTCGTTTTCTTTTAAACCAAACCGATTCCAATTAACTCGATTTTTATGTAAATAAACCGAGTAAAATGAACTCGATTTATGAGCCTACATGGACACTCTGTCCAGCTCAGTCGCTGGCAAAATAAGAAACTCAACTCCAATATACTCGATTTTATAAACTAAAAATTGACTCCTCTAAACTTGAATTATTAAAACTTGAATTGTTAAAAATCAAATTAGTTTGTAACATTGTCTAACTAATGATATTGTTTGGGTTTTATGGTTATTTAAAAGAAAAATCCGCGAAGAAGCCTAAAAAGTTCTTATCGTCGTCTTCTTCTTTCTCACTGATACTGTTTATCTCTCTCTCTCTCTCTCTTTGAGAGTTCAGTATATACTAAAAAAGCCAAATCCAATGGCTTGCGAAGCAGAGGATGAAAGCCCTAGATTCTTTGTAGCAGTGCACGTAGGTGCAGGATATCACGCGCCTTCCAATGAAAAATCTCTCAGATCCGCCATGAAACGCGCTTGCCTCGCTGCTTCCACTATTCTCCGCAAGGTCTCTCTCTCTCTCTCTCTCTCTCTCCATTTGCTTCCCTTGAAAGTTTTCAAAAGCTAGGAATATCATTTCTCTATAATATATATATATGTGTGTGTGTGTGTGCTGTTTCTTACGTGCTTTGCTCTTTTCTTGGTTTAGGGCTCTGGAAAATGCTTGGAAGCTGTTTCCGCAGCTATTCAAGTCTTAGAGGTATGAATTTTATGTTGTTGTGATTGTTATGTTTAGGAGGTAATCATTTATAATTTGTAATAAATTTCTAAATGTTGGAATGTTAGTATATAAGGATTAACCAATATTTGAGCTTATACTTGAGGAAATATTTTATTTTGTGGAGTAATTTTTCTATGAAATGTTCTTTTTCGAGTTAGAAAATATGTGGCCCTCATGGAGAAATTCACAGGAAGTTAAGAGTAGGTATTCTTTTTTTTTTTTTTTGGGTTATTGTGGATTTTCTTATTTGGTATGGTAATTTCGGATTTCAAAAAGATTAGACATTGCGTCTTATTTTTCTTATAAGCTTTCATGTAGATTGATTATATTATGTTTAATGAATTTTTATGATATGACTATTTTCATTAAGGATGATCCTTGCACAAATGCGGGTCGAGGCTCCAATTTGACAGAAGATGGTCGTGTAGAATGTGATGCCAGTATCATGGATGGTCATTCTGGGGCATTTGGAGCTGTTGGCGCAGTGCCAGGTATTCTTAATCCTGAGCATTACATATTTTATTGAATTAACGAATGGAATAATGCATCACCAGCAATTTCTCTGGTTTATATGATTTTGCTTACAAATTGCAGGTTGTATTTCATTTAGAATCCACCTTTCCCATGAATTTTCTGAATGTCACTTGTGAAAAAGGGGACAAAGTTTTAAGTTATGTATGTCTGTTCCGTATGTTGTAGACCAGGCGTTCAAAATGCGATCCAGATTGCTGCTTTATTGGCCAAGGAGCAAATGACGGGATCTCCTTTGTTGGGTCGAATACCTCCCATGTAATGATTACCTTGCTTTGCTTTTCCTTTAACCTATTGGAAGACTATAGCGAGTACCCTCCCATGAATATCATTCTTTTATTCCCGTTTTCCTTATGCAAAAAATAAGATATTTTGTATACAATTGTGGAAGAATTATCATGCAACCTGGTCCATAGTAGAGCAGGCATTATGTTTAATGGTAATTTTGACTTTATTCTGCCTTTCTGGACATGTTGAATTCTAAAGAATTAAATCTGTGTTCTGTATATTCAGCATGTCACTGTATGATTACTTTCGTTTACCTGTTTTCTATATATGTGAGAACTAGTGCTCAATCATTGTCGTAGATCCATTATATAAATCTGTCTTATTGTACTTCTAGATGTCTATATTCTGGCTTATAATATCAATCTCTATGAAATAGTCACTTCTAAATTTTTGGATACATCAGTTTTCTAATAGTTTGTCGTCAGATGATTTTATTAAAAGATCATAGTTCACTACTATTGAAAATCAGTTATATTCTACTTGCATAATGAGTAAATGTGCCTCATAATTTCTTTTCATTTTTTTTTTTTTTTACTTCAAACTTACACCTGCAAAAAACATCATGTTACACAGCTTCTTGGTTGGTGAAGGAGCCCGAACATGGGCAAAGTCCAAGGGCATTGCATTGCCAGCAACTATAGCAGAGGCTGATGAGGTCAATATCTTTTATCTTTTCACCCTCATTTTTTTTTAATCCCCGAACCTAACCCCAATGAGATTAGAGAATATTTATCCTGTTGAATATGTCAAGTTTGCATCTATAATTTCACTGATACTCAGCTGTAGAATTCTTTTTTACTTCTAAGGATGGGTAAGTTGATCTAGTGCATTTTGAAACAGTGGCTGATTACAGAAAGGGCAAAAGCACTGTGGAAAAAATATAAAGCAATGGTTGATGATGCCGAAACTAAGACAGATATTTCTGCCATGGAACTTTCTTCTAGTCCTCAAGAGATTGTTGCCATTTTGGGTATGTCATCTTCTTTTGATTTTGTATACATCAATCCATTCCATTTCAAAAGTAGATAATGTTTATAGTGCAAAAACATTGTCCGCGTATTTCTGATCGGGGAAGTAGATAATATGATCCACCTTTTACTTTCCATGTGTTATTTTATCCTAAGTACAGACACAGACATGGCACAACACGGCGACAACAATTTTTTGAAAACTATGGGAAGTGACTTTGAGACTAGGTAGCATGATAAGAAATAACAAAAGAAAAGGGAAATTGGAGTGGGGTTTTCCATATCTAGAAAAATGTTTGCACCATATTATATTTTGACTTAATATTATCTTTATGTAAATCTTCATTCTTATTATTATTATTTTTTTCTTTCTTCTTTAACCATCTGGCGTTATATTGAAATAGCACTGAATTTTTTGACATGTTATCTTGTTCAAGATAGATATAATAATCACATGGCTCTGTTATCATGTGTGAGCATTGTGTAGGAGCTCCTCTGTTTTCTAATTCTATACACTTACAAGCTTTTACTTGATTTGTTGACATTGTTGATTTTTTCATCCTCAAAACCAACACCCCCCCAAAAAAGAAAGAAAGAAAGAAAGAAAACACCCTTCTTGAGTATTATTCTGTTTGGGAGGCAAGTTTTATGACAATTGCATTTGTTCTTGGATTTAGAAGCTCAACCGGGTGAGACTTCAAGGGGGAATGGGAGTGGTGAATTTTCCATAGCAAGTGCTTCAGAAGAGGATTGCATCATGGACACTGTTGGAGTTATTTGTATCGACGCTGAAGGTCACATAGCATCTGGGGCCTCAAGTGGCGGTATTGCACTGAAGGTGATGCATGGTTCCTTTGATATGCACTTGTATTTTTTAATGGCCTTTTAGTACTGTAGATAATTTTTTATCGGTCTCTCCTACCCTATGAAAAAAAAAAACAGGTTGGTGGGCGTGTGGGACTAGCGGCAACGTATGGTTCAGGTTGTTGGGCATCCTCAAAAGGCCCCTTTGGGGCTCCATTTATAGTTGGTTGCTGTGCTACTGGTGCAGGAGAATACCTCATGAGAGGTTTTGCAGCTCGGGAGTGCTGTGTCTCATCATCAATGTATGGGTCCCTGTAATAAGGAAAGACAGTTATAGCCTTTGTTTCTATGTTGCTTTAAATGCTCACAGGAAGAGGCAAAGTTTAGAGTCACCAAATTTAATCATAAATCAAAGTTAATTGTGTGTATCTTACTTGGTTGTGAAAGCTATATCCTATTCTTGCAAATTTAAACATGAATGACTCATACCTAGTTTACCTCTATCCTTTTAACAAGAGTTTGTCGGTTACAACATAGTAGGTGCAATAGGGATTTGAAAGGATGCCACACCAAGAGTGAGAATTTTCCAATTCAGGCTGATCCTTGCTTTCATGGATCATATTGAGGTGGCCAACCTTGATTTGAGCTTGATCTATATTCATTCATGCTACAGGAGAATCTGAACAGAAGTTGATCGCTTTGTTGTATTTATAAAGTTTGTCAATATTTGGATTTGTGTTGTATATGAGCTGAGTTTACACAGCTAGCTGATTAAGTCTTCATTAATCAATTCTAACCAAATGATTCAATACTTAATTGTGCTTAACAAAACTGGTCTGTGATTACATGCCACTTTCAAAACTTGGACATGATTGCTTTGTTTCTGAAGATCTTTAACTTTTCCTTCATTTGTCTAGTTAATTGAGAGAGAGAGGGCTTATGTTATTTGTCCTTTTCACTGATAATTATGCAGTTTCTGTAAATGAGTTTTTTTATTCACATAAAGCCAGTATATGAATCTGACATTGTTATGATCGTTGCTTAGTTCACAGGTTGGTCCTGCCTCTGCTTGCATGAAAGTGTTGCGCTCTGTTATTAATGAGAGCGGACAGCATGGTGCTGATAGAAGTGCTGGGATTCTACTTGTGCAAGCTGATGCTCCTATATTGGTGAGCTCCTGACTGGTTCTTCTTCATTAGCTTGTCTGGAAGGATTATGTATTTAAATATTGTTTTAGGTTCCAGGAAATTCAGTGAAGCTGAACGCTATAGAGATTGTGGCTGCTTACTCTTCCTTGTCTTTTGGAATTGGATATTTTGGAAACTCTATGGAACGGCCCAAGGTAACATAATATTTTGAATCATAGGATTTCAAATTTCTCTTCATTTTGTATGTTTGTCTTCTTCTCTTTTTTGTTTTATTAGTTAGTATTGATTTTCAGCTCAAATAGGATGAAAATTGATTGATGTCAATGTTGTGATACAAGAATATAAAAGCAGTGAACTATATGAGGGTATTCATCCTGGATACTACTTATATTCTTCTTTAATTAGATATTTTATTACCAATGTAATAAAATAATAATAATATAAAAGCCAGCGGCAATATTATATTTCTTTACTTATAATATATATATATATATATATAGAGAGAGAGAGAGAGAGAGAGAGAGAGAGAGACTTTGGAATAGTCTGAAATGCAAAAAAATAACGTGACATGCCAAGAGACAGTCACAATGTTTCATGAAAATGAATGGCCTACATTGTGATCATCCAAAGAAAATATATGTTAAATAGTTTGTATTGCCTGCTGTTTACTTTCTTAATAGAATGAATGCGTTTCGGTACAAGAACAAAAGAAGTCTTGTTCAGCAACCTGGTAATTAATTCAAAATGCTGCATCATTGCCTGCTATCTATCAACCTCAGTTGATTTCTAATGTAGACTCCTTTATAAAAGCAAAATTCTCATTTTCTTCTAATAACATCTTTCAGGTTTCAATTCTTAGGAGTACAAAACAACAAAGCAAATCTGGGATAGACCATTTTGAAGCACGAATTGTTCTTGCAGGTGAAAAATTGAGGTGACTGCTTTCCTTCTTCAGGTTTGTCATGTTCTTTTTTTTCAATGAAGAACAGGGCAACCTCGTTCATATTCGGAATTGACAAAAAAGATCACCATCTGCTGTTTCCTATTAGTGGTAATGGTAATTCCAAAGATCCCGATTGCTGCTTCACATGGCCCTGCCTTCAGCGAAAACACAACCCTAGTGAGTAGTGACTGAGAATTAAGAGTCTAGCACAGGTGCTAAGAAGGCTCTAAAATTGACTGCAAATTGATAACATTGTTCACAAATAATTGTATCATGCCAAGTTCAATCGATGGATTAAAGAATTTTGCTACAAATGACTTTTATATCTTTTAGTATTAATTTAAAGTTAGTTGTACCTACTCTGAAATTGTTTGTTGCAAATTTGCAATTGTTAAAATAGTGGTCGCTTTGATTGTTTCAATATAAGCCATCTTTAGTTATGGAGGAAACCTTGTGCATTGTTTCATGGGTTTTGGCAGTGTCTTGTGAGTCTTGTCCATTGAGCAGATTCGACCCATTTGCATGAAGTTCTGGCTTCATTCACCAAAATCAACTTATCAAAGAAAAAAAAATGTTGACCAAAATCAAATGGACGTAAAGATTTTGAGAGTACAGCAATAAGTGAGCATTTGGATGCTAATTCGACATCTTGTGTGACCCTTTTTTCATCAAAGAAAATACTAACATGCTCACCAACATTTTCTATAAGGAGGTTCTCACAAGGCTCTTAAAACTATCATTCAAAACTTAAACATCTGAAAATGGTATACAACTTTCAGTCGACTCCAGGTTTCACAGAGAACAAATCTAATCAAGAGTTCTAGTAGCTTATCTGTAAACACCATTCCTCTTCAAGAGTAGAGGCAGCTTTACCAAACTTTCACTTCCGATGCAAAATACATAACTACCATGTTTTCAGAGATCCAATCCTTACATAAAAATAATGCTGCTAAATTGCCCACTGGAAATCATTTTAAAACCCTTTTTTACTTCATCTAAAGACTATTAAGTATATTTATTTCAAAACTGTGACAACCAATGCTAATCTAGGCTGAAGTGAGAATACACCCCATGGTAGAGGACAAGGTGATTACGAGATGTAAGTTGTGAATGAAGCATCTTTCCTTGAAGCAAAAAACTCAGAAATTTCATTGGAAATTGTGTATCCTCTTTGCTGAGATAAGAGTATTTGAGAGAAGCATTGCTATTGTCATTGGACCCACTCCACCAGGAACTGGAGTGATAGCTGAAGCAACCTTGCAGGCCTCCTCATAACAGACATCTCCAACCAAACGGTAACCTCGAGGGCTTTTTGTATCCTGCCAAATGCACAAATATGACCAGCTCAGTAACATGGAACCTTGAGTTAGAAAGCAACATCAAATTGGCACAAGCTATCATCTTTCATTCTTTTGACAATAGTCATATTTTAAAATGATCTGATAATCCTCCAATGGATAGCACAATGGTTGGAGACCATGCCTCATGAAGTGGAGGTTTTTAAGGGATACCATGTCACCAGTTCAGATTTCTCCTTTTCCCCTCCCTTCAGACTAAGAAAAAAAAAAAGAAAAAAGGGAATAATGCTAGGGACAAACCCAACTACCACCCAAATCCACAACATGCAAGTGTCACCTTGTGAATGGCGTACCTAAATTTTTTTCCAGCAAGTAGCTGTGTGTAAGAGATGAAATCCAATCACAAGTAGACACCCAGGCATGTTGTGAAAGGAAAATGCTAGGATCACAACTTATGCCACAACTTTTGCCACAACTTGCTCACATGGCAAGTAGTGAGTGGTGGAATAAAAGTGGTGGGTCCACAACTCTACCACTCATGACTTGCCACATGAGTAAGTTGTGGCAAAAGTTGTGGTCCTAACATTACTTGTTGTGAAATCGGGTGTGTCCATAAGCAAATTGTAAAAGAAAAAAATGCTAACCCTAGACAATGCTTCATTGAGTAATTTCTTATATTTCACAAGTTTTTAAGGGAGGGATAAAAGCCGATATGTGAGAGAGAGAGAGAGAGAGAAGCACCAAAGATATAATCAAGTATGATGCAAAAGACCACAGGTTTCTACTCACCTCAACGGGATTAATTCCAACATCAATAATAACTGCACCAGGCTTTATCCAGTTGCCCCTAACCATATTTGGTTGGCCTACAGCTGAAATAATAATATCTGCTTCTCTTATGAACTCCTCAGGGTTTTTGGTTCTTGAATGGACTATACTTATGGTAGCATCTTCCCTCTAACAATGTTAAAACATCACAATAGCATTAGAATCAAACAGAAATGAACCATAGCGAACTAATGATCTATTCTTCAAATAAGTGAAGTTTGGGCGAATGAAATCTCACTTGCAGCAATAGAGCGGCTGGCATTCCAACGATATTGCTCCGGCCAATTACAACTGCTTTCTTTCCTTTGATATTAATACCATATCTATGCAACAACTCTATACATCCCTTTGGTGTGCATGGAACAAACAAGGGTTCTCTACCTCGCATGGCTAGACGGCCAATGTTCAGTGGGTGAAATCCATCCACATCTTTCTCAATGCTAACAGCATTTAAGATGTTCTGCTCATTCATATGCTGGTATGAAATCCAAGAAGACAAAGAAACTCAGAAAGACTTTTTCATGAATCACAGGCAGAAATAACATTGAGGCTTCATACATGCTAACACAGAAATAAATTATAGCATAAATCTTTGTGTATAATATTTGGTATGACTTCACCAAAATCAATAATATCAGCATCATAAAGTAATAGGGCAGTTGGGCTTAGAAAGAACACTGCATTGTGCCAATGTTTTCATATATGATTTATGAATAAATCAAGCTTAATGAACCACAGACCACAGAATCCACAAATCTCCAAAACTGCCCTGCTATGCACATGATGAGATCCATACGGACATGTTCAAATTTTTCTAGGCCAAAAAAATACACTATTGGTCTGTAAACTTTAATTCATAGCAGTTTTAGTCCCTAAAGTTTGAAGTAATTGCTTTTAGTCCCTAAGAATTTAAAGTGATCCATTTTAGTCCCTACCAAACTTAAAGGGATCGGTTTTAGTCAGTATGGAGTATTGACATCTTAGTTTTTGATTTGGCTATGTCATCTAAGGGACCAAAAGCAATCACTTTAAACTTTAGGGACTAAGATCACTCTGGCTAAACTAGAATCAACAGTGTATGTTAATGTAAGCCGGAAAATACTTAACATAGAGTATACAAATACACATAATAATAATAAGCTATAGAATCAATTCTTCTACATCAATTAGTACAATGATATCAATGTGCAAATACATTAACATACCATGACATAAAACACATATTTTTCTCGAAATAAAAGATTGAACGGCTAAGCCTTAGTCCTAACTAACTGGGATTGGACACATGGACGGTCTCGACATTTTCATGCACGTATATTTGTAAAGACAGCTAAATAAGAAAACTTGAAAATCCATACAACAAAAGAATAATTCACTTTTACACAAAAAATAAATAAATACGCCCTTTTGTTTACTTTTGCATTATACCATGATTTTCAACAAACGAAATAACGAAGTTGAAATTAAGAAGCGTACAGAAGGCAGAGGTAACTGAACGAGGATTCCATGAACCGAAGGATCATCGTTGAAGTCAGAGATAAATTTGAGCACTTCCTGTTCTGTACAATCCTCAGGCAAACGAACTTCAAAGGAATTAATCCCCACAGACTCACAGGCTTTCTTCTTGTTGCGTACGTAGGTTGCAGAGTCCTTCCTATCCCCAACAAGAATAACCGCTAATCCAGGAGTAACACCGATAGCATTCTTCATCTTTGATACTTCCTCAGTTATCTCATCTCTGATTTGCTTCGCAATTGCTTTTCCGTCAATAACTTTAGCAGATGTCTCAGTAGCCACTGATGCTGTTTGCAAAAACAAAGAAATGAAAATGCGTTCCACATGTTCGACAAAATGCCACAATGAAAGAAAAACAGAAAAGACTAAAAGTAAAGTGCCTGAGACGAGGGGCGATGGTGAAGGTGAACAGTGGGTGGTGAGGGCTGTGAGAGAGGTGAGGTGGCGGTGAGGGAGTCTCACTCCGACAAGGCGGTTAAAAGAAACGACGCCGTGTTGGCGGCTGAGGTTGCGGGTTAAGGGGAGGAGAAGGCGAGCCGTGGTGGAGGATTCAGGGGACAATCGGACTGCGCCGCAGATTTTCTCCATTCAGCTCCGAAATACTCTTTTCTTTTACTCTCTGCTCTCTCTTTCTCACTCTTGATATCTTTTTTGTGCGGGAGGAACTCACGGACACACACTCGACGGGCGCCGTTTTGCTTTTTGAAGCTACTTCTAATTTTTGTTCTCCAATCCAAAATTCCTTTTTTTTTTTTTTTTTTTTTGATAAAAAAGTTCCGAATTATTAGACAATGGGTTAATTGTACTCCAAATTATTTTTTATTTATAAAAAATTCTAAATTATTAGACAATGGGTTATTTATTTATTTACTTTTTTTTTAATGATGACAATGGGTTAACTTAATTGTACTTTAACTATTGGTCCATTTCAATCTTTTCTCTAACAAAATTCCTTACGCCACAATTTATTCACATGGCGAATTGTAAGTGGTAGAGTAAAAGTAATGGGTTTATATGAATTCACAATTCCACCAATCATAATTTACTATGTGAACAAGTTATGGTCCTACCATGTAAACTTTACAAATTGAACAATGTACTCCCAAGTTGATTAATGTGTTTAAAAAAAAACCCCTTTAACCACAAAAACCCCTTTAAATAGACACACACACACACTCAAAAACCCCTTTAAAATTCCACATCCAAACAACCTAGTTTAATTCAAAGAGAGATCCACATACAACTTGGGGGGGTAGGATCACAAACAACCCAATTATATTCTCTCTTTTTTTTTTTTTTTTTTTGAGAAACCCCTATCAATGGGGAGTGTTATTGAGTACTAAAACGAAGATCAAAATTGTAAACATCAATCGTGTCTGGAGGAACAGACTCCATCCAAAGGATTAGTTACAGCTCGTCTTAAATATTAAAAATCAACAAATTAAAGAAGAAGATAAAACTCCAATATATCATCTTGCCAAGCCAATATGTACAAATCAAAAGTCAACAAAGACAATAAATTCACTGATGCTTTCTCCTAATGTATTATAAATTATTGTAATTACCATAGAGCGAACGGACATAAATTGAAATTCTATTATATTTTAAATAAATAAATAAATTATTGCCTTATTTGTTTAGATGTTTTTTATTACATATATTTTCCTTTTAATGACTTTGAATGATAATATATAACTGTAATTCATAATCTATAATTTATAATCTATATCTATATTAATATTGAAAAGATGAAACTTAGTATTTATTGTTATTATGTTCTTGTTGAGACACATCAGCGTAACATTTCTGATGGTGGAGAAGAAATCAGTTGGTTGAACACTTCGGCTTCGGTGGACTGCAGCGCTAGCGGCGGCCTACAAAAAGAGAAAGCAGTCAAAGGGTGACCGGGTTGAGCCGGCCAAACACCCTCCGATGGTGAAGTGAGTTTTCTGGTCTTCTAATGGAGTTTCAACTTTACTTAATGTAATCTCTGGAAATCCGTACCTTTGCATAATGAAGACCAGGCCTTATATACCATACTCTAGGGCGGTTATTAGTTCAATAACTTCCCCCAGAATCTTGGAATTCGGACATAACCTCCTCAACGGCTACGAGAATCGTAACCGCCATTGGAAGTTACATCAAGTTGGAGGGATTGGCGGCGATGAATGCGGGTTAATGAACCGCTACGAAGTTCGCCCAGTGTTGGCGTAGTCGTCCATGTGCTTTGCGCATGGACGATACTTTGTTCTGTAGTTGTATGGTCGTCCATGCACCTTGTGCATGGACGATTCTCTCGATCTGATTCC
The DNA here is from genome assembly GCA_019022515.1 of Quercus aquifolioides. Lineage (NCBI taxonomy): Eukaryota > Viridiplantae > Streptophyta > Magnoliopsida > Fagales > Fagaceae > Quercus > Quercus aquifolioides. The sequence continues at coordinate 18,068,298 of CM032329.1, read as the reverse complement.
TCGGAGTGATCAATTGCCCAACATCCTATGGACGAGATATCGGGACGAATCGAAGATGGCCTGATGTTTGGCTAACCGCAACTCTCTGGACGACCGGTCTGGACGAACCATAGATGTGTGTTTTGCTATCCCATCAATTGCCCCCTTGTCCAGGGTGTCGTCCAGGGGTATTATAGGGATTTTGCCCCCTTTTTCCTGCCACCTGTCATTCTTTAATTCGTTGGGCAATCAAATCGATTACGTTTCCCCACGCGATTGCCACGTGTCACCTTCTTAGTGGATGGTGTCGTTTCGCTGACCCTACTTCTGGGCCCTATAAATAGGCGCATTCTCTTTCTTACCCTTCACCTCTCTCATAAACTTCCTTCTGCTATCTCGTCCAAGGTTCTCGTCTAGCATTCGTCCTAGTTCTCAGGTACTTCCTCTTCCCTTTAGGTTTTCTTTTTGATCTACTTTAGTTATGTCTTCGCCTAGTAGTACGCAGAGGGAAATAGACGAATATCAAGACGTCTCATCTGGAAGTAACGAGAGTGGTGAGGGTAGCACTAGTTTTAGTAGCAGTTCCTCGGACGAGCAATATTCGTCCGGGGTTCCAGGCGTTTCCTTAGAAGAATTTCAAGAGATACAACGTAGGATGGCCTCTGGAACTAAAGCTAGTTCGTCCAGAGTGCCACCCAGCCCTTCTCAGGACGAGGAGGAGGACGAGGAAAACATAATATATAGCTGTGCACCTGAAGTAGCGTCCACCTTAGACGCTCCTAAGTTAAAAACCTTAGTAGATAGATACCAAATTCCTATCGAGTTTGAACCTCGTCTGCCCAGGGAAGGAGAGTGGTGTTGTTCACCTTCTTCTGGTTTGGGAGTATATTCGTCTTATCTTTTAGCTGGTCTTAGGTTTCCCCTAAATTCATTTTGTAGAGGTCTCCTTCATAGGTTAGGTGTTGGTCCTAACCAACTTAATCCCAATGGTTGGAGGACGATAGTTGCTATGCAAGTGTTATGGCGTGAGGCGCTGGAAGGGGATCGTCCTATAACAGTAGACGAGTTCCTCTACTGCTATAAGCCCTCAGAAATAAAACAATCAGCTGGTTTTTACCAGTTCTCGTCCAGAGGCTCTCACTATAGTTTAATAAAAGGCCGTAGCTCGTCTGATAGGCTCTGGAAGCAAGAGTTTTTTATCATTTCTGGAAACTGGGCTGGGGACCCAACAGATGTTAGTAATGCCCCATTCCCTCCTTTTACCAGCCCCATAGGTCGCCTTCGTCCTGAGGGTATGTTTTCTTTCCATGTTATTTATTTTATTCCTTGCACTTTTTCTAACTTTCAATCGTCTAACCACCATTCTTCTATTGGTGCAGCTGTTACTCGTCCACGTTTGGACAGGTCTTACTTGGATCGAATCGACCACGTACGTGCCTTCCCTAGAAGGACTTTCCACGACTTAGTAAGTTTCAGTAGTTTGGCTACGTGGGGACTTAGCCCAGAACCTACCCCTGAAAATTTAAGTCACGAGGAGACCACTCGACGAAGTAAGTGTCGTCTGTCCCTCAATACTTCTTTCTATTCTTTCTTTCTCTTTCTCAACTGATTTTCCTCGTCACAGGAATAATGACAATGAGAGAAAATAAAGACAAAACAGTAACTAGTGGGGACGAAGGCGCTCCTGTGCCTCCTGTCGTCCAGAAGACTGCCGTCCAGGCTGGGAAGAGAAAATCTAAGATTTCAAGTGCTGTGGACCTGGACAACCTTCCCAGTCGTCGAGGCTCCAAAAAACCAAAGACCGTTCAGACTTCCCTTCCCAAAGTCCCCAAATTTTCTTCTCCGACGATGAATCTGGACGACCCTCCTGCCGACGTGGAGCCCGTCCAGATAATTCATCCTGTTCAGTCTAACCCTACTCCCCCTCCAACTAAGACTCCTCGCAAGTCTCATCCGTCAGAGCAATCAGATCGTCCCTCTAACTTGATATTGGACGAAGAGTATGCCTGGAGGACGTTCAAAGGGATCGTCACTGACAATGAAGTTAAGCAATGCTACAACATGTCAGTGAAGGAATTTGAACGTTCTGGCGTCCATGACCTCTTCAAGGTATGACTTTAGTTCGTCCTTGTGTACTTTTTCTTGTCTTTTTCTCTCTCTTTTTTTTAACTCTCCTTCGTCCATGAACAGGCTATGTCAAAGTTTTATACAGCGACGCGCCAGGCCAAGGAACTTGCTGAGGAGGCCAAGACGGCAAGAGAGAAGGCTAAAGAGTTGACTAATGAAAATTTGTTGAAGAAGGGAGAGGTGATTAGGCTGGCTGATGAAGTCAACCGTTTGCTAGCATGTGAGACGAAGTTAAAGGAAGAGGTGGAAGAACGCAAAGCAGATGGTGTCGAGAAGGACACTCGTATTGCTTACTTGGAGGGAGAAGTTTCAGGGTTTGCTTCGCCCTTGGAGAAAGCTCATGAGGAAGCCATTCTAGCCTTCAAGAAGTCTGACGAGCTTAAGAGTCGTCTAGATAGTCACTATGCCGCTGGCTATGAAGACTTCCGTGCTGATGCCAAGGAAGCCTTCCCTGATTTAAACTTTGACTCCTTCAAGCTTCCTCTTGCTACAGAGAGTTCTTTGCTAGCGACGAGTTCTGAGGACGTCAACGTGGTGGAGGACGCCAATAACGAGGTGACACAAGGCGATCCAAAGACTGCTCCCAGTGGTGAATCCAAGTGATTTCATTTTCCTTTAGAACGTTTTTATTTTAATTTTGTTTGGAGGTGCCCAGTGTTTTGGGCTTTTGTTTATTTCTTTTATAGTTTATTCAAGCACAATTTCCTCGTCCAAGTATATGGACGAGCTTTTATGAATAAGCACTACTCTTTTAAGGGTTTTTGGACGGTGGTCGTCTACCCTTTGAATTTTATAAATGTATGAATGCTTTTCTTTCATTGTTCATTGTGCCAATATTCCTTTAGTTTTGTGAACAAACTTCATTCATGTCGTCCATACCATTGTGGTTGTGGGACTAGGTTTTATCTCGTCTTGAACATATGGACGAGTTTCCTTCATGTATATGAATGATGTCTTTTTGCCAAATTTAATTTGTGGCTCAAACTTAGGACGATTATTTATTCGTCCTTAATAAAATTTTCCCATCAAATTCTCGTCCATGGGCTGGATTGTTATGTTGGTTAGATTCGTCTAAAATTTTCCCAACAAATTCTCGTCCATGGGCTGGATTGTTGTTGGTTAGATTCGTCTAAAATTTTCCCAACAAATTCTCGTCCATGGGCTGGATTGTTGTTGGTTAGATTCGTCTATGGGCTTGTGGTGTTTTAGCACGCACATTGTTCGTCCATGGTATAGACAATTACACTTCAGGTTTGTCTCGTCTTGATCTTAGACGGACATACCTTAATTTCTCTTGCTTTATCCTTATCTAAAGGAAAGCTTTTAGACGATACTTCCTTGCGTCCAAGGATTTTACTCGTCTTTGGCTTTTCGCCTTCCGTGGATCATTTTGAATCATAGAAAATGAAGGATTCCCATACAATCATACATATATTTAAAACACATCATATATATATTCAGAAATCCATACTATGTAATCATTCGTCCACAATCATGGCACATGCTTAAGAGCTTGTGCTTTTAGGGAATTAAAAAATACATAATACAACATAGCTTCGTCCATGAGTAGCATAAAATACTTATTTACTTAAAACACAATAATAATAAGAAAGTACTGGAAAATATTAAACACATTACTTCAAACGTCCAAGGGTCTCGTCCATCTTATGGCTCGTCCGTGATCACCCTTCATTGATAGTACCTCCTTAGGTGTTCAACGTTCCACGGGTGCTCCAACTTCCTTCCGTCCAGGGCTTCCAAATAGTAGGATCCTTGCCTCTTGCAGTTGATTACCCTGTAAGGTCCTTCCCAATTTGGCCCCAGCTTCCCATGGGCCGGGTTTTTGGTGGCCAAAGAGACCCTTTTAAGGACGAGATCTCCAATGCTGAAGCGCCTGGGTTTCACCATAGCGTCATGTTGCTTTGCCATGAGATTCTTGTACCTTGCTGTTCTTTGCTCCGCGTCCATTCTTACCTCGTCTACGAGATCGAGGTTAAGACGAAGCTGTTCGTTGTTTTCCTCATCTTGATATTTCATCACCCTATGGCTGGCCATATGCACTTCTGCAGGTATGACTGCTTCGCTCCCGTAAGCGAGTTTGAAAGGAGTCTCTCCTGTGGGAGTCCTTGCTGTTGTTCTGTAAGCCCACAAAACACCTGGTAATTCATCTGGCCACACTCCCTTTGCCCCTTCAAGCCGAGTCTTGATGATTTTCAACAAGGATCGGTTTGCTACTTCTGCCTGTCCGTTAGCTTGTGGGTGGGAGGGTGAGGAATAATGATTCTTGATTCCAAGCTGTTCACAAAATTCTCTGAAGGGGGTGTTGTCAAACTGTCGTCCATTGTCAGATACTAGTACTCTTGGTACTCCAAACCTGCATACAATGCTCTTCCAGACGAAATTTTTGACATTTTGTTGTGTAATTTTCACTAAGGGTTCAGCTTCCACCCATTTAGTGAAATAATCTATCCCCACTACCAAGAACTTAATCTGTCTGGTTCCAGTTGGAAAGGGGCCCAAAATATCCAAACCCCACTGTGCAAAAGGCCACGGGGCCATCATTGGGGTGAGGTATTCTGAAGGCTGTCTAGGGATATTACTGAAACGTTGACATTGGTCACATACCTTAACATATGCCTTAGCATCAGCTTGGACGGTTGGCCAGTAGTACCCTGCACGAATGACCTTGTGGACGAGTGATCTGGCTCCTGAGTGATTACCACATGCTCCTTCATGAACTTCCCTCAATACGTAATTCGCTTCGTCTGGAGCTAAGCACCTCAGGTATGGTTGTGAAAAACCTCTTTTGTATAACACTTCGTCCATAAGGATGTATTTGGCTGATTTAACTCTGAGCTTCCTGGCTTCGTCTATCCCTGCTAGAAGCCTTCCGTCCTTCAGGTATGAGACTATCGGGGTCATCCAATTCTCTTCACCTTCTATCTGCAACATTTCTGGAAGGTTTATGCTTGGCATGTATCGTATTTCATCCAACTTGTCCATTGCTTCATTAGCGGAGGCTTCCTTCGCTAGAGTGTCTGCTTCCATGTTCTCTTCCCTCGGAATTTGAACGAAATTAGCTTCTCTGAATTTCTTCATAAGGCGTAACACCCTCTTCAAATCTCTTCATTCTATCTTCCTTGGCTTCACATGTTCCATTTACTTGGCCTATGACCAACTGTGAGTCTCCCAGGACGAGTACCGAGTCTGCCTCCACAGATTTAGCTAACTCCAACCCTTTAAGAAGGGCTTCATATTCTGCTTCATTGTTAGTTGTTTGATACTGCAAGCGAACCTTGTGATTCAATTTATCTCCTTCTGGTGATTGCAAAACCACTCCTATACCTCCTGCATACAGTGTAGATGATCCATCTACATGGACGACCCATTTTTTATTGTCTTCTTTGTCATCTAAGTCCTCATAACTTGGAGTGAACTCTGCAATGAAATCTGCCAGGGCTTGAGCTTTTACTGCATTTCTCGGTTTGTACCGAATATCAAACTCACCGAGCTCAACTGCCCATTGAATTAGTCGTCCTGCAGCTTCAAGTTTATTCATTGCCTTCTTGAGCGGATGATCCGTCATGACATTGATGACATGACCTTGGAAGTAATGTCTTAACTTCCTAGAAGCTGTTATTAGTGCGAAGGCTAACTTCTCTATCAATGGGTACCTTCCTTCTGCCCCTCTCAGTGCCCGGCTAGTGTAATACACAGGCTTCTGCACCTTTTCTTCCTCCCTGATCAACGATGAACTCACGGCATGTGGGGACACTGCTAAGTATAAATATAGTTCCTCTCCTAGCACGGACGGACTTAGCAATGGGGCTGTAGTAAGATAGTGCTTTAGGTCTTGGAAGGCCCTTTGACACTCGTCCGTCCACTCAAATGCCTTCCTGAGAATTTTGAAAAAGGGTAAACACTTGTCAGTGGCTTTTGAGACAAACCTGTTCAGAGCTGCAACTCGTCCGGTTAAGGATTGGACTTCCTTGATGTTCTTCGGTGGCTCCATGTTCAATATGGCTTGGATCTTGTCTGGATTTGCCTCAATTCCTCTCTCTGAAACCATGAATCCTAGAAACTTTCCTGAAGATACTCCGAATGCACATTTACTTGGATTCAGCTTCATCTTGTATCGCCTAAGTGTTTCAAAGGTTTCCTGAAGATCGTCCAAGTGGCTTCCCTCGTCTAAGCTCTTCACAAGCATGTCGTCCACGTACACCTCCACATTCCGTCCTATTTGTGGACGAAACATGTGGTTCACCAACCTTTGATAAGTTGCCCCTGCGTTCTTCAGACCGAAGGGCATCACCTTGTAACAAAACAAACCTTGACTGGTAATAAAAGATGTCTTTTCCTGGTCTGCGTCGTCCATCTTTATCTGATTATATCCTGAGAAGGCGTCCATGAAGCTCAACATTTGATGGCCGGCTGTAGAATCAACTAGTTGATCAATACGGGGCAAAGGATAACTATCCTTAGGGCAAGCCTTGTTCAAGTCAGTGAAGTCGACGCACATCCTCCACTTGCCATTTGCCTTCTTCACCATCACTACATTTGCCAACCAATCCGGGTAATAGACTTCCCGGATAAACTGTGCTGTGGTCAGTTTCTGAACCTCTTCCTTGATAGCCTTCTCTCGTTCAGGGGCAAACACCCTCTTCTTTTGACGAATGGGCTTAGAAGAGGGGGACACGTTCAGTCGATGAGTGATTACACTTGGTTCAATGCCAGGCATGTCGTTATGACTCCATGCAAAAACATCGACATTTTTCTTTAGAAACTGGACGAGGCCTTCTTTCGTCTTCTCCTCCATACTTGTTCCAATTCTAGTGAATTTCTCAGGGTCATTTTCTTGTAATAAAACATCTTCCAATACTTCAATCGGTTCTGCAACAATCTTTCTTTCTTCTATACTCATAGTCTGCATCTGCTCGTCCATAGCCAACATAGCTAGATAACACTCCCTGGCTGCTAACTGATCTCCTTGTGCTTGTCCAATTCCGCACTCCGTAGGGAATTTGACTGATAGATGGTAGGTAGATGTTACCGCCTTCCAACTGTTCAAGGTCGGTCTTCCAATGATGGCATTATATGAGGATGAACAATCCACCACAAGGAAATTTACTTCCTTAGTTATCTGCTGCGGGTATGACCCTACCACTACAGGCAAGGTAATGGTACCTACGGGCTGCACTTTCATTCCTCCAAATCCTATCAGTGGTGAGCATGCTGGACGAAACTGATCTCGTCCAAGCTTCATCTGCTGGAAGGCAGGATAATACAATATGTCCGCTGAACTTCCATTATCCACTAACACCCTCCTAGTTCTGTAATCTGCTATCAGTAGGGTAATGACAATTGCGTCGTCATGTGGATGATGAATTCTTTCAGCTTCTTCATCTGTGAAAGAAATGGTTGGCTCGTCCGTCTCCCTCGTCCTTGGGGATCGTCCAGAGAGTTGGACATTTTGCACCACTTTAAGATACGTCTTCTTTGATCTAGAGGACTGTCCTTCAGAAGTCCCTCCAATGATAACCCTTATTTCTCCCAGTGGGGGCCGTGATGACTCTTCCATCTTTGCTTTCAATTTCTCATCTTTATGATCCCTTCCAACGAAGTGCCTCAATTTCCCTTGTCTAATGAGGTTCTCGATCTGCTGCTTCAGGTCAAAACACTCGTCCGTGTCATGCCCATGATCCCTATGGAAGCGACAATATTTATTCTTATTGCGCTTGTTAGGATCTCCCTTCATCTTCTCTGGCCACTTCAAGGAAGGATCATCCTTTATTTGCATGAGCACTTGATCGAGTGGGGCATTCAAGGGTGTGTAATTCTGATTCCTTGCTGATGGGACTGCCTTCCTGTTATCCCTGTCTCGATCCTTCTTGTCTTCCGTTCGTCCCTTCTTTGGACGAGGCCCTTGATCAGGATGACGTGGGGGGTTGACCTCCATTCTCTCAGCTCTCTTCCTCTTCTTAGCTATGATGGCGTCTTCTGCATTCATAAAGTTTTGGGCTGAGTGGACAAGTTCAGCCATGGATTGGGGCTCTTTTTCATACAGCTTGTGAATGAATAAGTCTGAGTTAACCCCATTGTGGAAGGCTGCCAATAGTAGTTTGTCGTCCACCTCATCTACTGTCAGGGCTTCCCTGTTGAAGCGCGTGATGAAGGAACGCAGGCTTTCATTCTCTCCTTGCTCAATGGTCAGCAAACTGGACGAGGAACGTTTGTGTCTCTGTCCCCCAATGAAATTATTGACAAATAATTTGCTTAACTCCTCAAAAGAACTTACAGAATTCGGGGGTATTTTGCTGAACCAAACTCGCGCTGGTCCCTTAAGGGTGGTAGGGAAGGCTCTGCACATAATCTCGTCTGGAACCCCTTGGAGATGCATTGTGGTCTTGAAAGTAGCGATGTGATCAAAAGGATCACGCGCTCCATCATATGAATCCAGGGAAGGCATTTTGAACTTCGGCGGCAAGGGATGCCCGTTGATGGAAGCCGTGAATGGGGAATCTGTTCGATGAACCAAATCCTCTACGGGATTTGCCCTTCTCATGTTCTCCTTCATCTCGTCCATAACCTTCCTCATCTGATCCATTTCCTTCTCCAAATGTGGCACCCTTCGCGAAGTGGTGCCTCTTGATTGAGTCTCGGGCTCAGCGTGTCCCCCTCTGTCTACTTGACTCTGGGATTGCCTCTCAGCATGTTCTTCACGGTGCTGCCTCTCCATTTCCCTAGTCAACTCTTGATTCTGGCGAGTTAACTCCGCCATAGCGGCCGCCATGGATTGCATCTGTTGGATGGAAGGCGACTGCATGACAGGCGCTGATTGGCGATCGCGATGGGGGTTGCTTGAAGCGTCTCTGCTTCCCTGATGGCCTGGGCTTGTAGCCCTCGACCTAGTCCGAACCATTCAACCTTTTGTCCCAGAAAGCCAAATCGTAAAAACAATTTACGCTTCCCACAGACGGCGCCAACTGATGGTGGAGAAGAAATCAGTTGGTTGAACACTTCGGCTTCGGTGGACTGCAGCGCTAGCGGCGGCCTACAAAAAGAGAAAGCAGTCAAAGGGTGACCGGGTTGAGCCGGCCAAACACCCTCCGATGGTGAAGTGAGTTTTCTGGTCTTCTAATGGAGTTTCAACTTTACTTAATGTAATCTCCGGAAATCCGTACCTTTGCATGATGAAGACCAGGCCTTATATACCATACTCTAGGGCGGTTATTAGTTCAATAACTTCCCCCAGAATCTTGGAATTCGGACATAACCTCCTCAACGGCTACGAGAATCGTAACCGCCATTGGAAGTTACATCAAGTTGGAGGGATTGGCGGCGATGAATGCGGGTTAATGAACCGCTACGAAGTTCGCCCAGTGTTGGCGTAGTCGTCCATGTGCTTTGCGCATGGACGATACTTTGTTCTGTAGTTGTATGGTCGTCCATGCACCTTGTGCATGGACGATTCTCTCGATCTGATTCCCCGGAGTGATCAATTGCCCAACATCCTATGGACGAGATATCGGGACGAATCGAAGATGGCCTGATGTTTGGCTAACCGCAACTCTCTGGACGACCGGTCTGGACGAACCATAGATGTGTGTTTTGCTATCCCATCAATTTCAATCCATTATGATCTACTTCAGTCAAATTATATCCCTCTCAAAACAGTTCGGTCCAATTAGGTCCATTCGGTCCTTTCAATCCAATTCAGTCTACTTCATTACACTACGGTCCAATTTGATACATTTCAATCACATTCAGTCCACTTCGGTCTTTTCAATCCATTATGGTCTACTTCGAGTCTTCGATCCATTTCGCTCTCATTCAGTCCACTTTGGTCCATTATACTTTGGTCCATTTTGGTTCACTTCGGTCCATTATGGTCTACTTCAGTCTATTTGGTCCGTTTTGCTCTATACAGGTTTACTTTGGTCCATTTCGGTCCTTCAGTCCACTTCGATCCAGTTCGGTCCATTTCAGTCACATTCCGTCCAGTTCGGTCACATTCAATCTATTATGGTCTACTACGCTCTATCCCGTCCATTTTGATCTATATAGGTCCAATTAGGTCCACTTCGGTCTATTTCGGCCATTTCAGTCCACTTTGATCATGTTCGGTGCTTTCAGTCCATTTGGCCCACTTTGGTCCATTCAGTCAAAATCGGTCCAGTTTGGTCTATTTGGTCCATTTTAGTCCACTTCGGCAATGCTTTAAGAGTTTTCCTTCTTTTTTTTTCTTTTTTTGAGAGGGAGAGTTTTAATCTATGGTGCTAGAAACAATTTTCAACTACATATTACATTATTAACAAAATATCTTGCTTTATATAATAATTGAATGTTAAATGCATTATGTTTCTTTAAAAAAAAAAAAAAAACTTACAAAATTTAAAACACTTTCAAATAATAAATATAGATAGCTTAATTTAGAAAATATAATATATTGTATCAATCACCTGATTTTAAGAAGGACTTAAGACTAACACTTATACTCATTACTATTTTCATTTTTCATTTAACAAAAAAACAAATCATCAAATTTTTCAGCGCATCTCCCAAGTTTGCAACTAGAATATATATTTTTGTTGACTTTTTTTTTTTTTTAAAATACTAAGTATTTTAACATATACACACATGGGGAAATGGGAGAAGGTTTTAAAAAAACTGACAGTGGTATATATCCAAATTTAAACACCACCACTATTATTTATTTTCTAAAAAATTTGATTTTGGCTTATTTATGTCTTCAATTTTCTGCCCGATTCTTTGGTCAGCCAATCATTTCATAAGACATAGGTATCCGTATGTTTCATTACTTACAACTATTCTTAAATAGTTTTATAGTGCCATTATTTTTAGCAAATGTATGTATAAAAACGTTGGATTTAGCATTTCTGTCTTTAGAGATTAGTCATATATAGTAGAAGCAAAGAGAGTCAGAAAGAGAGGGATAGGTTTGCTTACCAATAGAGTGGAGAGAAGTGATAGCAAGCCCAGAGACCACATCTATAGTTACAGAGTTGTCTTCACCTATTCACAATATGATATCATGATTTCTAAGACCCAACTTTTATTATACTGTATATAATATTTATACCACTTGTTTTTACGAGGTGATTATATTTCATCCTGCTGTATATTGTTTAATATTTTATTTTGTTAGAGATATATTAGCCCATTAGTATAGGCCCAAGCCTAATTCTACTTTGTGTGCAATACAAGTAATCTAATTGGGCCTAAAGCCCACAACACTATATACGTTAACAACCCCCCTCAAACTCAAGGTGGATGTGAGACCAGCTTGAGGTTGTCAACCAAATCACGAAGGCATCCCTTAGGATGTGACTTGGTGAAGATATCTGCAAGTAAATCTTTAGAGGAGACTGAGATCAGCTTGAGAGCACCATAGACAAGATGATAACGAATAAAATGACAATCGATCTCGATGTGTTTAGTTCGTTCATGGAATACATCATTGTGAGCAATATGAATGGCACTCTGGTTGTCACAATAAAGAGGAGTAGCAGAGGATGTGAACACAACTAAGTCTTTGAGAAGCCATCATAGCCAAAGGAGCTCAGATGTGGTATTAGCAAGGGCACGATATTCTGCTTCAGTACTGGAGCGGGCCACATGAGTTTGTTTCTTGCTTCACCAAGAAATCAGAGAAGAACCAAGAAGAAAGCAATAACTAGTGGTGGACCTGCGATTAGTGTGATCTCCTGCCCAATCAGCATCAGAAAATGCACAAAGAACAAGAGGAGACTAAGTAGACTAGAAAAGACCATAGAAGAGAGTGTTCTTTAGGTATCGAAGAATGCGCAGAAAAGCAGCATAGTGAGTCGATCATGGAGCAGACAAATACTAGCTCACCTGGTGAACAGTATAGGAAATGTCTGGACGAGTGACAATGAGATAAACTAGGCTGCCAACCAAGCGTCTGTAAAGAGAGGGATTAGACAATGGTTTCCCTCCTGAGGGAGTCAAATGCGCATTAAACTCAACTGGAGTGTCAACAATCTTGCTATCAGTAAGTCCAGCTCGAGACAAGAGTTTAGAGGCATACTTGGCTTGAGCAATATAAAGTCCATCTGTAGAATGAGTGATTTCAAGACCCAAGAAGTAGCTGAGATGTCCAAGATCTTTCATCTCAAACAACTGACTAAAAAAATCCTTGAGTTCTTGAATGCCACTGAGGTCATCACCAATTATGATCATATCATCCATATACAGGAGAAGTAAAATAGTGTCTTTGTTAGTGCGACGAAGAAATAAAGCAGAATCATAATGACTGGCCATTTAACCTAAGCGAGAGATGGTAGAGCTGAATTTGACAAACCAAGCTCGTGGAGCTTGTTTAAGGCCATAAAGTGCACATCGAATGTGACAAACCTTGTTTGATTCAACAGAGAGACTAGGAGGAGGTTGCATATAGAATTCTTCACTTAAATCCCCATTAAGGAATGCATTTTTGACATCCATCTGAAAATGGTCCCATTTACTAGCAGCAGCAACAGCTAAGAGGGCACGAACAGATGAGATACGAGCAACCGGAGCAATGGTCTCTTCATAATCAATCCCATACTCCTATGTAAAACCTTTTGCAACAAGACGAGTTTTGTAGCGCTCAATGGTCCCATCAGAGTAAGTCTTAATCTTGTAGATCCACTTACAACCAACCACAAATTTCCCAGGGGGGAGAGTCACCAAATCCCAAGTATGGTTTTTAGATAATGCATCAAGTTCCTCTTTCATTGCAATCTGCCAGAAAGGGTTAGTGGAAGCCTCACGATAGGTGTGAGGCTCGTGTAGTGTAGCAAGGGCAATGTAACAATGATAGTCAAGTAAATGTGCAGGAATGGATCTTACTCAAGTTGGGTGACGAGGTGGAATGTCTTGTGCAAGATCTTCAGGCGGAGCAAGAGCAGGGGACCCAAGCTCAGGGTTGGGTAGCTTATCTTCCACCTGTTCATTAAAGGGTGAACTAGGAAAGGGATCAAGGATATCTGGTGGTTGGACAGAGAAGTCTACAGGAGAATCAAGAGCAGCTACAAGAGGATCAGGAGCAGCTACAAAAGGAATATGTGCCTCATCTGGAAAAAGATCTAAGATAGAGGAGGAAGATAGGGAGGCACGGAAGTGAGAGAGCTCGATAAAGGAGCGATGTTCCTAAAAGACAACATTGCGGGAGATATGAAGACGATGAGAGATAGGATCATAATACTGATATCCCTTTTGAGTTTCGCCATAGCCAAGAAAACAACAAAGCCTTGACCAAGGCTCAAGTTTGTTGTGCTCATGTGGTTGAAGAAGAACGAAACAAGCAGAACCGAGGGAGCAAAGGTGGTGATAGTCTGGAGGTGACCCAAAAAGGCGCTCATATGGAGTTTGATTTTGGATAACAGGACTTGGAATGCGATTAATAGCATGAACAGCATGAAGAGCAGTTTCGCCCTAAAAAGGAGCAGGAACTTTGGCAGAGAGAAGGAAAGCACAAACAGTGTCAAGAATATGACGAAGTTTTCGTTCGGCTCTACCATTTTGCTGAGAGGTACCTGGACAAGTTAGTTGATGAACAGTGCCATAGGAATGCAAAACAGCTTGGAAAGCATATTGAGTGTATTGAAGAGCATTATTAAAATTTTGATGCGTTTGGAAAACTGAGTTTCAACCATTTTTGCAAAATTAGAATATACTTGCAATAATTCAGAATGATGTTTCATATTAAAAATCCAGCTATAGCGAGAGTAATCATCAACAAAGACAACAAAATATCGAGATCCACCAATACTAGAGATAGAGGAAGGCCCCCAAACATCAGAATGAATAAGGTCAAAGATATCAGTGGATATTGATTCACTAGTATTGAAAGGCAAAGCTGGTTGTTTTCCTAACTGACATGAAACACAATCAAAATTTTCTATAGACACTGAACCTAACAAACCTCTAGAAGCCAATTGTTGTACCTGAGAGGAAGATGTGTGACCAAGTCGAGCATGCCAAAGTGTAAGGGAAGGAATAGAAGAAACTGCAGCAACTGTAGCAACAGAAATATGAGCAACAAGTGGAAGACGAAGGTTGTCCATGGGAAACATACGCCCAACTCTGGGACTGGTCCCAAGCTCCTGTCCCGTCCTCGGATCTTGCACAATACACCCAGAATAATCAAAGATAATGTGATAACCCAACTCAACTAATTGTCCCACAGAAAATAAATTGTAAGAAATGTCAGGAACATTAAAGACCTCAGGAACCGAGAGGTTGGAGGTTAAAACAAAACCTATATTATGACCAGACATTGTGGAACCATTTGCTGTGCGAATATTAAGAAGGTGTGGTGCAGGTTTGAGTTCAGAAGAAGACATGTCCTTATTCTTCATTTAGAAGAAAATATGCAAAAATGAACTGCAAAAATGAAACCTACGCGAAAAACTGGGTAATGAGCACCTGGACTGCAAAAAGTCAACACTAGAAAAAGTCAACGGTCAAACCTGGTCAATAGTCAACCGAAAGTCAACGGTCAACGAATGACGTCAGCAGGCTGACTGGTCGATGACGTCAGCCAAAAGAAGATGACGTCAGCAGCAACCTGAAAGATGACATTAACTAGGGCTGACGTGGCAAAAGTAGCTGAGATGTCCAAGCCCATTAGTATAGGCCCAAGCCTAATTCTACTTTGTGTGCAAGCCAAGTCTCCTACTTATACTAGAAGTCTATTAGTCTAGGATTTAGTCTACTATATATACATATGTTATGATTCATTGTAACACAAGATTTGTACAACACTATAATATATTATTGATGTAGCCCTTTAAGGTTTCCTCCGTGGATGTAGGCTGTTAGGTTGAACCACGTAACCCTCGTGTGTTATTGTGTTCTATACTTTATGTTTTCGTTTCTGTATCCATACTAGCATATTCAACATGGTGTATCAATGCTAATATTTAACATATTTTAAGAAAAATTAAAACTTCTTCTTAAGTGAAAAGGTCAAACTACTCCAATTGAAATTCCCAACCAAATGTTATAAAAAATTTGAAGTCTACTCTTTTTTTCTTTTTTCTTTTTGCTTTTTTTTCTTTTTTTTTTTTGAGAAGGAAGCACTACCTAAATTCTTCAATTTGAAACCTTACTAAGGAAATTCTAATTAATAAAATTGATATAATTTTCCTCTTATTAAAAGTGTTATCTAAATCAATACAATTTCATATTGTTAAAAAATAGAGTAAACTACATATTTGGTCCCTAGTCTTTACACTAAATATCAATCTGATCTTTAACCTTTCAAATGTGTCAATTTGGTCCATAACATTTTGATATTGTATCAAAATAGTCCCTACCATTAAGTACTAAACGGAAAATGCTGGCTAGGATAACGGAAAATTAATATATTATCTTTTATGCCACGGCAATTTCCACATAAGCTTCCATGTGGCATTATTAAAAAAAAAATCAACAATTTTCTAACTCGGTCCCTCTTACTCTCTCTGTCTCTTTGATCTAACTCAGACTCACTCTCTCTCTTTTATGCTTAGCCTCCATGACGGCATGACCAAAGCTCACTCTCTGAGTTCCTCAAAACGCCACTGCTATTCTTCGCCGCTTGCCACTGCCATCATACCAGTGGTTGCCAAATCCAAACCTTCTTTTGTAACCTCCCGCTTTCTCACTCTTACTCGCTCTCTCTCATCAATCTACCAAGATCGAAGCTCTAAGCTTCTATCTGTCTTTGAACTATGCGTGAGGGGAAACTAAAGGAGAAGGGTTTGGTGATTTCAAATGGGTATGTTTCAAGTGGATGAAGCCCTTTGCATTTGTGGGTATTGTTCATTTTTGCAAGCCATATAGGTGGTATGATTTGATTTATATTTTGGTTTGTTTTTCAAAATGGATTTGGGTTTGGATATTTCCGATTCTAAGTAGATTTGTAAATGGGTATGGATATGAGTAAGCGCTTCATGTGATCTGACTAAAATTTTTTGTTTCGGTATAAAGGTCTGGGTATTTTCAACTTAGGCTGCGTTTGTTTTGGGTGAAAACTACTTCCGGAAATGCTTTTCTATAAATGCGGGTGTTTGGTTGCGCATGGAAAATAGCATTTCCGGAAATTCGTTTCAGTTGACCCACGGTCAAGGGTGAAATTCTTTTCCCCTTTTATTTTCACTTCAAATGCCATTTTCCGAAAAACACAGAGAGAGAGCACGAAGAGAGAGAGAAAGAGAGAGAGAGAGAGAGAGAGAGCACGAGCCGCGAGCTCGAACCGCCGCTCCAAGCCCGGAGCAACCGCCGGCGACCTTCGACCCACGAACCGACAAACCTAGAGCCTTCGACCTTCGACCCAGACCCATCACCTTCGACCCAGACCCATCGCCTCCTCGATCTCGCCGATCCACGAACCTCGACCTCGTCGTCGACCCAGACCCAGACCCATCGCCTCCTCTATCTCGCCTTTCCACGAACCTCGATCTCGTCGTCGACCCAGACCCAGACCTAGACCCATCGCTCTCTCTTCCTCGATCTCTCAGTTTTGTTTTTTTAAAGTTTGATTGTTGTTGTTGTTGTGGTGGTGTGGTGGTGATGTTTTGGTGGTTGTGGCTTTTGATTGCCGGAATTTGCTGCCGGAATTTGTTGTTGAATTGGTTGTGATGTTGAAATTTTTTGTAATAAAATTTGTTTGGATGCTGAGAAAATAGCTGAGAAAATGTGAAAAAATGGTAGGAAAATAGCATTTTCAGAATAGAACCAAACACATGAAAATATTTTCTACAACAATTTTTATAATACAACCAAACACCTGAAAATATTTTCCTTTCCCGAAAATAGCATTTCCAGAAAATAGGCTATTTTCCGAAAATTATTTTACGCGAACCAAACAGACCCTTAGTTTTGCAAAATCAAAAACAAATTATTTTTGCAAAGGTCTGGGTATTTTAACTTCTATTCTATTTCCATCTTCTAAAATTAAGTTTCCCAATACCATCCCTTCTTTCATTTTTCCATTTGACAGAATAGAAATGAAGGGTTTTTTTTTTTTTTAATAAAAATTATTCAAAGAGAATGAAGGATACAAATTACACATCTACAATGTGAATAGATTGTATTTTATCGACTTCTTTTATGGAGTTCGATCATGGAGCTTTGAAGAAGCCAAGAAGTTACATGGTATGAGACAAAAGGAGCTCCATCAAAATAGATTTGGACTTGGAATGAGTATTTTTGTATTTGCTTAGCCTTGAGTAAGCTTCAGTCATGGAGGCTGAGCAATAAGCACAGAGAGAGGGATATATCAGAGACAGAGAGACAGTTAGACTGAGATAGAAAAACTTTGATTTTTTAAATTAATTCCATATGGCAGCTTATGTGGAAATCTAGGTGGCATAAAAACAATATATTAATTTTACCGTCAGCCACGTCAACATTTTCCATCCAGCACTTAACGACAGGGATCATTTTGACACAATACCAAAAGATTAGGGACCAAATTGAGACATTTAAAAGGTAAAGGACCAAATTGGCATATAGTATAAAGCTTAGGGACCAAATACGTAGTTTACCCTAAAAAATATTAACAAATGACATATATATTATGACTTGATGTGTTATCTTTTCATATTGATGTGTTATCTTTTGTAGCTTTACATTTATTATGACCTGCTTGAGCATGAAATGTTCTTCTCTCTAAATAAATGCTAGTTTAATAAAAAAGTTTGCACTTACACATCAAAATAGTCCACGTCACTCCAATATACATCACATGTTCTTCTTTCACCACGTGGATCACTACCCATTTGTCTTTTTTCTTACAAAATTTTAATATTTTTAATCCCTTACTCCATTCCTAAAAGCAGGAATGGCGGCATGGTTAACTGCTAAAAGAACATTACATTCTTACAAATACTTCAATATTAGAAGAGATAAATTCATTCCTAAAAAAAGAAAAGAAAAGAAAAAGATAAATCCTATGAGTTTTTTGGTGGTCTGGAACCCAAGGAATTCATTTCACTTATTGTAATCTCATACCCAAAAAATATTAGAGGTACTATAGAAGAGCCTCTATTAAAAATAAAATATTTACAATATATTTTTTTTGACAAACAAAATATTTACAATATTGTTTACTTTATTATAATTAAAATCTTTGCTGGCTATCAAAATATTAAATAGTACACTTTTTTTTTTAATGACGCGTGGAACCTCTCTAAGGTTAGGCCCTTTGAACCCGCTCTTATCAAATAAATCCCAAATGCATGAAAAACCCACCTAGCCCCGTGCATCATTTGACTTTGGATAAATTCCCAGCTAGAGGTTGAATTTAGGACATTTGGATTTACAATTCATCCTAGTGCACCCTTTAATAGTTTGATCACTAAGGCAACATATTGGTATTTCGATTCCTCTATCAATGGTAATATTTAAATCAACATATATATATATATATATGCCATCAAAAACATAAATTCATATGTAAACCTGTTAAGAACACATAATTTTTTTTAAAAAAAGATAACATATAAATGGAGTCCATACCTGCATTTATGGATAGCTGCAAAGAAAGAAAGATAGGTGGTACTGAAATTGTAATTACAGATGATAAAAGAGAATCAATAACAGCTTTGGCAAGGAAAATTCCTATGACACCAAACTCATAGGTGATGGAGAGTATGGCTATCAAAGAAAAGAGTTATAGAGGTTATTAATAGAAGGCGACCTTTCCACAAATAAGACATCATCGTTAAAGACATCCTTTTTTGGAAGAAACAAGTCCCAGCTCAAGGCTTTCACTTACCAGTCCAATGTGTAACAAGGCTGCCCATAAGGTTGCACAGTATGCTTGTAAAATTCTAGACTTGGAAACTTGATTGGAAGAGCCACCACCATGATTGGAATTTGGAGGCTATAGTCTATCAAGAGAATTATTGTATCACATTCTCTACTCCTGTCACAAAATCCAAGCTCCAAATAGAGTCAAGGAAAGTTCTCTCAACCACATTGACTACAACTAACACACTACAGGAATTCCTAATTTTCTAAACTGTGTCAAGGGGCCAATGTTGTGTGTGGCTGGATTTTGCTCACTGAACAAGGCGAAAAAATGGTTGGTGTTATTATTTGACTTCAGTTGGGCTTTTCTAGTTAGCAGCCCCCTACTTTACCCAGTTTCATTTTTATTTTTTCCTATTAAAACCTTACAAATTCAATTGCGTAGCTGTAATGCTGTATGATGAAACAGATAATTCAATGACCAAGCTATGGGTTGAAGCAAGCTTAAACCTTATCAGTTGACCGTAGACGTTTTCAAAATTTCCAACCGTTGCTGAACAAGGCCAAATAACTAGAAAGAAAACACTAGAACAAAAGGTTTTAGACACAATTTAGTCAAAATAGGAACACTGGTGACTCAAATTTAGAGTAGTTGCCTACAAATTCTAATGGGATTGCAGATTCTCTCGAGCCAATTCAGCTTGTCTTGATATTGTTTTAAATCCACAACCCGGATGTCATCTAATGACCATTGAATCACATGTTCAACAGCATCTTTAATCTTTTTCTGAGCTTCAGGGTCAAGCAAGGTGCCAATCATCTTGTCATTGATAGCATTTCTCATGTCATAGGCATAGTTATCCAAATCTAACTTAGCCTTAACCTTCTTCCTGTGCTCATCATCTTCATCCATATATGTCTTTGCATCACAGACCATCCTCTCAATCTCTTCTTTGGACAGTCTTGACTTTTCATTGGTAATAGTGACCTTCCTTGTCACACCAGTGATCATATCCTTAGCTGAAACATTCAAGATACCATTGATGTCAATTTCAAAACAAACTATTACATAAGCAGCACCCCTGTGTGCTGGAGTAACAGGAATCGTAATTTCTCCCAACAAGTTGTTATCACAAGATCTTGCTCTCTCACCCTCGTAAATTTGGAACCATATAGAAGTCTGGTTGTCAAAGACAGTGGTGTAGTCTCTCTCCCTCTTGGTGGGAATTGCGGTATTCCTTGGAATCAAAACAGACATCTCTAATCCATCAAGCTCTACACCGAGGGACAGAGGGGTGACATCTAAGAGTGTTATCTCTTGAATTTTCTCATTACCCGTTCCGGTCAAGATTGCAGCTTGAACAGCGGCTCCATAAGCCACAGCCTCATCCGGATTAATGCTCTTGCAGAGCTCCTTCCCATCAAAGAAGTCCTGCAACAACTGCTGCAACTTGGGAATTCTGGAAGAGCCACCCGTAAGAACAACATCATCAACAAAACTCTTGTCCATCTTAGCATCAACCAAACATTTTTTCACAGGCTCGATACACTTCCTGAACAAATCAATGTTGAGTTCCGCAAATTTGGCACGATTAATAGTTGAAAAGAAATCAATACCATCATATAAACAATCAACTTCAATGGTAGTCTCAATTGCAGAAGAAAGAATCCTCTTTGCTTTCTCACAATAAGTTCTCAACCTCCTAAGAGCTCTATAGTCTCCACTAATGTCCACCTTATGCTGCTTCTTAAATATTTCAACAAAATGCTTTACCATTCTGTCATCAAAGTCCTCACCTCCAAGATGTGTGTCTCCAGAAACAGCCTTCACTTCAAAGACACCCTCTTCAATGGTAAGTAGTGAGACATCAGCAGTACCACCACCCACATCAAAAATCAATACATTTCTCCTGCCAACCCTACCTGCCATCTTGTCAAGACCATAAGCAATGGCAGCAGCAGTTGGTTCATTGATTATACGCAGGACATCCAGGCCTGCAATGCCTCCAGCATCCTTTGTGGCCTTACGCTGAGCGTCATTGAAGTAGGCAGGGACAGTGATAACCGCTTTATTCACAGTTGTGTCAAGGTACGCCTCAGCAATCTCACGCATCTTTATTAGGACCATAGACGAGATTTCTTCGGCAACAAAGAGCTTCTCTTCGCCCTTATAGTTCACCATGATCATAGGCTTATTACCAGGACCTTCAATGACCTTGAATGGCCAAAGTTTGATATCTTTCTGAACCAAGGGATCACTGAATCTCCTGCCAATCAACCGCTTTGCATCTGCATAAAGTAGAGGTTAAAACTATTTGACAACAAAGAAGTGCAAGAAGCAGCAAAATTCAGGAATGGAAGTGGAAATTTTATAGCTAATAAATATATAAGCCAAAAAAAAAAATATCAATAGAGCCGTTGATAACATTAATATTTCACATTGAAGTTTAAAAGTTGATTAGTGCTGATATATAATAAAAGTTTGGAAATTTTAAACTGAGAACCTTAATTGAAGTTTAGTCAACTACAATTACTAAGCGAGTAACATCATGTTTGTAACATTTACACAACAAATCCTAAGTGAGAAGCTGTTACTAGCTGTTGCTGGTGGGTGAAATTGCTATAAACGTAGCATTTCTCTTACTAAGCCATGTGATATGCCATAAGAGTTGGTATTTAATGCCTATTCAATACACGTAATGGTTATTTGAACAAAATTTGGCTACATACTTCGTCGTAAACTTAGCATAACTAACAATAGGAAGAAGACAAATTGAACTGTGACAAAGACACAAATTAATACAATTATTAGTTATTACTCCTACTAGATAAATTTTTTTTAACAAATTATTACAATTCCCGTAATATTCTTTAAATTTAATTCCAACTTCATCAAATATAATTCTCAAAATATCAAAACCAAATCAAACTAAAAATAAAAAAAGGTCACGTTCGGTTAGGTTGGGTCAGATTAGTTTATTATTTTTTTTTTAACTTTAAATCTAAACCCAATCCAACTCGAGGCTAACCCATCAATGATCAACCCACAAACAACTTGAGCTAGGTCGATTTTGTCTGGTTATAGTGAGTTTTGGAAGCTGTAACAAATAAAAAAGGAAAAAAAAAAAGTTTACAACAAAAAACACGAAAAAAAAAAGGTTTGGACTTTGGAGAATAGGATGAATACCAAAGATGGAGTTGGTAGGGTTTCTGGCGACTTGGTTCTTGGCAGCATCACCTATCAATCGTTCTTTGTCAGTGAAGGCAACATAGGAAGGTGTCATTCTGTTTCCTTGGTCATTGGGTATTATCTCTACACGATCATTTTGCCACACTCCCACGCATGAGTACGTCGTCCCCAGATCGATACCTATTGCAGGGCTCTCTCCTTTGCCACCCATAACAAACACCCTACAGTCCAAAATACCTTTCCCAATTCTCACTGAAAGAGATGTACCACAACATAGACTGTATCATCATGTAGGGCTCCACTCTCTTTTACTATTTATCTTTTCTTTTTGGTAATAATCTTTTACGGTTTTTTTTTTTTTTTTTTTTTAAATCACTATAAAAGCTAAACAATTTTGTTAGTTAGCAACGTTTCTAAACTATTTAGAAAACTAACAATTCAAGTACTTTAGACTTGATTTCCTGTAACAAATTGAGTTTAAGAGACTTGATTTCTGTGTGCTGGCAAAACTGAGGTAGACTAAGATTCACATGGAACTCGAGTCTTTAAGACTCGATTTCCTATTCACCATCTTCGTCCTTTTTCTCTTTTTTTTTTTTTTTTTTTTTTCTCCATCTACTGTCCCACTCCCTTCTTCCAAGCCCCCAAAAACCCAAGACAATTCTTCCTTCTTCATCTAAATCCATTTCTCAAAATCCCAAACCCAAATCACGATCTCAATCGAAGCAAAAATCCAAACCCCTCGTCTAAATCCATTTCTCAAAATCCCAAACCCAAATCACGATTTCGTACCAGAGCACCATGGGTTTGACGACCTCAGAACCGGAGGAATATTTTCTGTTGTGGGTTTGTGTTTTCAGTTCTTCCTTCTTCATCTAAATCCATTTCTCAAAATCCAAACCCATTTCTCAAAATCCCAAACCCAAATCACGATCTCAATTGGAGCAAAAATTGTTGTAGGTTCGTGTTTTCTCAATCGAAGCAAAAACAATTGAATCACAATCTCAATCAGAGCAAAAACTGTTGTGGGTTCGTGGTTCGTGTTTTCTGGGTTGGTCTGTGAGGTTCTGGAGGGAACTCGAGTGTTAGAGACTCAAATTCCACGTGGATTTTCTTAATCCACCTCAGCCACGCATCTCAAAGAAATCGAGTATTTGAGACTCAATTTGTTATAGTGAAATCGAGTCTAACAAACTCGAATTGTTACTTTCCTAATAATTTGGAAACGTTGCTAACTAATAAAATTGTTTGATTTTTATAGTTATTTAAAAATAAAAAATAAAAACTATATATATGTAATTCAAACAAATCTTGTCCTTTTACGGTAGAGGTTTTAATTCAAAAATAAAGTTTGTTTAGGTTAATTCATTTACTCCTTTTCGAAAAAAAAAATATTAAAAAGTTTAATTCATTTACCCTACTTAAAGTGATATAATTATTTTTTAACAAAGTGTATTTAGTTAATACAATATATTAAAGTTTTCAAAATTAAGTTATTTATATTTGAAATTTGAAATTTGCTTCCTCACTTAATAGATTTCCTTCTATATGAAGTGACGATCTTTCCTCTCAGAGCTTCACTAAAACGAACTGAAATGCACCAAAATGCTACACTAATATAATTCAATAGAACCATAGTAATAATAAATTATACGCTCAAGTTTTTAGATACTATATAGATATAAATAAGCTAAGCTCAAACCTAAATTTAGGCTAGCTTATTAAAGAAGCCGAAAACTCAGAGTCAAACATAAAATATTATTTTGATCAAACTTGCAAGTATATGAGACAACCAAAGTTTGTTTAGGTACATTCATAAAGTATATATAATCTTGTATGTTTATATTTATAAAGTTCAAGCTATATTTATATATCCTTGAGATGAGGGGCGTAGCTAGAAAATTTTACTTGGGGGCCAAATTGTAGTATTGGTATATTATCCATAGTTCATATTGAATACAATATTATTAACTTTGATATATTGTTATATTCTTAAATATTAATGAACATACAAAAATTATATAGTTTATTATAGAAAAATACAAAAAAAAAAATCCAATAAAAGAACATTTCGCATCAAAATTATGCCCGACGATCTTTAATGGAATAAAGATAGCAATACAAAAAAGTGAACAACAAAATCTTAAATACCCATATGCATATCAACACACACACACAGTGGTAGAAAAAAGAAACAAAAATAATACTAATGGTAAAATAATAATGATGATTGATAAAAGAGAGAGAGAAGAAAATGCACTTGCATATTCACTTCTTTAAAGAGTCAAGAAGATGATGTTGCATCAGGACTAAAAATGGATTAATAGTCTTGGTTAAGATAGGAGTTTTTGCGTTGAAAAGAAAGAAAATGGGGCAATGAGCTGGCACTAGCAGCTACAACAAAGCTCCGTAGGTACCTAAAGATGAAAAAAAAAATTGAAATTATGTTGGGAAATGGGTTCTTAATGATGCTAGAGAATGAGTTATTATCCATTTGATTAATTATAAATTTTTTGGACAATTGAGAATATCAACTTTTAGTTATTATCCTTTGGACTAACTATAAATCTTAGAAATAATTGGGGTGGACACGTAATAAAGTTTTGGACAATTGAGGAGGTCAAATAAAAATCCATTGGACTAATTAGAAATCTTAGAAATAATTGGGGGGGCCAGTTCTAATTTTATGGGAGGGCTATATCCTGTCACTAGTATAGTTGTAGGAGAAAAAAAAAATTGGGGGGGCCAAGGAGCAACGTAGCTCCACCCCCGCTTGAGATTGGATAATATAAGCTTATAAATAAGTTTATAAGGTATCAAATTATTATTTATAATATAAATAGTCCATTTATAGTAAAATTATATAGTATAATATTTTGTGAATGTATTTTTTAAAATACTTGACTTTTTTTTTTACATCTTCATTATATGGTACATAAGCTTTAAACTCCTCACAAATTTACACATTACCACTATTTTTTTTATATATAAAAAATGATTTTGGCTAATTTCTGCCTGAATTTATTCGCGAAAGTGCTCATTCTCTCTCTGGCAGTCAACTTCCTTCACCGACGGTGTTACAAGAAAAGATAAACATATCGAATTTGATTCTTTGGTCTGCCAATCATTTCATGTGACATCGATATCCGTATGTTTCATTATTTTAAACTATTCTTTGGTCTGCCAATGCATGCGTACTACAAACGCTGGATTTAGCATTTCTGTCATTTGAGATTAGTCAGCATATAGTATAAGTAGAAGCAGAGAGAGATGGGTCTACCATTTGATAATATGCTTTTAAACCCGTCTTCAATACATTTTAAGTTATAATAATGCATGTTTTGGCACTGCCAGTGAACGTGGTGGCAAAGGCAGCCTTGGATATTATCATGTATGTTTTAGTGAGGTTGGTGCTTCTTGGTGCCTATGAAGATACTTTTTGAGAATATTTATTTTTATTTTTATTTATTAATATATATCATCTCCTTCTTTAGGCATATTATGCATTTATGTAAATATTTTTTAAAGCAAACTATACAATGTTTTCTGGTCAATTATATATAATGATATGATGATTAAAGCAATTTCCATCTTAAAACAATACGTCAAACTAAAAGGAGATTCCGAGACAGTCCTTAACTACCTGAAGGCTGACTCTGCCTGTCTAGCTTCGTTTTGGTAATGTCATTGAAGACACTCGGGCTCTGTCTTTGCAACTTTGCTCTTGTTCCTTTTCCCATGTTCGTAGAAAGGGAAACGTGGTAGCTGATAGTTTAGCCAAATTAGCTAAGCTCTCCTCTGTACCCCAGGTCTGGTTAGAGGACATCCATAGTGATGTTATGCCTCTTGTTTTGTATGACAGTAATTTTACTGCAGTTTGAATAAAGTCTTTGTCTGGTTTCTCAAAAAAAAAAAAAAAAACCAAAAATATACTGCATATAACAATGTTCAATAGGAAAAAACAAAACAAACCAAGAGATTTGTTCCTTTTTTTTTTCAATACATTTCCCGCGCCTCATATGGGTGGGTTTATGACTAATAAAAATACACAATGACATTAACTGCATCACATTGTCATTACATTTTGTTGGTAGTTACCCCTCACATTTTTATTTCTTGTTTCCAAATTCTTACTATGGTAATAACATTGTTACTTTCTTGTTTTTGTGTTTTTAGATTTTTTTTTTATTTTTTGGCTAATTTCAATGGTAATAAGATCACATGCATATATTTTATTTAGCAACTATTTCCCCCTCTTTTATTGATATCGCATATTGCATTTATAAAAATAAATACAATAAACCCTCATGCATCGCATGCACCTGCCACAAGAATAGAACGCTGTTTTAGGTGCATCTTCTGTTATATCTGGATGGGAATTTACCGATGAATTGGTTGAACTCCTCCACAGCACTTACAGATAGCCTATTACCCATCTCTCCTTTCATCTTTTTGTTTCTCTATAACTCTTCTTAAATTCTGAGTCTGAACTGGACACTGCGATTCCAAGTTATAGCCCTTTTTCTAATCCTATCCTACGTCTTCGTGGTAACTAAAAATAACAGGATGATTATATAGAAACGAATATCAGTAACAAGAAGGAAAGGTGTCCCGTGTCCGTTTAAAACAAAAACTTCAATGACAACAGTATATCAAAATTTATCGGGAATTCTAGAATTTAAAAAAAAAAAGAATAAAAATGATTACTGGAGAGTATGTCTGTGTTTTTCTTTTCAGTATATATCTGTACAATTTACAAAAACATGTAATCCGCTGTACAGTTCTTTATGTTTCTTTTTTTCTTTTTCCTTTTTTCTAGTTTTTTCCCTACTTGGTTTTTATTTCTCTATATTGCCAGCGTCCCTTCTGTGATCTGGTTCTCATCTGAGGAATCTGAGGATTGAGTTTTGGGCTTGGGAACAACCCGAGAAAACCCATAACCAAGAGAACTTCCAGTAGTTTGACATAGCTGCACAAACAAAACCATAAATTATAAGTATAAAATATATCCCTTCATTCAGTTAAAAATTACTTATATTCCTTCAGAAATCACTCTTATATGAGACAAACAAAGTACATGGTTCTGCATTTCCTAGTCAAAGGCATACTGAATATGGTATATATATATTTGGGGGAAAATATTACCTCAGTCAGCTCTGAAAGATGCCGGGACCTAAATTCATTGATCGTCGCTGCAATTTCTGACATGGGTAGTTTTGCCTGAAGGGAAACAAGAAAAGCTAAGATGAAAGAAACAAGCTAGCCAGAAAGAGACATTTAAGCATTCATCTTCACGACATCGTTGTCTTCAATCTTACCATTTTCTGTAGGGCTAAAAGGAGACCTTTTCCTCTCTTTCATATTTCAAACCACAGTTTTGTTCAGTGGCAGAGCAGTGTGCATGCATTGTATAAAACAGGTAGTACCCAGTGCACAAAACTCCCAGTTTTTGCGGGGTTCAAGAGAGGTGATATTGTGTGTGTGTGCACGTGTGTGGGTATATACACAAAGCATGTCTTTTAACACTATTCAATATATGTTATTATTTAATATATAGTAAAAACTGTATGAAGATAACCTTCCTGTGACTCAAACAAATATTTTCTTCCATAAATTGTTCAGTGTTAGCTTAAGAAAGTTGAGCTGTACATTCATTTATAGTACTAAATTATCTATAATTAATTTTGTACTAAATTTCCTAGCAATCTATCTTTTTATATACACAGTTAAAACAATCCCACAAAACCCACCATCCCCCCCACCCCCTCCATTTTTTTTTTTTCACATTTTTATGAAGTTTTTGTTTTGACAATCTTAATGGCTAAAAATATGTGGTCTCAATCTAGAATCACGTTACAAGGAGGTAATAATCTATTTATTTAGGTTCAAATCTTTGAAACTTTGAAGGGTTTTAGTATCCATAGTTTATTTGACATTATCTTTGGATCTTGAATACTTTCTCTCCTAAAATATGCATCAATGAGGGATGATTTCCCCATAATTTACTTATACCGTCAAATAAGAATATCAATATTCAATAATATAGCCAACTTAAAAAATTTGTAAAGCCCATTCTACTTTTAAGCTACTTCTATCGTAATTAATGTTATTTAAAGTGGAGGTTTTTGCTTTTAGAAGAGAAAAGGTTTTTAAAAGGAATTTCCTAATTTATTCATGGAGGCATATGCTTTCTATTCACCTTATTTGAGCGATGTTCAAATGACACAAAATATATTGAGGCGACCAAATGGCAAATTAGACCTTTGCCAAGAGCCTTATAGCTCAATAGCATTGTATGCTCTCCTTTATAAAAAGAACCAGGGTTCAAATCCCCCCTCCCCCAATGTCAGCTCTATTGTATCAGGATAAACAATACATCTTACAGTAAGCTTAAGTCCCTCTTAGCACCAACACAACACCCCCCCTTTTTTCTCCCTTTCCTCCTTTTGCCAGAACCATTGCCCCCCTCTTAAACACACACAATCTTGAACTAATAGGCATGAGCTATCCTACCATTTATCATAGAAAGCTGATACTTATCATTGGACCATCAAACCCAAAACCTGATCAATTTACTCATTTATCATAATGTCAATATTAGTAAGAGAACTGTGGGTAACAGCTCCTTTCCATGAGACAGAATCTCTGCATAACTGACAAGAAGGGAATAATATCTCTTCTCCATCAATTATAAAATATGCAACTCAATTAACTGCATACAATTGCCATCACCTCAATTCATTGCACATTGCATGCCATCACTCAACAACACAAAAAACATGACAAAGCACCAATGAAAAACCAGTACTTATTTTGCAGCAACTAATTATACGCACTATAGAGACATTCAAGTTGTTTACCTGAGCAAGAACAGCGGCTGCTAACTGTAGACTTGGTTCCAAGGTCTCTGGGACAACCTGTAAGTTATTTGAAAGCATGAGCTCTGTAGGAAAGATGAAATCTAGAACAACCTATCCTCTTTGCTTAACTAATTGATTGATCATGGGCAGAAGACAACTTACAGCTGTAGCCCCTGCCTTTTCCAAATTAAGGCCATGATCAACATCATGAGCACGGACAAAGGTCTTCACATTGGGGAAATACTTGCTCAGAGCCCAAACAGTTCTATAATTTGCACCAGGGGTATCTAGAGTTATTGCAGCTGCACATGCTCTCTCAGCACCAACCTTATGAAGGACCTAGTAACCAATATAAAGCAAGTCAGATAATGAACATGCACATAAGATACTTTCTGATACGATTTGCCATACCTCTCGACTGCCAGCATCTCCAAAATACACAGGAAGATCCAGGGCACGTCCAACTGCCACTCTATCACTGAAGACAACAGAGAACATAAGTGAAAAATCACATTCACTTTTTTGCCTTTTCTTTCAAAGTTGTATTCAGTCAAGGTTTTAAAGATGGTACAGAAGAGCATAGTAAAAAGAGAAATTTGAAAGAAAAAAAAAATTAGCAGTCCTCAAATGGTCAATCCTTGTTATTTACTTTCAGCAATATTTTATTTGGCACCTACTTGTTATAACATTTCAGGCTAAAGGAAATATCACGAAACATTATTTTTTAAATTCCCCTACATGTGAAGATATAATGTTCTCAGATAAGCTGAGTCATGCAGACACATAATTGACTGTGACATATAAGTTGGCACATATATGCTATTAAACCAACACATTTAAGTCAGAATTCTACTTTAGCAACATTATGAATGTATCCTTTTCTAATAGAGAAGACACAAGTCCACGCAATCCAATTCCCAATACTTCTTTTTATTGGTAATGTACACACCCAGTGGGTCTTGAACTCACAACCTCACCTTCCAGTCCACCTTGCTCTTACATGGGTGGAGCCGGAGGGGAACCATTTGAGCTAGAACTCATTGGCAACCCAATACCACATTAACATAATAATAATTACTAGTCCTGGAAGAGCAATGACCAATATAATGCCTAAGAGATTTAAAAGTCAATTGGTTACCTCCTTACATCAAGAGCAACAAATGGAATCAATCGCTCTGAAAGAAGCTGGGCAATGATCTGTGAACCAAAAGAAGAAAAAAAAGATAGTGCTGTTATGAAAGCTTGTATGTTTTTCTACATAGTAGATTTGCCACATCAATGATTTAAAAAAAGTTTATTAAAACAATAACTGCAAATTATGACTATACCTGACCAACCCGTCCAAATCCACAAATGATTATGTGATCTTGCAAATCGTCTGTCTGAAAAATAAAATCAAGACTAATGACTTAATATATCTATATAATTGCCATGTCAAACAGATAAAATATGGACAAATAATATGGCTACTGCAGTCACCATTTTAAGTAAAAAAAAAGAATAATAAAATCAAATGAATCAAGGGTGAATTAAATAAAACATAACAGGAGAACATACTACCATTTGAAATGCAAAGATTAAGAAAAGTAGTCAGATGTCAAAATGTTAGGTCGTCAAAAAATAAAATATAGAAAATGACAGAGAGCCAATCAAACTTCCAGATCTTGAATGGGACAGAGCCCCAGCCCACGCATAAATTGAATTACTGTTGGAGCCCATTTGTGTGGCTGGACCTATGAAAGCATGGAAGTCATGACTGACCAGTGACTTGTCACGAGCATACCTCATAAATTAAGGGCAAAAAAAACGAAGGAAAAAAAGAAGGAAACTTCCTTCTTAAAGTTGGATATATCACCCTACCTACTATCAAGAAACTCAATCCAACCAACCTCCCAATAAGATTATTCAGACACAAGTGAAGATCATAGTAAACTGACTACAGTTCATGGACTTATACTTTTGCTGCCTTCCCCCTTTTCCCCAAAACGATAAGTACCATCTCTCTTTAGAAGTACAATTAAAAGTTTTGTGGCCAGCACTTCAGTTAGAGAATTTCTGAAACGTACAATAATTCTAGTTCATTACTTCAATGAACTAGTACCGGCAACAAACCAAGAAGGGAATTTTACCCTGTGTATGGACCTGAATTAGATTACATATCGAGTACTTTCATAGTGTACTTTTAGTGATTTACCACAGCTAAGGACATTTGAAACTCCAAAAAGGGCATATGCTTCTGTAAAGAGGATACAAAAAAAATTCCACAACCTCAAAACGAAAGCATTTAGGAGCAGATCAAGACAATGCCATAGCAATGCAGTTAAGCAAAATGGTCAATCTGTAAACTATCCATTATTTTGGCCCCTCCCTTAGCACTTAATATAGTTAGATTACATGGAATCAGTTAAATTTCATCTTCTCAAGTATCTGAAAATCACTTAAATGTATCATAATGGTCAACATATGACTGGACTCCATTAATTGCAATTCACTGAATCCATTAATTGTAAATTATTGAAACAATATATGAACTTATGTACTGTTAGTGATAATACCCAATTTAGCTGAAACTTCACAATCTTTGCAACCAATAGTAGTGTGTTCTCATATTAGACATTTACCTCACTCTCAACAGGTAATAAACTTCGAACATCATGCTGCTCAAATCGAGAGGCAATTAACTGGCCTCCAGCAGCTAGCCAAGGTGTGAGGGCCATCGAAATTCCCACTACCAGAAACAGCAATGATGATAACTGAGGAGACATTATACCCTGCAGAAAATACCAGTTAGAGAAATAGAACTTCTGCTAGCAAGGATATCATTTTTTTTACAGAACTTGTATTATTGACAGTCATGAAAAAGAAAACAATCTATATAACCTTATCTCAACTAGTTACTCTGCTAGCCTTTTTTTTTTCCTTTTTTGTGGAGAGAAAAAGGGTAGGGTGGGGGGGGGGGGGGTGGTAGGGGGAGAGGACACAGTTGAAAATTGTAGTAAAGCAGGATAAACTGTCAAATGCAAACCACTAAGTCTTGCAGATAAAACTTCTAGTTTTTAAGAAGGAAAACCTGATTAACAGCTTCACCAAAGGCCACAAATGCAAATTCTCCACCCGGAGCAAGAAGAAGACCAACTCTTATTGCAGATATGATTGAAATACCGAAAATTCTACCAACTAAAGCAACTAATAACATCTTGCCACCAATCAAGAGTCCCAATGTCCCACTAATGACCGGAAAATTTGAAACAAGAAGTTTTGGATCGATAGACATGCCAACCTGAAAATCACAAATTGATTTCATCAAGTGCACATAACAAAGCATTGCTGTGCAATAAATTAACAATATCAATGGGCTCAAATCATAAACAATGTCCCAGTCAAATATCCAAGTAGCATTCTTCTAGCTGCTGAAGCGTGATAATTAGTATGAGATAAAAGTACCACAAATAACCAAATGATGCATTACAGGCAGATGGCCAACAGGCTGGAAGATATTAAGCAACACAAAGAATTTTACATCAAATTTCACTTAGGAATTATTATCTAATACAGATGATCAACAAGTAGCCTTATCATCAATAGAAACAAGGCTTATGGAATGCCCCAAAAAAAAGATCTTAAAAGAATGCCAACATAAAGTACCTACCGTCATGAAGAAAAGACCTAATAAAAGGCCACGATATGGTGCAATATCTGACTCAACCTGTAAGGAAAATTCAGTTTCTGCAAGAAGTAAACCTGCCAAAAAGGCTCCCAATGCCATGGAAAGCCCAGCCTGCGCTACAATAAGGGAAGTTTGTTACTTAAAGAGAATACAATAAAACAATTAATAAAATGCAGAGTCATACCCTGGCTGTGAGGAGACTAGTCCCCAGAATAACAAGGAGCGTATTGGCAGAGAATATCTCTGCATTTTGATTTTCTGCAATTTGCTTATAGATAGGTCGAAGCAACTGCAAAAACCACAGAAAAGGAAAATAAAGGAGATACACAAGCTGTTTTAATTATATGAAAATATCATAGAGATAAAAATTAGCAGCCACTGTAATCAAAGTGCTAAACAGAAAGACAACCATCCCAGACATCATCTTATGAATAGACACAAAAAGGAGAAGTAATCCTTGTTTTATTTTAACAGTTCTGAGCAAAAGTTTTAGCAACAGGATTTTGATCCAAATCATAATTCATACATCAATAACCCAAAGAGGTACATTTTTCATTTGCAAATCTCAAATTCCCAATGGATCAACACAATAAAACTTATAAAAATAAAAATGGCTCAACAAATTAAAAAGAAACTTTATCAAGATCTCCTAAGATAATATTTAATGGTAACAAATAACCCCATATCACAAAATTAATTCTGAACTTTAGCATTTCATAGATCTGTAGCAGATTTAAGTCATAATATGGTCAGAAGTATCCACTGAAAAGTAGTGCCTACAGCCAATGTCGTATTAATCTCAGAGATATCTAAACTTACCAAGCGTCCACCAGCAATTATGGCAGCAATGGCAACTACTGCCTTAACAGCAGCCAGTCCAAGAGCTTCAGCAATGGCTTGGAAACCAATCTGAAAAACAACAGATAATGTTTCCCAGATTGACAGAATAAGTGGCACAAGAATGCATAGCCATGACAATAACAATAATAACAGCAACAGCTATAGAAGCAAGTACATAATGTCCTGATTTATACTTCTAAAAGAACACATACATTAATCTGCACCCTATGATCAACATCAAACTGAATGTAGAAGGATGGACCTGGAAATTTAAGGTTGACCTATGAACACCACATGCTTATAGAAGGAACAACAACAGAGGCTGCATGTAATTCCTGGCATCTAAACATGAATGACTGAAAAAAAAACATCCATAAGTCTCTACTTCCCTTGATAATGAAATGTAGATGCAGTGCCAACAAAATTCCGTGGAGAGGGAAAGGGAAACAGAGATGAAAATATTAGATGCCGCTAATAAATTACCTTGACTTCGCCATGTGGATGGTTTCATATTGTAATGCTCTGGTGTTTATGGCCCAAATGATAACAATGAAAGGGGACACGTGAGATGAGTTGGTCAGTATTCAACAATACTGGAGTATACCGTGGTGTTGTTTTGGGGACTTTAATATTGTACGGTTTCCAAGTGAACATTTGGGTGGGATACATCTAACTCCGGCTATGGAAAGATTCTCTAAATTTATTGAGGATCTTAATTTGATTGACTTGCTGCTGGAAGGAGGTAGCTATACTTGGTCTAGCGGTACAGATCAACCATCAATGTCTAGGATTGATAGAAATTTGATCACTCATGATTGGGAGGAACACTACCTAGATGTTATTCAAAGGATTTTACCTCGTCCCATTTCAGATCACAGTCCTATTCTTTTGGAGGCGGGGGGAATGGTGAGGGGGAAAAGTCCTTTCAAGTTTGAAAACATGTGGTTGAAGACAGATGGGTTTGTGGATAGAGTTCAATCCTGGTGGAATCGGCATTCATTTGTAGGTACACCTAGTTTTATGCTTGCCAAAAAATTAAAGGCATTGAAAGAGGACAAAATTCAATGGAATCGTAGAGAGTTTGGTAATGTAAAGCGTCAAAAGAAACAATTGTTGGAAGAGTTGAAAATTTTAGATGCTAAGGAAGAGGAGCTTGGTCTCACTGATGGGGAGAAGTGTTATAGGGTAGATTTGAGGTCCCAGGTGGAGCATCTTCTTTCTTTGGAAGAAATTTCCTGGAGACAAAATTCTAGGATGTTATGTATTAAGGAAGGGGATAATAACACCAAGTTCTTCCACAAGATGGCAAACTCCCATAGAAGGTATAATCATTTGAGGATCTTGGAGGTGGATGGGGTGGCTTTTGAGGAGGAATCCGAGGTAACTGCTCAGGTAGTACTATTTTATAAAAATTTGTATCAGGAGTCCAAAGGGTAGAGGCCTTTTGCGAAGGGTTTGGAGTTTGATTGTATTGGGGATATGGAGAGGGTTTGGCTTGAAAGGAAGTTCGAGAGAGAGGAGATTTTTCAGGTTGTAAGAGACTTGGAAGGGTACAAAGTTCCAGGTCCAGATGGTTTTACTATGGCTTATTATCATCATTGTTTGAGAGAAGTAGTAAACAACGTTTTAGCGGTCTTTGAAGAGTTTTTTCAACATTGTAAGTTTGAAAAATCTCTTAATGTTTATCTTCAGGGTATAGAGGTGGATGGTGTCCTCTATGAGGATGAGGAAGAGGTGAGGTCTAAGGTGGTCCATTTTTATCAGAGTTTGTACACTGAGTCAGACACTTGGCGCCCTTCTATGGATGGATTAGAGTTTTCTAGAATTGAAGAGGATGAGCGGCTTGAATTAGAGAGGGAATTTTCTAAGGAGGAAGTGGTAAAGGTTCTTCAAGAGATGGAGGGTGATAAAGCCCCAGGTCCTGATGGTTTCACTATGACTTTTTTTCAAAAATGCTGGAGTGTTCTGGAAATAGATGTCATGGCTTTCTTTGATCATTTTCATAGGAGCTCAGAGTTTGAACGGTCTCTGAATGCTTCTTTTCTATCTCTGATTCCCAAAAAAAATAACGCATTGAATATTAAAGATTTTAGGCCTATCAGCTTAGTAGGCAGTGTGTATAAGCTTTTGTCTAAGGTTTTAGCTAACAGATTGAGGCGGGTGCTGGATAATCTTATTTCAGAGTCTCAAAATTCTTTTGTTGGTGGCAGACAGATTTTGGATTCAGTGCTTATTGCCAACCCCCGGGGGTGGTGTGTAAGTTAGATATTGAGAAAGCTTATGACCATGTGAATTGGGACACTTTGTTTTATCTGTTGGAGAGGATGGGATTTGGGGATAGATGGAGGAGATGGTTAAAGACTTGTGTCTCTACCGTTCGCTTCTCAGTTCTGGTTAATGGATCTCCTGCTGGTTTCTTTAGTAGCTCTAGAGGTCTCAGACAAGACGATCCTTTGTCTCCCCTCCTATTTCTTTTGATCATGGAGGTCTTAAGTCGTATCATGAAGAAAACTGAGGAAGGAGGTTTCATTCAGGGTTTTCATGTGGGTCCTATTAATTCTACTGGTATTCGTGTTTCTCATCTTTTATTTGCTGATGATACCATTCTTTTCTGTGATGCCTCTAGAGAGCAGATTCTGTCTATTAGGCTGGCTTTGACTTGTTTTCAAGCTTTTACTGGTTTGAAGGTGAATGTGGGGAAAAGTGAAATTGTCCATGTTGGGGAGGTGTGTAACATTCAGTCTTTGGCTAATATCCTTCAATGCAGAGTGGGCAGTTTGCCTATGACTTACTTGGGTATGCCTTTGGGAATTGTGTATAAAACACCCTCCATTTGGAATCCGATCCTTGAGAGGATGGAAAAGAAGCTTTCAGGTTGGAAGCGGCTTTATTTGTCGAAGGGTGGTAGACTCACCTTGCTGAAGAGTACCCTTTCAAGCCTTCCGACATATTACCTTTCCCTTTTTACTATCCCCAAAGCTGTGGCGACTAGATTGGAACGCATTCAAAGGAACTTCTTGTGGGGTTCATCAGTTGAGTGTTTCAAATATCCTTTGGTGGCTTGGGAAAAGGTTTGCTTACCGCATGAGTTGGGTGGTTTAGGAATTCGAAAGTTGGCACCGTTTAATCAGGCCCTTTTAGGGAAACGGCTTTGGAGGTATGGCCATGAAACTCCTCATCTGTGGCGAAGGGTCATAGCCATGAAATATGGGGAGGGAAAAGGGCGTTGGTGCACTAGACCTTGTAGTAGGGCCCATGGTTGTGGGTTATGGCGGAGTATTAGTAAAGGGTGGGAAACTTTCGCTAAGCATTTCTCTTTTGTGGTGGGGGATGGATCTCGTACTCTTTTTTGGCATGACAAGTGGACTGGGGATGTCCCTCTTAAAAGTCTTTATCCTCAGTTATTTTTGTGTTCAGCTAATAAAGAGGCTTGTATTTCTGATGTGTTAAAGCCCTTCAGTGGGTGATAATGACAGAGTGTGGAGTTTAAGATTTCAGAGGGAATTCAATGATTGGGAGTTAGCGGCTTCCTACTCCCTTCTTCATTTCATCCAAACCCGAATCCCTAGGGGTGGAGGTTGTGACAGGCTTTGTTGGGATCTTAATGGCAGTGGGAAGTTTGATACTCGATCTTTCTATCATAAGATTCGTAATGCAGATCCCTTCACCTTCCCTTGGAAGGGTATTTGGAAAGTTAAGGTTCCTAATAGGGTGGCTTTTTTTATGTGGACAGCAGCTCATGGTCAGATTCTAACTTTGGATAATCTTATGCTTCGTGGTCGTCCTTTGGTGAATCGTTGTTATTTGTGCTGTTGTAATGCGGAATCTGTGGATCACTTGTTACTTTTTTGTCCGATAGCTCATTCTTTGTGGATGTATATGCTTCAGTTGTTTGGGATCGATTGGGTCATGCCAGGTTCAGTTGAGGACTTATTATTCTGTTGGTTTCATTGGCTTGGGA
This sequence comes from Quercus aquifolioides, assembly GCA_019022515.1. Taxonomy (NCBI): domain Eukaryota; kingdom Viridiplantae; phylum Streptophyta; class Magnoliopsida; order Fagales; family Fagaceae; genus Quercus; species Quercus aquifolioides. Next base: position 18,030,910 of record CM032329.1, on the reverse strand, counting down.
AGCATAGTTTTGATATTTGGGATTTGGTCCCAGGCTGTTTAATGTGGACTATTTGGTCTAAGTGGAATTGGCGGGCTTTTGAGGATGAGGGGAAAACTGTGGTTCAGTTATTAGAGTTTTGCCAGAGGACCCTCTTTGATTGGTCTCGATGTTGGGGTTTCTCGGATTGTTCTACCCTTACGGATTTTATTTCTTCTATTAGAATAGATTAGGGGTTGTTTTTGTCTTGTTGTTTCTTTTTTTCCTTTGTTCACTACCGTGAACTCTTTGTGTTTCTCTTGCTTTTCTTTTATTAATAATACTCTATTCTTACTTATCAAAAAAAAAAAAAATCTCTTAATGCTATTCGCATTGCTTTAATTCCAAAAAAGAATTATGCCTCTAATATAGAGAACAACGTCTTAGTGATCTTTGAAGAGTTTTTTCAACATTGTAAGTTTGAAAAATCTCTTAATGCTACTCTCATTGATTTAATTCCAAAAAAGAATTATGCCTCTAATATTAGGGATTTTCGGCCTATTAGCTTGGTGGGAAGTATGTACAAGATCTTGGCTAAAGTTTTGGCAAATCGTTTGAGAATGGTTTTAGATCAATTGATCTCTGAGACTCAGAATAGCTTTGTGGGTGGAAGACAAATCATTGATTCGATTCTTATTGTGAATGAATGTGTTTACAGCTGAGTGAAGAGTCGGGTTCCTAAGGTTATATGTAAACTTGATGTTGAGAAAGCCTACGATCATGTAAATTGGGAGGCTCTTCTAGATTTGTTGGAGAGAATGGGCTTTGGGGTGAAGTGGTGTAAGTGGATTTGCACTTGTATATCCACGGTTCAATTCTCTGTTTTGATTAATGGGTCTCTAGCTGATTTCTTTGGTAGTTCAAGGGGTTTAAGACAAGGGGATCCGCTATCTCTTATGCTATTTTTGATTATGATGGAGGTTTTCAGTAGGATGTTGAGAAGAGTGGAGAGAGCTAACTTAATCCGTGATTTTTAAAGCTAAGGGTAGGAGGTGGGGAATGTATTTCACATCTATTGTTTGCAAATGATACTATTCTATTTTGTGATGCAGATGTGGAGCAAATTCTTCATATTCGGTTGTTGTTACTTTGTTTTCAAGCTGTGACAGGTTTGAAGGTCAATGTGCAAAAGAGTGAAATGGTTCCAATAGGGGAGGTAGATGATGTGCATGCCTTGGCTAAAATTTTGGGCTGCAGAGTTGGAACTTTGTCTGTCTTATCTTGGCATGCCATTAGGGGCTTCTCATAAATCTCCTTCAATTTGGAATCTTATACTGGAAAAAATTGAGCGGGAGTTGGCCGGGTGGAAGAAGTTATATTTGTCTAAAGGGGTAGATTGACGCTACTCAAGAGTGAGTTATCTAGTCTTCCGACCTATTTTCTATCGCTATTCACCATTCCTACTTATGTGACTAATAGAATTGAAAAGTTGCAAAGAGATTTTCTGTGGGGTGATAGCAAGAATCATTTAGTAGGGTGGGATAAAGTTTGTAAGCCTATAGCCAACGGTGGTTTAGGTATAAGGAAACTTACTACTTTCAATAAAGCCTTATTGGGGAAATGGTTGTGGCGGTTTGGGAAAGAGGAGAATCGGTTGTGGAGGAGGGTGGTAGCTTCAAAGTTTGGGGAAGAGTGAGAAAGGGGGGGGGGGGGGGGTGGACTTCTAAGCTAGGTAGGGGAGTTGATGGGTGTGATTTGTGGAGAGGTATTCGTATGGGCTGGGAGGATTTTAGCAAAAATACTCAGTTTTTGTTGGGATGGAGAATAGAGTGAGATTTTGGCAAGATGGGTTGTATGGGGATCAACCTTTCCAATTGGCTTTCCTGAGGCTATATGGTATTGCTATTAACAAGGAGGCCTCTGTAGAAGCTTCTTTGTCAAGGCAGGGGACAGAGGATAGAAGAAGTTGAGATGTTCGTTTTATCCGAGAATTTAATGATTGGGAGATGGAGGAAGGGCTGTATTTTCTTCGTGTCTTGGGAGCCAATATTCCTTCAATGGACGTTGGAGACCAGATGAGATAGAAGTTGAAACCTAATGGGGATTTTGACATCCGGTCGTATTATAACAAGTTGCGAGATTCTCCCTCAGTTGTCTTTCCTTGGAAAGGTATTTGGAGAGTTAAGGTCCCTAGGCGTGTTTTCTTTTTCGTTTGGTCAGTAGCTTGGAATAAGATCCCAACGAGTGATAACCTAAGATTGAGGGGCTTGGATTTTGTGGACTGGTGCATTATGTGTCATCACTATGGGGAGACAGTGGACCACTTACTTCTTCATTGTGAGATGGCTTCTCGGTTGTGGAGCTTTGTTTTCATAACTTTTGGATTGTCGTGGGTCATACCTAAATTGATTCCAGATTTGCTTTTTGGTTGGTGGAATTGGTTGGGGAAGCATTTGTCTCAAATCTGGAATTTAGTTCTATTATGCCTACTATGGTGTCTTTGGAAGGAACGGAATCGGCGGATTTTTGAGGATTTGGATAGTTCCGGTGATCAGATGCTTGCTTCTTTTAGTGGAACTCTTTTTGATTGGTCTCAGGCTTGGGAACTCATGACTAGTGATTCTCTCCCTTCTTTTCTTAGCTCTCTACTTTTTTGTAATTAATCTACTGCTTAGTTTTTTTGTCTTTTCTCTTCTTCTTTTTTCTCTTTGTAATTTTTGGGTTTGCTATGTGCTCTTTATGCATAGAGTAACCTTTAGTATATATACCATTCTTACTTATCAAAAAAAAAAAAAATTCTTATGCTTTCATCTGATTGCACATCAACTACATTTAGCCTTTAGACACACACACATCTATATATTTATATCATAATGGTTTTAACTACGTTTGATCAGAACATATTTGAATCACGATAAAAGTACCAATACTTGAAAAAAAATCAAAACATTCATCACCATATTTGACAAAATGATAAAACGGAAAAATTAAAGTACAAGAAAATTTTACCCCTCCTTTGGATGAATTAGGTGAAATAAGAGGAATGAGTATCAGCAAAACCACAACAGCCAAATCCTGAAAGAAACAAAAGAAAAGGAAAACAAATCATTTGAGTCAAAAATTCTTTTTTTTTTTTTCCTCTAAGCTCAAAATGTATGAAATAATTCAAGGAGCAAAGTGTAGCTCAGGAAAACACAAGGAACCTATGTCTACACATTATTTTGAAAAATCAGGGCTACATGGAAGCTAAATACAGTCTAAAGAACCTTTTATACCAATAAAATAAAAATCATCTTAAAAAAACAACAAAATTCTTGTTAAGTTTATGTGGTAGGATATTGAGGCATAGGGTGAACATATGTTAATTTTCACAGCTAATTACAGAAACATACACCTTTAGGTTTTAGTTTGGTACTATTACCCAAGCATACTGTGAAGATACACACACCAGTATAGTAGAGAAAGCGACATTATTTATGTCAACAAGTAAGAAGTGGCTCCGTCAGGCATATTGACTAAATTAAAGAGCTGCAATATCTTGCACATGGCATTTGCTTCCAGACAAGATGCATTTGAAAAAAGAATGTCAAAACTGTAGAGCAACCTGGAAAAGCAAGACAGAAAATGTAGCGCGTCCGTGTCGTGATGTGCTCTCACCTCGCTCCTGCAACACCTGCCAAGGAACTCAACAAAATTTAATTAACTTATCTATTAAATAAAATTTTCAAATAGTATATTCATGCAGGTTTGACTGATTTAGAAACAGAATTCAGTGACTGACAAGTTCAACAAGGGGCATCAGAGGCAGTGATGAACCACATGGTTATGTAATAATGGATCAAGTAAAACAAGTGGTTTTAAAAGACTATGCAAGACATCAGATATTGGAAACATGTAAGATAATTCAAATAATGACTCAGTCTATTCAATGGTATAAGACATTTTAGCATATTACTCTAGTGAAATGTTTGGTTTAGAAGGCTTACATCACAATAGGTATTAATTTATTATAACATCTGTTTCTTAAATAAATAAAGAAAGGAGGGGGGGGAATCCTAGTACAAGGAAACTGGAATGTCTTGGAAATGGAAGCAAGATTTCAACCTATAGTTACCTCTTACCTGAAGGACAACAGCTGTGGATGATAATGCCAGGCCATTCCCAACGACAATTGCAGCAGGGCCAGGCTGCCCACAAACAAAATGAGCAACCAAGCCAACCACCACTGCTGTCACCAAAACCTGCATTTGTAAGCATATTAAGAATCTAAGGTGTCACCAGGCACAAATAATAACCAAAAAAAGATTATATTTCCCAATCACCTGAGCAGAGCCTAATCCAAAAACATATTTCTTCATGGAACTTAACCTTTCAACAGAGAGCTAAAACATCGAGTTCAAGGCTTCAGTTTAATTCTTTTCATGAGGACAAATAAAATGTGAAGGCAACAGCAAGACTTATAAAAATAAACCCCACCTCAAGGCCAATATTGAACAATAAGAAAACAACTCCAAATTCAGCAATTGCCTTTGTCCCATGCACATGACGAATAATCGAGAGACCATAGGGCCCAATCAAGATGCCAGCAGCCAAGTACCCAAGAACAGGACTTCCTATACGTTGCAGCAGATAAGAAACACCACAATGTAACAATATATAAAATTTTGGTACTGAATACTAAAAAAATTAAAAGTTATGTTCATTGATATATGGAATCTTGCACTAAATGCATTCAAATTCTTAAATTCAATAATGTTAATAAAAATTCCTAGGCTAGTGAAATGTATGTAGGAATTCAAATACCTCCAGGAATTTTCTGAAATATCGGCACAAATATAACGCTAGCAAGCAATAACCACAACATGTCGAAGAGGGAAGCTTCCTCCTCCTTCACCTAAGAAATAATTGAATTGATGGTCAGATCACAAAGTGCTAGATGTGCAGGACTTAAGAACAAAAGGCAGAAGTAATGAAGGGAAATATGATTGCATGCCTCTTGATGAGGAAGTGTCGCAATTAGTTTTTTAATTCTCTTCGGTAGTTTCTGTAATTGTTGAACCAGAGGCTTTGCACTTGAGGAAACTTCTTCAATACCAGCTTCAATACTGGTGGTGATGACATCTGGAGGCTGAAGCAGCTGAGCATTCCTCTCTGCTTGATTAGCATAAAAGGTGACCCTGTGATAAATTTCAGCATCTTGTGATCAATGGAAGACCACCTTTTACACTGTACATAACACCCTAATGAAACAATCAAGGCAAAAAGTAGGCCTTCTGAAGAATTGAGGAAAAAAAATCTATATATATAAGCCATTCAACTATTGACTTCTTCCTTTTTTATTCTTTTAACAAGTAAAAACCTAATTAGAAAACACCAAGAGGGCATAGTCCAAGTAAATGACCCAAGAATTATACAACAGAAAGCACAAATCGGAAAACTAGAAATATGAAGAAATGATGAAATTAACAAGATCGATTTTATTAGAATAAAAAATAGTCTGTCCTAAGCACCAACACATAATATTCGTAAAGAACTAAACTTCACTCTCTCAGAATTGCTTAAAACACAGAAATGCAATGCCATTAGATCAGATGATTCATGAATGCAAATAATGACATGAATTATCCTTTAGTAAAACAGTATTACAGGAAAGAAAACAAAAGATATAGTAATAATAAGTGAAACAAGAAGTTGCAATTCTCATACATACCCTGCACCAAATAGCAACAAACTAACAATTAGCTTTGGCCATTGCTTCCTCGCAGATTCCATGAAACCCTGGAAAACTGATGCTGGTGTGACCTCAGTCCCATCTACAGTAAAAGAGAAAAATGATGCAGAAAAGAAGCGAGAAGATTTCTTCAATAATGCCTTGGGAACATTAGAGGGTGAAGTCTCCTTCTGTGTGTCCAGCTTTTTCATTTGAACCGCAGTCTTTGATTTTTCAGCTTCTAGTTCAGCTTCTTTAGGAGAGTCTAAACTTAACTTTCCATTCTCATGATCACTCAGATCATCATATTGACTCAAATCTTCAGAACTCTGTTGAGACGGGCTATCTGGTAATGGCTTGACAACCAAAGAATCACCATCAAGTGACACATCACTGTCTCTTTCAACAGAAACTTCATAAACTCCTTGGACCACATTCTCCTCCTCAACAATAACCTCATCACTCAAGACCTGTCCTTGGATAATTTCTTGAGAATCAAGATAAGAACCAGACAGAGATTTATCTGCCCTCTGTAATGCAATCTCTGCATCATTCACATGTTGTGTGGCCTCAAGTTCGATGGCAACAGCTTGCTCTGCCAAAAGCATTATGTTTGCCACATCCTCCTCCGCTTTCAAAGCATTCAGCTGTGCCTTCTCTGCAGCTTCATTCAACCTGTCCACTTCCATCTGCAACTCTTCCTTTTTACTCTGCAGGCGTCTCAACTCAACCTCACAATTTGCCAAATTCTCCCGACACTCCTTCATCTCTTCCTGAGCAACTAAAAGTGTTTTCTTCTCTTCATCAATATTATTTTCCTCATCGCTCTCTCTAGAACCTTCCAAAGAATCATTCCCTCTTTTTGCAGAATCCAAAGATTCTACTGCCACCTGAAGCCTTGCCTCAGCTAATGAAAGAGCCATTGTTGCATTTTGAACAGCTTCCTTGGCAATACACTCTTCATTCACAATCTCTTGAACAGTATCAAGGGTAGAATTAACATAATTCCAAGCACTTGCTGCTTCGTCCTGCAAGGCTATTGCAGCTTCCGATATTTTCTGAGCCTTTTCCTCAAACATGGTACTATTAAGTCGTGCAGCTTCTAGTTCTCTTATTGCCTTTTGCAACAATTCCCTCAATTCATCCAGACTAAGCACCTCCACTTCTTCTCCCCGTCCCTCTTCTTCTCTAGAATCATTTAGCTCACCACCATCAACCCCTGGGCTCTCATCACTACTTTCAATGAACTCCACATTTCGACCATTCCCATTTACATATGCTAAAGAATCATTACCCTGACACCACGACCGAACTGTTCTTGACCCTTTAAAAACATTGTCCAAATTACAAAATAAAGAACGTCTCAGATTTGACCTCCACAATTGACTATCAAAGTCTCCTAAAGCAACCGTACTTGAATTGCTATAACCACTAGAAACAATACTCCTTTTAGTCTTCTTACTCAAATGCTGTTTCAAAACAATTCTCGAATCACCCAGAAAGTTACACCCGAAACCTCTACGCTTAAATTGCAAATGCAAATCAAAACGATCCAAAGTCTTACAACTCGTGCCCTCACAGCCATGAAACACACTTGGCTGCCGAAAACCACAGGCAATATCCATATTCTCTCAACCTTAGTAGTGAAACCAATACTCTACAGTGCACAATCTTTGACTTTACACACTTAAATCCATTCACACGCTCACTTTTTCGTCTACTCAAAACAACCTGGTGATTCAAAATTAAATTTAACCAAAAAAAAAAAGGGAAAAATCAGTACAACGCAGCCAATCCTCACTACTTAGACATAAAAACTGAATTTTCTTAAACCCTAAAAACCACGTATACATGCATAGCATAGTGATATCTCATACACACACTCGCACATGCATAAATACATGTATTCATACAATACATAAACTAAAAATGGGATTGAATCCAATTTAAACAATATATTTACACATTCATGCGTACAAAAACATATACATGCATGTAATACATACCTAGATACATATGTAAACGAATGTGCTGGACTAACCGATCATACAGAGTAACTTCGAAGGATCGAGCTGAGAAAATCAGTGGCGGAGTGTTTGAGAAAAAATGACGGAGCTGAAAACAAATCGACTTGACCTTTAATACTTGGACTTTGCTTTTTAGTACTTAACAATTACAAATTTTTTTCCTTATCATTTCTTTTTTGGTCTCTGTAGCTTTTGCTTTCTCGCTCTACTTTCTCGCTGTTTGTTTGGAAGGTGAGAAAGTGCGAGAAAATGAAAGCTAGCTGAGAAAATGTGGTTATTGGTGGGTTAGTTGTTTTTTTTTTAATTGTGGAAGGAATTTACGAGAATGGGCTTGGATGCGTGATATTAATACTTAATAGTAGGTGACGCAGATATATACTGGTGGATATTCTTTGAGAAATGAAATTTATACGCGCACCTACTTGCTCGTGGAGAACACCGTCCAATGGTGCAATGAGCTGTGCTGCCTGACTGCGCTTGTCGGCTAATGCATTCGAAATAAGCTTGGACGGTGTATTTGGTCCCGGCACGGACCAGGGGGCTAGACCAATCTCTCTGATAGCGCGTGAGCTGAACCTCTTGTTTTTTTTTGGGCCAAATCTTTCCAAAGAAACGTTACTTATGATAGTCAGATAGTGAGTACACGTCATCCTTATGTGGAGCTATATGTTTATGGCAAATGTCGCGGCGGCAGGTGCTTGTTAAGGTCGTGTATAGAAGTGGGTTTTATTTAATAAAAAAATTAAATAAATAATTGAAAAGAATATAAAGCTAGTTCTTTTGTTTATTTTAATATTTTGTTCTCTTTTTAAAGTGACTCACGCTGAAAAATATGACATAAAATTACAGAAAAAACAAAAAAATTGTACAAAAAAAAGTCAAAAGTTGCTGTTAACGAACACCTTGCAGTGCCAGTTAAGACAACCCTTTGTTTATTTTGGTAGTTTCAATTTACTTCCTTATTTTTTTAAATCAACCATTTTTTTTTATTTAAGAAATGAACAAATACACCTAATTTTATTGAGAAAGAGAAAAAATTTAATATGGTATTGTAATAATTTAACTAAAAAAAGTAATTGTTTGAGAGTATTTACTCATTTCCTAAACATAGAGAATGAAATTGGTTGGTTTTAAAGGTAAGCGAGAGAATTGTGAACTACACGAAACATAAAGTAAAATATCCCAAAAAAAAGTATAGCTCATTTTAAATGATTTTTTCTTGTACAAAAAAATAATTGAGCAAAAATATAACTATATAATCTTAAAGAATATAAACTTTAAAATTTTGAATATTTATTTAAAAATTTTAAAAAATTACAATTAAATGAAAAGGCTAAGTAGCACAAAAATGGTTAAATTTTATCCGTGATCAATGTAAAGAATTAAAGATACATATTTAATATTTTTATTCTCCACATGAAACTTGGGTGATGAACTCATTGATTGGCTCGTAACGTAAACTCAAAGTTCTCAAATTCAATACAATACACTATTGGTTCATGACACTCCGAAATGTCTTATGAGTAGGAAATGAAATAATAGTATAGTTAAAAACTAGAACACCACTTACTTATATCAAAAATAAAATATTTTTTTTCATGAACAAGGCTAAAAATACATGTTACCTATCACTTACTTATATAAAAAATAAACTTATATAAAAAAAAATTAAATACTTTTTTTTAACAAGGCTAAAAATAAATATTACTTTTGCCGTCAAGATACATATTAAAATAAGAAACCATTGGGTAAAAAAAAAACAAAATAATGTAATTCCTTTTTAAATCAAATTAGAATACTTTAAAAATGTATTGGCTTCTGTGACGTTGTCTATATTGAATTTCAGGATAAAACTTCAAAATGAAGTTTATTAGGTCCTGTAACAAAAATTTTGGAAAGTGAAATTATATAAATTAAATGTGTTTATATTGTTGAAAATTAAAAACTAAAACCAATGTAGTAAAATAATTTTTAAATATATAAATAGTACCATAAAATTCAATTTTAAATAAAAAATTACTAAAATCCGTACTTATGAATCTTATAAACTATACTCAAATTCACATAAAAAAACACATACCCATATCTGCTTTTCTTTTCGGTACAATCCAAAGTCAGCCTAATACAGCATGACACTTGATGTCTTTTTTACGTTATTTCCAAAACTAATCTTATGGTTTTACTTGAAATCGATTTTCCTAAATAATCAAATCAGGGGTAACAAAGTCTTTTTAATTTTACTTATATCTGATTTTATATCTCAATCTGATCCACATCGATAGTAGTAACGGTCAATAATTTTCTAAAATTTTGGAAACTTTTCCACCTAGCTTTTGTTGACTTATGTGCAAAATGGTAACGAGCTGATGTAGAAAATTACTTCTGTTATTGCTTTTTTTTGCTGTAGAACTAGAAACCATAGTTATAAAAACTGACAATGAAAATTTATCTTGAAAAGATTAAAAAACTCACTTGAATAATATCTCATAAACTGATACTCATTCAAAATTTTCAAAATAATACAAGAATGATTTTTCTGATATAGGGATTATTTTTTCTAATACAAGGAAGGATTTTTTTGGGACTGATAAGGGACGGATAGAGGGAAAATGATTGATAATTTTTTTGCAATGAGCTTCTATATTCCTGCACAGTGACAGAATCTCTGCGTGAACAGTGACTGCATAGTGATGAATGAACAATGCCGCATAGATAATTTCTAATTTGTTCAAATATTGATCAGTGAAAAGTCTTCGATAATTTATAATACTGGAAAAGTAAAAATTTCAATAAACTTTTCCCACCCAAAAATTAAAAAAGATGACCAATACGTCTGCAAACCTAATGTATCATGTATATATATACACACACATCTAATTTCATCACACGTGCTCCGCACATGCAATTAGGCTCTTTTTTTATTTTGAGTTTAATATAATTTTTCAATTTGAATTTATCTATTATTTAGTAAGGTTACACATGAAAGAATTTTTAAAAAGCTAAAATTTACAGCAGATTATGAACATCCTGGAAATATATGGCAAATGCTCAGGTCAACAAATCAACAGAAACAAAACCACCATCTTCTTCAGTAAGTCCACTTCTGAGGAAATCAAGAACCAAATCAAATTGGCACTGGATGTACCTGAGATTGTGCAATATGAGAAGTATTTGGGGCTGCCATCATTAATAGGGAGACAAAAGAAAGCCAGCTTTAATTACATAAAAGAAAGGGTGTGGAAAAAACTTCAGGGGTGGAAAGAGAAACTGTTGTCTCAGGCAGGCAAGGAAATTCTTATCAAGGCAGTGGTTCAGGCAATACCAACTTACACTATGAGTTGCTTCAAACTCCCTTTGGAACTTTGCGCAGATATTTAGAGCCTCACTAGAAAATTTTGGTGGGGGCAAAAAGGAGATAGAAGAAAAGTATATTGGGTGAAGTGGGACACTCTTTGTAAACCCAAATTAGAAGGGGGTATGGGTTTCAAAGACCTAGCTAATTTTAATGATGCACTTTTGGCAAAGCAGGCATGGAGATTATTACACCAAAAAAACTCATTATTCTATAGAGTTTTTAAGGCGAGGTTCTTTCCAAACTGTTCCATCCTAGAAGCACCATATTCAAACACCGGTTCCTATGCATGGAGGAGTATTCTAAAAGGAAGGGATTTACTGCTGGAAGGGGTCAGATGGAGGGTTGGGTGTGGAGAGGCCATAAGTGTGTGGAACGATGCATGGCTGCCCTCAACAACACAGCCTCGGGTCAGCTCACCTGTTGTACAAAGGTTTGAAGGCATGATGGTCTCAGATCTTATTGACCCAGCCACCAAAAAGTGGGACCAAAACCTTTTACATGGACTTTTCATACCCCACGAAGCAGAGCTTATTGCAAGCATTCCTCTGTGTTTGAACAAGGTGGAGGACGTGGTGGTATGGCCTTTCACTCCTTCAGGTTGCTACACAGTGAAGTCCGGATCCAAGTTCCTAGCTTCGGAGCATCTTGGAAGTCAACAACCAAGCACTATCCTTAATGATAAAGGTTTGTGGAGGATGATATGGAGTCTCTCTGTTCCACCCAAGGTCCGCAATTTCTTGTGGAGGGCTTGTCAGAATGCCCTTCTTGTCAAGTTTAACTTGGGACGGCGACACATATTGAATGAAGATATTTGTGAAACATGTAAGGTGGAGGCGGAAGACATATTTCACGCACTATGGGGATGTAATCAGCTCTCACAGGTTTGGGATTCCATTCCTTCATTCTCTTTCAGACAATCAAAACCTTTTCATCAATCCGAGATGTGCTTATGTTCACTTATGAAGAACAAAAGAATGTTGAGCTTATGGCATCGATTATGTGGACCATTTGGCACTGTCGAAATCAGGTTCGAACCTCATCTAAAGAGTACCCACTGTCGCAAGTAATACATGCAACTTCTCAGGCCTTAGCAACATTCCATGACTCTGTTTCTGGCACTTCAAAACAGAGCAGACGCACTGTACCATCTCGGATTAGGTGGTCTCCTCCCCCGGTGGGAACAGTCAAGGTCAATTTCGACGGGGCTTTATTCAAAGATATACAGAAAGCAGGTATCGGAGTGATTGTTCGGGACAGCAACGAGCAAGCTATAGCCTCTCTGTCCGAACAAACTAGCTTACCTTTTTCCCCTGAGATCGCTGAAGCTATGGCTGCAGCAAGGGCAGTTTCCTTTGTACAAGATCTTGGTTTCACTTCTTTCATCTTGGAAGGAGATTCAGTTAATGTAATTAACACTCTAAGCTCGGATGAGATGTCCCTATCTAACTTTGGTCATGTTCTCAGCTCAGCAAAATCCATGTTAGTGGCAAGCAGATGTGTTTCATTCTCTCATGTTCGTCGTTCGGGTAACAGTGTAGCGCACAACCTAGCTAAACATGCTAGACATGTTAGAGGTTTTACAGTGTGGACTGAAAATGTTCCTCCACACTTGAATTCTGTATTTCTCGCCGATCATGGCTAATTTTATTAATAAAGTTTGCAATGTTCTTACTCAAAAAAAAAAAAAAAAAGAATTTGAAATGGAGTAAACTGCTAGATTTAGTGTGTGCTAATTTTTAGGAAAAAATATATCAAACGCGCGTGAGATATATTTAAATAGAGGAATAATGCTAGAGATACAAACTTTTTTATAAAAAATTTTACAAACTGCTGATATGGCGATTGGTTATTAGTAAATAAAAAGATGATGTTAATGGTGGGCCTAGTTGAAAACTAATAAGAAGTTGTCTACATCAACAGTTTGTAAAAATATTGTAAAATAGTTTGTGGTTGTAGCATTACTTTTAAATAGAGAGTATGCTAATTTTTAGGAAAAAAGTTTTTTTGATAGTTTTTTTTTTTTTTTGAATTTTATTGAAATGCAATTTTATCTCTATTTTTTTTAAGGATTAAGGATTATCTAATTAGATTAGGGGTATTTTAAATATTTTTTTAAGTTATAACTAACTTTCTGAATCCTCTTAATATATAGAGACGAGTGACTCTATCTTTGAGAATTTATTAATTTTTATATTTCTCCTCTTTTGCTTGCATAATAAATCAAAGGAACATAAAGGACCCACATATTTTTGTATGTACGTTTGTGTGAAATAAGTCGTGTGTACTAGAAGATATCAAAAAAAAAAAAAGTCGTGTGTACTAGTATTTACCCATTAGAAATAGAGGGACAAAATTGGCATCTGCCCTTTTCGGGCAAAATAAGTAGCATTCTACCCCCTTTTCCAAACTAATTAGGAAAATGTCCCTCTTTTGAGGCTCGACTTACTCAAAATCGAGTTAAAAAAAAAATTCGGGAGCCCTATAGTAACGTTTTTAAGGACCTATAGTGACATTTTAAGGACCTATAGTGGCGTTTTGTAACTCGAACTCCATGAAATCGAGTTATATGCAATCTTTTTACGTATAACTCGATTTCATGGAGCTCGAGTTACAAAACGCCACTATAGGTCCTTAAAAACATCACTATAGGTCCTTCAAAACGTCACTATAGAGCTTAACTCGATTTAGAGAAAGTTAAGTTTCAAAAGAGGGGTATTTCCCTAATTAATTTGGAAAATGAGGCAAAATGCTACTTATTTTGCCCGAAAAGGACAAAGACCAATTTTATCCTGAAATAGAGTAATGATAGCTCAGATTCAATGTAATTGTACAGTTCAAACTGCATATCCTAACTTTTAGTATATCTTAGGATAAGTTTAAGCCTTTAAGGTTAACCTAGGGTTAGACTTTCTATATACACTTACCCTCAATGGTCTCATTGTAAAATAATGGCTCCATGTATGAAAAAGTTGTAGTTGTTCAAGGTTTTCTGCCCATTAAACCTTACTTCCACTTTCTCTTTCCTCCCTCACCCTTGACCCAACATCAACAACTCTAATTGAGAATATATTTTTTTGCCCTGCATGACGGAAAAGTGGGAAGGGGGATTTGAATTTTACTGATTCTTTCTCATTCCCATGCCAAGTTATGATTGCCCAACGCAGTATAGAGTTATGGCTAATATCTAAACATGATCTATATAAGCTTGCATATAATAAAAAATAGTACCACAAATTAATTTCAGATAACTTGATCAGTCAGTTTAATTTTTCTTAAATTATTAGTTTTGGATTTTGTTCATATATGGATTAGACCAAAGATCTATGCTTGCAATGAACTCCCTATTTTTAGTATAGTAGCTATAAATTATTTTTCTTTTTTCACATGCAAGAAGTGGAATTTCATTGAAATTTAGCAAAATCAACTTAGGTTGACATTAGGGGCGGAACCACTCCCACGTGTGGGAGGGAGGGGGGGCCACGGTATGTTAAAATATTGAGCATTTTGAAGATTTAGCTTATAAAAATTGGAGTTGGCCCTCCCAAATATTTGAGTTAGTGCAATGGTACTCTTAAAACATATATTTTGTACCTTATAAGCTAAGAGGTGTAACAAATTGAATCATATAATTTCATAACTTATAAATTGAATATTGGAATTTAAAAAAGAAACAAATTTTCTACCCCTATAGTTTCAAAAGTAACAAATTAAATTCTAAGATTTCAAAAAGTAATATATTAAACTTCAATCCAGTGTGTTTGAGGTTTAAATTGCTACATTTTGGAACTCTCAAGATTATCATGACTAAAGTATTAGTACTTAGTATCACAAAAAGGCTCTCCCAAACAAAAATTTCTGGTTTTACCCCTGGTTGACATTATGAGCATTCTTCAGAAAACATCCACAGAATCATGAAATTGAAGAATGGTATCTAAACTCAATTAAAACTAAAGCTGATTATTAACCAATAACATATAGTTTTCCAAAAAAAAAAAAAGAAAAAAAAAATTACATTGCTCCATTCTTTTGTTTTTGTTTTTGTTTTTGTTTTAAGGACATTAATAACTTCTCAAATAAGCTTACTAACTGAAAATAATTTGTAAATAAAGTTTGACATGAATTTCAACAACATGAGAGGGTCTGCACCCTTTTTTTGTTTTTTTGTTTGTTTTGTTTTTGAAGAACTCTGAAAGATAGGGAGGAACCATTCATAGTACGTGCTTTCTAAGACGATTGCTCTTGTACGTTGCTCTCGGGTTCCGGCTTTGGCTCCGTGTCTGCTGGTGGATTAGGTGGTGTGGCTCCATTCTTCTTGTGTGCAGCTGCCTGGAGGACGTGGTTGTAGTTTCCTTTCTCCATGAAGAGCTGAGCAAAATGGTGCTTGCAGTAGAGGTTTCCATCAAGAGCAGCATAGGAAGAATGTGTTAGATGGCACCCACCATGAGCACACCTAAAGCATGTCTTGTGGTAACAGTCTCCTTCCAGTGTCACCTGGAAACCAAGAAAATTAGACACTTGATTTGGGCGGAGAAAAAAATAATAATCAACCAGCTTCATAACTACATCAAGTTATTTGACAGGGTCAGATTACAATCCACTTATTCATCAACCAAGTTTTAAAGCAAATTACTCTGTTACATTTACTTGAACAATGGCTTATTTCTCTTCTTTTAGCATGCCTTACTATTATGATTTCTATAACTTTCCTCAATGTTCACATTTTTGTTACCATTTGCAAGCAAGATGGGATGTAATTATGAAAGTGGGAAAGTAAAACCAACCTTCTCTAGAGGATACACCGTTTTTGTGCAAACGGCACATTTGTCTTGGGTTCCACAGAACATTGAAGAAAGTTTGCTTGGACGCCTAGCCTATAAAGATATCAAATTGAATATGTTATTGTTAGTAAAAAAATCAAACAGAAATGATAAATTTGTAGGTGTATTTGAATGTCCCATGAGATCTTTTATAGCATTTAAAGGCACCCCCATAAAAAGAAAAAATAAAGACCTTTAATTCACAGGACATTCAAACACAAAAGCTAATAGAGTGAAGGATGAACATACCATCTGCTCGGCAGACTTTGCTACTGCAATTTTGAACACAACACAATACAGCTTATAGTTAGCCACCAAGAAAAAAAAAATGTATAAAATTTTTAAAACAGCAAATATAATGGCCTGAAAGAAAAGTCTTACCTGGATGAAAATTCTTGCTGAAATTGCCGGATTCCTTGAAAAGTTGCTCAAAATGAGGCTTGCAGTACAGGATTCCATCCATGGAGGAGTAGGTGCTCATCTGTCAACCATAGGATGGTTAGCCCCTCTTTAATTATTTGAATCATTGCACTTTCAGGACAATGTAAAAATCAAATTGAAGCTTTTATTTCTGAAAAAAATTTTAAACTGGTTCGCGAGTTTGTCAGAGTAACCACATATGAACAAGAAATTTTAAAGTATCTTTGAATTGAAAAACAGTTTAGTTTCAAAAGCAACCCAAATGCCTATTTGGCATTGCTATTTTTTTTGTGGTCCATAACTAGCATCCTCTCTTGTGAATCATGCATGTATGCTGTCCTGTCCTGTTGGTCGGGACTGAAAATTTTATTACATCATCCTCTTACATAAAGGTGGATCCACTTGTGGGTTATGCATATGGGATCCCCATTTATATGATATATAGAATAATTGTTTTTTTTTGGGGGGGGGGGGGGGGTTGGTTTAAGAAACATCATTAAACATCGGAAGATCAGGTACACTAAATAATTACAGGAATATTAGGAGTTGAAACCAAAATAAGAAAACTGTGATAAAAGATGTATACCGAAAGAAATCCTTTGCAGTGGCTGCATTTGAAGCATGATTTATGATATGGTACCCCTTCAAGGGACATCATATCAACCACATACACCGTCTTGTCACAAGCCTTGCATTTATCTAGAGTTCCTGTAAATGCCATTATGTTTTTTTTTTTTTTTTTCTTTTTAGGCAAAGATAGGAAACTCTGAATGCTCTTGAAGATGAGGATAAAATATTAAAATGAAATATTTTGATATATTTCAAGTTGTCTGAGGATCAAAGGGAAGTTCAATAGGAAAGCACGGTCACAGGTACCCCAGACAAATGGGATTGAACAAAGTCTTTGATTTTTCTAAACAAAACTCATTTATATCAGATTATGACGGATCCTTAATCGGGGTTAGTTCATGGTGGACAAGTGATTGGAGATCCCATTATTACGAGGCAAAGATGGAAATTTATTGCTGTAATTGTGGATACTCCGAATGAATGGAGCAAAATAAGGAAGGTACTCTGACTTTGTCAATAGTGAACAAAATTTTGGGATGAAAAATTAAAGCCAACTGTTTTTATAATTAGCTGATTTGGTACGTAGTTATGTCTGTTATAGATAAATTGTTTTGAATGTCATAATATGCGAACGGTCCTAATTGTGTGAGTCACTCCAGACTGTTCATACTTCATAGGAAAGCCAACCATCTGATCAGATAATTGTGTCTCATATTATCTGCTACCACTCTTTCCTCGATTTCCTCGATTTTTAGGGGTGTACTTTGTTGTATTCCAAAGGTACAACCAATAAACATTAAGGGGTTGCAACTTGCAAGAAGTGCGAGTGCAAAAGAACTAAGCTACAGCAAGAAAATCTGCATAGATTTAGGTTGCAACTGGCATTGGATTACAAGTTTGTTTTTTGTTTTTTATTTTTTATTTACAGCTTTTTAAAATCTCATTTTTTCTTACTTTGTCAAAGTACAAGTACACTTTAACACACTTTCAACAAAAAACTGAATAAGTTGTTTCCAAATGGACACAAATCCAATGTTTGAAATTTACTTTTCAATACAAATAGGATTACTATTCTTGGCGTTTTTTAGATTGAAATTTGGACTAGCTAGTTTCTGAAATAAGACCAACATCCCTTGACCTGCCTATGTATGCTTGGTTTCAATACAAATAGGATTACTTTTAAGTTTACTCTCCACTCAGTTTAACGTGAAATTCCCTCCACAAACAATAACTGTGTGGTACTTTGAGAGCCATCCTAGATTGCAAGGTAGAATTTTAAAGAAGCAATAAAAGAATGTATAGCCAATTATGATTTATCAACTTTGCCTACACCAAAAACTAATTAATGTCCTAATTTACTGAAAAAGAAGAATTATCATGGAGCGAATGTCATATTGAAATTCTATCAAATTTCTCAAAAATATTTGACTCATTGAAGGGGGAAAAAAAAAGAAAAAAAGAAAGTATAGCTAATAGGGTATATTAGCATTAAAAAGTGTGCCACTAGTCCAAAAAAAACTAGTTTAGGTGTCAGGCACATGAGAAATTTGATTATATTATGACCATTAAAAATCTCAAAGACAACTTATAAAATTTAATACACATATATATTTTATAATTTTGTTGTAACATCAATGAAAGCATGAAGATGAAGTAAGAAAACGATGACAAGTGTATTGGTTGAAAAGACATAAAGGTTTTATTCTTTTTCAGTTACCAACTGCCTATAATCAATTACCAGTTGGAGAAGCACTAATACTAAGAAATCAGAGTTTAAGAACATCCACTTTTTCTTTTCATGATAATTGCATAATAAATTCAATAGGGGAAAAGGGAATACTCTTAAGTAATTTTTCATGATAATTATATAATAAATCCCATACTAGAATGTATCCTATGGGGAAAAAAGGAAGAAAAATACAAAAGGCCTCTGAACCTCACTACCAGTAGTGAATTTTTAAAAATTCCGAAAAAAAAATTTATTGCCCTTTTATGCATAGGGTAAATTACCAGAAACAAGATCGAATGTACTCAAACATTCAAATAGCAGCTCCGAAGTTCCATTACACTTATTGTATGACAAAGTTTTAACATTGTATTGTGTACAACATACTGAAAATAAGAGGGGAAGAAAGGTAATATTGCAGATTGTTCACCCTATAAGAAAAAAGCGTGCTACATTGTAGCTTGCACCACCCTATTAGAGAGGCAATACAACTCGCTGGCACAATATGAGATCTGAGATGGTCTTTCCATGCCGGTCAATCCTTCGAGAGCAGTTGACACCACCATCGAGAATGTTTCGTACCACAACATTCAAAGATTGTATTCCCTTAACTTCATATATTTCCACCTTGACATGTTCATCGACCCATTTGTCCTTATCATTGGAATCTGAATTAGGAAATGAGTAGGTATTTATAAGAGTTGAGACTACTTCCTTTACCCATTGGGGTGTTATGATCAACTTCAACCGCTCAATATCTGGAGCAAAATGTGGGATAATGGAAAAGTTCAAGTCATTTCCTTTGTCACCAGCTCTACTATGTGCTACATCATAGAGTGGAATCTTCTGGCCAGATGGAGCAGGAGAGTGGTTGATTTTGGGAGACGGTAAATCCGTGAAAAGGTTACTAGCATCAGCATGTGTCTTTGGGGGCAATACAGATTCATGCAAAACATGTGTTTTTGATAGACGTTCAACGGCAGCTCCTTGGCCACTGGATTCTATTATTAGAGACTGTTTCACTCCAGTTTGCCATAGAACATGTTCACGATCAACCTGAATAACCAAACATTTTATCAAGAATTTCTTCACTTGTACTGCATAATGTCAAGGTGAAATATAAGGTTTTGATCAATTACTGAATATACTTGACAAGCCAACCTGCTTAGCGAAGATTATCACAGGTTTTGGTTCAATTAAAATTGACAGTCAACATTATAGACTGCAAATGAAAAGTATTCAAAGAAATAAGAGGAAGAGTAAAACTATTAGATTATAGCTTAATAACAACAAAGTTTCATGTTCCTTAATTGACTTCTTGGACCAATTTTTCTCCAGGTACTAATCCTAGGAGCACTGCGATCTTGACTGCATGCATATATTGTTTTTTCCTTTCATTTTTTTACTGGGGGGAGGGGCAGGGAAGAGAGAGAGAGAGAGAGAGAGAGAGTACCAATTGTTTTTGAAGAACAATCTCTTTCTTGTGTCCCGTGCTGCATTCAATAAACAAACAGAATAATCATGTATAGTAGTGAATCTATCATCATTACAGGTAGCAAGGTCTCCCAGTAAATTTCTCAATTTATATAGGTCAAGTTCAAATTTCTTAATACTTTGTAATGTTACATCCCTCCATAGCTTTTCACTAAAAGAGTATTTCGACAAATCAACAGTTTGATTTCATTATCTCCATATACTCTCTTTGCTTGTAAAATATCAATATGATCTATAAGCTCAATAACTATCTCATCATAAAATGTTTAAATTTTAAATTTTTTTAACGTTCAAAATATACATAAAACATGAGTTTGTGGATCAAATAGCAAATAACATGAAACTTGGCATGCATATTAAGAACAACGAGAATATGTAATCCAACAGTGAGGTTTTCAAATTATTCATCCAATAAATAATTATGGACTGGTGCAATATTACAAAGTGCCGGTTTGGATAGCACTTCTTTTCACTGATTGTGGCGTTGCGTTTTCAGTTTTTTTTTTTTTTTTTTAGCCGGACTTATTGACTTTTGAGGGACAAAAAATACTGTGCATGAACAGTGCGTGCACTGTTCACGCATTAAAAATATTAAAAATGGGTCCCACGATACTATTCATACATTTAAAAATTATTTTGCTACAGTGTTTTCAGCAACAATCAGTTTTCAGCAACAATAAGCTGTATCCAAACGGACCCAAAGAGTTACACTAAGTGCAACTTAATCCTAACCCATGGATGCACAAGCTGATAAGAAACTGACCTGATGCCACCACCGCCAGCCGGTCCATTTGTATATAAAGCTGAAAACTCTCTAGCAAATTGGACTGCATGTTCCTTCAACCCAAATAATCCATCCATGCGTAACCTAATATCTTCAATGGTTTTCAACAATGAAGCATTGTCATCAATGCTGGTTGCCTTCAGGCTATCATGTCCAATTATGTAAGAAAGTATATGGCAGTTAACACCAGGAAATACTTCTTCCATCCATGATCTAACCTAATAAAATATTAAAGAAATATTACTTCTCAGAAAAGGTATAAGCAAATTGATGTTCCAAGTAGTCTCCTTCAAACAGCAGAATCAATATAGATTCATTCTGAGAAGTCAAATTTAATTTAGTTCACACTTAAATTATGTCAAAATACTATTAAAAGATATAAAGCTAGTAAGCTTATCTACCAGAAATTCAGCTGCTTCAGCACGTTTAACACATTCAGATCCTCCATAGGATATCTCTCCCCATCCTTTCCATCCACAGTCCTGAAAACTAGAAATATTAAAACATTAGAAAAATATATATAAATGATT
Organism: Quercus aquifolioides; assembly: GCA_019022515.1. NCBI lineage: Eukaryota > Viridiplantae > Streptophyta > Magnoliopsida > Fagales > Fagaceae > Quercus > Quercus aquifolioides. The sequence goes on along the minus strand of CM032329.1, from coordinate 18,009,519 downwards.
TAAGAACAAGGGGAATGCTTATAAAAAAATAATAATAATAATAATAAACAAAGAGAATGTTCTGGGGCATCACTCAAAACACATGATATAATTTAAGTGAGAAGACTGTACATAAGCATCAGATCTGCCAACTTGAACTTGCAAGCTAGAAACGTGATAATCATGAAAATAGGTCCCTTTCATTTTATAAGTAAAAATTTTATTATAAAAATAAAAGGGAAAGACAAAAAATGCCCTCAAAAGACATGGAGGGGATACCGCCTAGAGCATGCATCCAATCAAACCATGCCCTCAAAATATGCTATTTAATTACATAGGCAGAATGTTCTACTCCATCAAAGGCCAAAAAAAAATTGGTCCTTAAATTATCATTTAACTCCTATATAACCAAATCAGAATAATGCATACTAGAGATACCTTTGGAACCAACTGCAGGAGTTTATCAGGCACTGATGCAGCAGATGGTTTTGCCCCAATGCATAGAACCTTAGAGCTTGACATTGGGAGGAATGAAACATCCCGAATATCAATGATCTGTGTTCAAGGACAATTTTTTAATTGTTTCACATTTATATCCACAATCATAAAAACTGATTCCACACATACCCAACTTACCACATCAGGGGTGACATAAGCACCTGGATCACCAACCTCATAAAGAAGTTGTTCAGCACAAGTACTGACATTTAATACCCCACCACTACCTTCTGCCTTTGCCACACATACATTTCCATCAAAACTAATTTCAGCATAAGGAAGTGACAAATCTAGGAGCTGAGGGAAAGATATGTCTCGATACTTGTCTCCTGCAATAGCGAAAATGAAAAACATTACACACATATAAAACTCATATTAGAATGCCACTTTTGCCTGATTACACCTCAAGCTAAAAGACAAAGTCACCTGGATGCATAAAGTACCCCCCTGTGAGTTGACAACCACACTCAAGAAGGTGGCCAGCCAGAGACCCCTGTGCTAGATGCTGTAGGTCATCCCAATTCCAACCTAGTTCGTAGACCTAATCATGTACCAATGTGAATTTAAACTAACTATCCAAAAGGAAATTCGAGAACAGCGAAGTTAACAAGATGAGAGGACTCAATTATTCCATACTGCAGTGGAAAACTTAAAAAGGTAAATAGCTACTCAAATAATTGACTACATGGTACAAAGTACAACAATATTTCATCATGTGAAAACCCAAGTCTTTATCAAGTTGCAAAATTCTTCTAGGAAGTAAGAAATTATTTGTACTTGATCTTTGTATTCAAACTATGTTAACCTAACAAATGTTCATCTTCAATAATTGGTTATATATCAGAACATTAACTTCAACTTATAATCTGGACCAAAAGAGAAGGGAGAGAAAATTACAATCATTGAACACACTGATGACTGGTATATTTCAGCAGCATAGTTGATAGATGTGATCATTTGTAGTATTTAAAACTGAAACAATATTGCATGCATGAAACGACATTAAAAATTTGATAAAAATCAGTCTCAGAAAATTCGGTTAACATGTTACTAATTTATTCAAAAAGAGGGTATAGAAGAGCGGATATGAAGAAATTAGGTTTTATACCATTGGTGCTAAGAATAAGGAAGCATCTGCAACCCGGGAAGTTATTATCACATTTGGCTGGTACTTTTCCAAACATTCAACAATAGGAGCAGCTCCCAGATATGTACTAGCACCCTTAATAGATTAAGACAAAAAGATAGGATTCAGATTTATAAAGTAGTACTAAAAAAGAGGGGAATTTCAATAGTGATTAAATGATTCATTAAAAGAAAAGGTTTATTTATGCAAGCATCACATGCCAATGAAAGGGTGCCTCAGATTATGTAGCCAGTGTAGTCAAAGGGAAAAAAATGACCTTAAGGTACATCCTCTGAGTCGACAAAAAAGTGCTCACCTGAGTGAACCAAGGTACCGAACTCCAAATATAATTATTATAAATTGTATGTATCTAATGCTTGTTAGGCACGGTTTGAATTTTTCAAACTTTACAGTAATCTAATATATACAATTTCAAAAAAAAAAAAAAAAAAAAAAAAAAAAAAAAGAGAAAAAGAAAAAAAGGAGAGAACCAACTATTAAAGCTAAAAGATTATGATTGAAATCTAAAAAAAAAAATATTTCTAAATTGATGCAGAAAGAAAGAGAGGTGAGAAAGAAGAATGCAAGAGAAAGACACACCCACTAACTTGAATTGAAGTATATAACCATCCTTTTTTGCCAAATTACAAAACTACCTTTTTTTCTTTTTTTCTTTTTTTCTTTTTGCTGAATTTCATTGAGACTCTTGCCTCAAATGCCTTACAGTCTATTTAAGGTGCTCGGGCGGTTGCCTAGAAGGCAAGAGTCTAGGCGAGTGCCCAGATGGCCTTTGACTACACTGTATGTGGCTAACATGTAACAACAAAAGTTTGAAAAATAAAAAAATAAAAAAATAAAAAGGAGTATACAAGTATTTTTTTTATTTGAACATCAAATACTAATGAAGAGAACATGCAAGACAAGAATCTTACACCTTCCATTAAATCCGATTTCTCGAGTGAGGATGGTGATCCTGGATACATAATGAAAATAATTGGGTTGTAAGTTGTAAGTTGAAAGAAACATCTGCATGGTATTCAATTCAATTTCCTAATTGACCTTGATAGAGATAAAGGTTGCACGATAGTGGTTTTTCAGTAATGTGACAATCTTTATATAATTCATTTAGCATTCTCTTATGCAACTAAGAGTACCTGATTCTGTGACAAAAGTCTCATGAGCCATGGCAATAGAGACACTAAGCCCCAGGCTGCTAGCTATTTCCATAACCTTTTCTTGGGCACCACAAGGATCCACTTTCCAGAAAGGGAACGAGAAAGGTTCAAACGGCAAAGAATAAGACATAAGCCATCTATTAAAAGCATAAAGAAGTACCAAGCAAAGTGCATTATAATTTTTTTTTTATAGGAAGTTACATATGCACCCAATGGGTCTTGAACCCACAACCTCACCCTCCACCTTTCTCTTACAATAGGAGGAGATGTGCCATTTGAGTTAAAGCTTATTGGCTAATATTAGTTTCTTACTTGCACCCATGTTCGTAATTAAGCAAGTTCGTCTCTCCATAGCCAAAGGTAAAAGCAAACGCATCCAATGCGAAACTGCAAAACCATCAAAAAGTATCAGAGAATAACCCCAGGGAAAAAAAGCACAAGAACTATATATCACAAAACTGACTAGATACAATTAGCATAACAAAATTAAGACATGCATGGACAACTTACAGAGTTATGTCATTAGCTTTTTTATGATATAACCCTCGCATTTTGCAATTAAGAGTGAACACACAGAGTTTTACAAAACCCTGGTCTCTGGATATGTAAATTGCCTATTTACAAACAACCGAACACTTACTTTCTAACAGAGTCCACAAATCTAGCAAAAAGGTTAGAGTTCCACTCAATAGTTATGCTAGGCAGTGCACATCTCAACTTTTGCAACATTAGAAGGGACATAAACCAGACCATTAATTAAATGTCACCGAGCTTTAAAAAAATTTGTTGATTGAAGGTGGACTATATATGAACTTTATTGAAAAGGATATTAGAATTTAGAACTGTGTATGAATAGCAGACACATACTCCAAGAATCATAACCATCGCCACCAGACACCATAAACTGATACCGTTCAGCCAGAGTACGCTCCGCTAGGCATTCCAGTACGAGATAGTTAAGCTCTTTAACTCTCTGAAGTAACTTAAGAGCAGCCATTGGCCTGTCACCTCCAAACCCAGCTCCACAGCCAATATAAACCTTCTCCCTTCGCTTTTGAGGATTAACTCTCTGCAGTTAAAGTTCAACATACTCATCTCTTCCACTACTTCTCCATGCCAGATGAACAACAACTAAAATGAAATAAATTGAAGGGAAAGAAAAGCAAACTACCAGCTTGATCACACACTTATGAATTTCATCTCTGTCCTGGCTTTCCATTGTCACCTTAAGCTCCCTGCAAACTGGTCCTGCTAGCAAATTAGTGATCAAATATCAATCCTGTGTAGCCATCTAAAGCCAACTTTATTGAGAACATAGACACTTGAAGCTTGTTCGTTTAACATTTCCTTTGCATTTTCTAATTTAAAAGAAGGCACTTCACAATTCACATCATGTCATATATTTCATCATTTCATTGTTGATATTCTTAAACAATTATCAAATATTTATTTCAAGTAGTAGAAGCACAAGATTAGTAGAAGTTTTGCCATTTCAAAAAACAACTCCTTCAAAACCGCAAACAAAGCCTTACCCGCCATTTACTTCAAAGATATACCACCTTATAAGATATAAAGAAAAAATGTGTACAAATCTGCATTACTAGAGAATCAGTATCACCTTGAATAACTCATGTACATAAATTTTTTATTTTTTTTAATTTTAAAGTCCATCATTTTGGAAATATTCAGTGAATTATCCCCTGAGTATCTAAGCTCATATGGCTATAAGCACCAAAACATTGGAAGGTTTTCAATACCACTTCCAATAAACACTCACTTTTCACAAACACCAAAGGAAGCTCTAAACTTTTTTGTTTATTATTTTTTAAGAAGTAACTCTAAAAATTTATGTTAAGCCCATCACAGTCCAGCTTACTCACAAATCATTTGAAAAACTTTCAAATGATGTTTTCTGGCCATCAAAATATGACCAAAAATTTTGCTCAATCTATCCATCTCACACAAAACCCATTAATTATTTTTCAACTACCAGTCAATAATCCTCATTAACTCCACCAAATTAGCAATCAAATGGTTCAATTTTACTTAGTATTAGCAAAGCTCGTCTATTGGTTTGTAGTATACAATAAAAGATGTCTTTTTTTGGTCAGATACAATACTAAAAATGCTTGAGAGAAACATAGACTCACCGCAAAAGCTTTTGTTGAAGGTGATGAAATAGGGAAACTGCTACTGTAGTGTAATGGGCCGGTGTACAACTGTGAAGAAATCAAGTCAAATTACGGAGCTCATCATTTTTTGGGGCCGAAGTCCAAAAAAAAAATTAGTTTTAAATTAATTTTGTAAATGAATTAAATATTTGGGTGAGGGAAAAAAAAAACATATAGTACTAAGTTTGTTTTTTATTATTAGTATGTATGTATATATTAAGAGGATTTAGAAAGTTAGTTATTACTTTTTTCTGGTAAAAAATATTCCTAAATTAATTAACCACTAACTTAAAAATGAAGTTAAAATAATAAATTGGAAAAATAAAGTTAGTTATTACTTTTTTTATTGTCAAAAATACTCATTCTTCTAATAAATTCCTACTTTTACGTTGATTTAAATTCTTACTTCTACTTACCAACTCCCTACAAAATAGGATTACTCTTTTATTAGTTTTAAAACTCCTCCAATCTACAAAACTCGCCCCACGTATTTTATTTTTTTTACTTCATCGCGATGTATTTGTTTCTTTACCTAAAAAATGAAAATTATTAATCTTTACCTAAAAAATAGAAGAGCCTTTGAGAGGCTAGTATATATTAAGAGGATTCAGAAAGTTAGTTATTGTTTTTTTTTTTCCTGTCAAAAATATCCCTAAATTAATTAACCAACAACTTAAAAATAGGATTAAAATAGTAAATTGGAAAAAGAAAGTTAGTTATTACTTTTTTTACTGTAAAAAATATCTCTACCTAAACTTAAAAATGAGGTTAAAATAGTAAATTAATAAAAATAATAAATTCTTACTTCTATGTTGAAATGCATTCCTGCTTCTAATAAACTTCTACTTTTACATTGATTTAAATTCTTACTTCTACTCGCTAACTCCCTACAAAATAGGATTACTCTTTTGTTAGTTTTAAAACTCCTCCAATCTACAAAACTCACCCCATGTATTTTTTTATTTTTTTTACTTCATCACGATGTATTTGTTTCTTCTGTCCTTTTTTTTTTCAATTTTTTCTTTTAAATTTCATTATACCCTTAGTTTTTTTTTTTTTTTTTTTTTTTTTTTTTTTTTTTTTTGATTGGAAAAAATAGAAATCTCAAATTATAATAAATGCAAATTATTAATTTTTATCCAAAAAATAGAAGAGCCTCTGAGTATGCTCGTGAGCGCGTGCTCAGAGGCTAGTGTTTGTATTATGCCAATTTAAACCCTAAACTTATATTCATGTGACAATTCAAACTCTTCATTTATCTCCACCACATAAGTTTTTTTAGATATACTCCACTACCAATTTCTTTACGATTTTCTATTCGTATTTGTTAAAATACTTAGTATTCTCAAAAAAAAGAAAAAAAAATCTCCACCACATTCATCAAGTAAAATATGTAAACTTGAAGGGGAAGGATAAATCACTTTAGACTTTGTTGATTTACTATGTGATAATTTTTAATAAAAGGATTTTTTTTCTTTAATTTTTCAAGAAGGATTCATTTTAAATTGTTTCCTTTACCTATATATAAATAAATAAATAAATAATACAGGAATTAGCTTATCAACCCCCTGAACAAATAGTATAAGAATCGATACTAAAAATACCTAAATCATTAGATATGAATATGTTTGATATATGTAACTTGATTGGTGAAAGAGGTTAATTACATGAGTTTCAAACTTTAATTGAGTTAAGAATAACAAGTTCTTCGTACCTAGCATAGAATAACCACTTAAGTGTTGTAAATGTCATTGATCCTATCATTTGTAGGAACTACCCGTAATAATAAATTTGCAAAATGAATCTATTAAATCCCAATTTTTTTGTAACTCTCGTTTTTTGGCATGAAATATATATCTACGAAATAATGTTGTTTCATTACTTATATCCATAGATGGTAAAACATATATATATATATATATATAAAAGAAGAAAATTAATAAGAAACTCACAAATTTGTTGAGAGGAGAGAATAGGGTGAATTCATTGGGAATAAAAGAAAATTTAGATAGTATTATCTTCATTTGCTCGTTTGTGAGTTTTCCATTCATCTCTTGAGTGTTCTCAATATTGGGTTTTGTGTTTTTAACCAAAAAAAAAAAACATAGGCAATATTGTAAATAGAAGCCATCGTGCCAACCAATATATGGTTCCTCTCTTTTTCTTCTTCTTCTCCAACCACACTCAAATCCATTGGGCGGTGTCAAACCTTGGAATTCGAGACTCACAAATCCATTGTGTTGTCCCACGTCTTTTTTTTGTTTGAGAATGAAAAATGGGAGCCTTTATGGCTATATTTCACCCCCGGGCAGGGAGCCAGCGGGAGGCCGGAGCATGTGAGAGTCACATCTTTTTATTGAGTACACCCCTCACTAAAAATGCCCACCAACGGACTCCTGCGGGCAGCGGGACTCGAACCTAGATGTGTTGCACGAAACGTCCGAGTCTTACCCACTCAACCAAGCCCTCGTTGGCGTGTTACCCCACGTCAAATGCCGTGATGTGATACATATGATATTATATTTTCAGTTTAGTACATTATTTACTGTACAAAAAATAAATTTGCATTTTCATATAATATTATATTTCTACTCTCAAAAAAAAAAAAAAAATATATATATATATATAATATTATATTTCTCTTTATTTTAGAGATAGAAATAAAAAAATCTTGAACCATATTATTTTAGTAAGTTCAACCAAATATCCATAATTTTAGGCTTGTCTTTGGATCGGTGTGTGAAAATCAATCAATGGAGGATATGGTGAGCTCAACGGTGGTGAACACGTACCCACTCTCCAGCTACACCTTCGGTACCAAAGAGCCCAAGATTGAGAAAGACTCCTCCGTCGCCGATCGTCTCGCCCGCATGAAACTCAAGTACCTCCTCTCTCTCTCTCTCTCTCTCTCTCCCCTAAACCCTAGCCCTCTTTTTTCTTTCAACTTCTAATCTGGTAACCAAACATTAGCTCTCTAAATTACTTAGGTTTTGGAACTAAATCCCATTTCATACCACTAACAAATCTTTGGTTTTTCAATTCTATTATTTATGTTTGGTCGCTGAGAAAAGAAATTGTTGCATCAAAATTATATTTTTCTGATTTTTTTTTTTTGTGGGAAAAAAAAAAAACCATAGAACACGCTCTTTTATTAGGGCCTCATTTGCATTTTGTAGTTTTGAGTTTCTATTGTATGTGTATGCTGTGCACGAGTGCATTGTACTGTTAGGATGTCGAAGTTTCGCTTCGAAGATTACATTGTGGAGTGGTACAATACAATGCAAGTCAATTTTGGAAGTGGTTTTTGTTTTCTTGGAAATTTCACACTCACTAGAGACTACTTCTGATCCTATCAGAGATTGTATTTTTGCTTAGATTTTCTCTCTGCACATTTTCCTTTTTTGTTTTTGTAATTGGTTAGAATTGGTTAGTTTGTGATATTTTATTGGGCTTGCTTAGTGATGTAATTTGCACACAATCAATAGTAACAAGAGTTCTATTTTTTGATAGATCCCATAGTTGTGATGGTTGGATTCAAATTACACTCGGTGCATTGTCTATCAATAAAATATCACGATGATTAGAGATTAATAACTATTTCATCCGCAAAATATTCAAGTTTTAGGGTGTATTTTTGTTGTATTTTAAAATCATACACAAATCATAAGTTTATGGATCATATAGTAAATAAAATTTAATTAGCATGGAATTTTGGAGCGTGTGTTAAAATCAAAGAGAACATGTAATCTAACGGTGGGGTTTTGAAATATTAATTTGATATAAAGTTGTTAAGTGGGTGGGGGTGGCCAGTCATGTAAACCCTCCCCCTAGGAACCAATGCCCTAGATTGCAAAGGGACCACAAAGGCACAGACGCTCCTTAGGTGCATTCAGCCACAGTCTAATAATCTCAACCCCACTAGAGGTCTTATAGCATCAGTTGGTGGGAATCCTAAGCGAACCAACATCGTGGCCCATGGATTCAAACTCAGGACGCAAATCCCAACCAAACCGCGTGGTAGTTATGTAGGTTGGGTCATCTACCTATGACATATTAGGTTTGTCATTGGGATCTCCTCTTAAGGCTTCCGCAGTGTCGAATACAATAATTGAGGAAAAATGGAGAGGAGATTTGCAGGATAGAACAAGCTTTTTCAAAAGGGGGAGATCACTCTCCTCAAAAAAATATATTAGCTTTTTCATGCCACCCTTTACCATGCCCATACACATTGCCAATAGGTTATATAAAAGATTCAAAGAGAATTTCCTTCTTCTTCTTTTTTCGGGGGGGGGGGGGGGGGGGGGGATGGAGAATGCAACAAATTTCATTTGGTAGTCTAGAGGGTATTATGCTCATCACTGAGTGAAGTTTGAAGATAGACTGTTCATAATTGGAACCCTTGATTTTGTTAGCCTTTCCAAGATTGGGAGCTGGAACTTGTGAATAGTTTCTTTTACTTGTTGCACTCTCATTTTCCACAAGGCTAAGCTTAGGATCAAACTTCATAGAGCTTATATAAGATTGGAAATTTTGAAGTATGGTACCTTGCAAGATCGCTCATTTTTCTCTCTCCCCCCCCCCCCCCCCCCCCCTCCCCTCCCTTTAGATGGCAGCCCTAGGGAAAATACTAACAGTGAATAATCTTCAGAAATGTCACATTTTGATTATTAATCAGTGGATCAAATTTTTTTTTTTTTTTTGATAGTGAGAAATTTGTGGTCATTTTTATTTACTCTCTTCAGGGTATCTTGGGTTCAGCTGAAGACAGTGATTTAGATGTGGGAATGTTGGCAATGGAAATTTCATCATCGTTGGAAATAAAAGATTGGGAGTGCTACTCCCTTGTGTGTTGTGTGGATCATTTGGCCAGAGGCAAATAGTAGAACTTTTGATAGTGTTGAACAGTCTAATGATAGTTGATATTGAGATCATTGTATGATTGGAAGACTGTATTTGGCAGCATCCCCTCCTCTTCTTTTCTAGGTTTTTTAAAATATACCAACTTGATACTGTAATTCTTTGGGAGTAGTTCAATATGCACATTGTGTGGTTGATCTATCTCCTTTTTTGAATAAGAGTTTACTTAATAAAAGGTCATATTTTGATTATTTCTCTGCATTTTGATCAATTTTAGATTCCCCCTATTGAACTGATTCTTAAACCTATATATTGAGGATTAGGAGGATCATGCGGACTTGCCTTGTTATATATGTATATCATAGAGCTTACTTTGTGATAAGAGGTTCCCACTTAGGTATATGTTTCTTAATTCTCATAGCTAATTTTAGGGAGAATTGACTGATAATGTTAAGTGATTTTTGGTATAATTGATTGAACCAATCTGATATTCCAACTTGTCTTCATGTTATGATGGGTGGACTGACAAGCTCCTTTTGGTTTACAGCTATTTTAAAGAAGGCATGAGGACTAGTGTTGAAGCAATCCTACTGGTCAGTGTTTGCCACTTAAACCCAAAATAGCCACCTTTTTCTTTTTTGTTTAGATGTTTGAATAATTATTTCTTCTACCTAATTTATTCATTTATTACTGCTCATTTGTGTTGTATGGCTGCTTGTGTGTAAAGATAGATAACTCAGGAGTTGGGACTTAGGAGACTCAGGATCAAGTTAGAGAGAACAAACTTAAAGTCAACACGCAGGGTTGGCTGGACCCTGCACCAGAGCATTGGAGAAATTTCTAACGGAAATTTTATTCATCATAAACGTGTAAAGTAAATTGTCTACATAGGAGTGCAATATTGTGCTGATATAGTCTATGGCTTAACCCTAATTTTAGTTGACTTAGGAAACCCTAATTGTAATTGACTTGGGAAATCTCTTTTTTTTGATAGGTAAGAGAGTAATATTATTAAAAAAGAAAGAGAAGAAAGAATACAGGGTGTTGACGATAATGAAAAAAGAACAAAACAAAAAATAAAGAAACAAAGGAATCAGAAAGCTATGCGAAGAGACAAAAGAAAATTCATTAACAGAAGAATAGTCCAAGAGACTCCAACACTGAGACCAATTGAAGAGAGTCCACTAGCACAAATCTATCAACTAAGTGTTGTTTGGGATCCACTTATTTTGCTGAAACTGAAATTTTTCTGCTGAAAGTACTGTAGATAAAGGTAAAAGTTAGCTGAAATAGTACAATGAGACCCATAAATAGTACCAAAAAGTGCAGTGGGATCTATGAATAGTAGCAAAAATAAGTTGAATAGTAAAATAAGTTGACAAAAATAATTCATGCCAAACACACCCTAAGCTAGATATATATATATATATATATATTTTTTTTTTTTGAGCTAAGAAGATAGAAGCTAGATATTTCTTAGCATCCTTGAAAGAAATCTGATTTCCTTTTGTCCAAATAGTCCACATCAAATAGCCTCCTGGAACCAAATTCCAAATATCAGAATTATGTTTCCCAAGCCATTGTTGCCAACAAAATAATTGAATCACAAAAATAACCTTGACCCTAGGAAATTAAATAAAAATACTAATAACCCAATTAACGAATAGTACCTTAAATAAAATACAGTTGACTTCCAAAATGAAATAAAACTAAATTGAAATTAAATTTTCTTCTTGCTTCCTGCATCAATGTGAGATAGTGTAAACACTGCAAATTAGGTATAGGAATCTTAGGCAAGCCTTAGCATATTGCTTCCATAGAACAGCAAACTCCCACAGAAGGTTTAATACCATAAACAATCTTTTGGTGGATGGTGAGTTGACATTGGATCTGAATTCTATATCAGCATGCATCTCTCAATTTTACAAACAATTGTACTCTGAAAATGAGGGTCAAAGACCTGTGCTAGATGAAGTGGCATTCTCTACAATTTTTGAGGAGGAGGCTACTTGGTTGGATAGACCCTTTGAGGAAGAGGAGGTATTTGGTGTCATCCAAGGATGTAATGGTGATAAATCTCCAAGACCAGATGGTTTCTCAATGGCTTTTTTTAAGGCTTGTTGGGGCTTTTTAAAACTTGAAATCATGGAGCTTCTTGCAAGCTTTCATTTTCAAGCTGTCTTTGAGAAAAGTTTTAATGCAACTTTCCTTACTCTCATTCCAAAGAAAGTAGATGTTGTTAATGTGAGAGACTTTAGACCTATTAGTCTAGTGGGTGGTATTTATAAAGTCATCTCCAAGGTGCTGGCTAATAGGCTAAGAAGGGTGATTACTGGGATTATCTCCGAGTCTTAAAATGCCTTTGTTCTGGATAGGCAAATCCTAGATTCTGCCTTGATTGCTAATGTGTTTGGATAGTAGACTTAAGGCAGGGATTCCAGGGGTTTTATGTAAGTTAGATGTGGAGAAAGCTTTTGATCATGTTAGTTGGGATTTTCTTATGTATCTGCTGCAGCAATGTGGATTTTCTGAGAAATGGAGAGAGTGGATTTTGTTTTGTATCTCCACGGTGAGATTTTCAATTCTGATGAATGGCACCCCTAAGGATTTTTTTGGGAGCTCTAGGGGGTTACGCCAAGGTGATCGTCTCTCCCTGCTCTTATTTGCTATTGTTATGGAGGCATTAAGCCGCTTGTTGGACGGTGCGGTTCTGGCTGGACACATCTCGGGTTTCATTGTTGGTACCAAGACAAATACTCCATTGATGGTGACCCGTCTTCTCTTTGCAGATGATATGTTAATATTTTGTGATGCTTCTATAAGTTAGATTGAATATTTGCGGGAGATTTTATCCTCTTTTGAAGTGGTGTCAGGGCTACACATTAACCTAGCTAAGTCAAAATTAGTTCCAGTTGGAGAGGTGTCATTTATGGGGGAGCTTGTGGCATTGCTGGGTTGTAGACAGTCTTTTTTGCCAATGACTTACTTGGGACTTCCTTTGGGTGCTAAATTCAAGGATAGGGCGATTTGGAACTCTATTCTAGAAAAAATGGAGAGAAGGTTATCGAGTTGGAAGCGGTTATATTTATCAAAAGGAGGTAAGATTACTTTAATTAAAAACACTCTCTCAAGCTTGCCTACTTATTTCCTATCACTCTTCCCTATTCCAGTGGATACTGCTAATCGTATTGAGAGACTTCAGAGGAATTTTTTATGGGGTGGGATAGACGAGTCCTGTAAATTCCGTCTTGTTAAGTGGGCCCAGGTTTGTACTCCCTTGCAATTCGGCGGTTTGGGCATTAGAAATTTGAGAATCTTCAATCAAGCTTTGTTGGGGAAATGGTTGTGGAGATATGGAAGAGAGACAACTCACCTCTGGACGCGGGTCATTGAGACTAAATATGGGAATGATTGGGGTGGTTGGTGTACAAAAGGTGTCTCTACTCCTCATGGTGTTAGTCTTTGGAGAACCATAAGACAAGGCTGGCCAGCCTTGTCAAAATCCATTCAGTTCAATGTTGGTGTTGGTAATAGAATTAAATTTTGGCATCATGTGTGGTGTTGGGGTTGTACTCTCTGGGAGGCATTTCCGGAACTCTATAATTAGTTGTAATAAGGAGTCTTCTATTGAGGATGTTATGCACTTTCCTAATCAGAGGCTTCACTAGGATCTTCAATTTTCTAGGGCTCCCCAAGTTTGGCAAATGGAACACTTCTACACCTTTCTAGATCTTATCAATTCTATGCCTTTTAATGGTGAAGGTCAGGACAAACAATGTTGGAAACCAGCAAGGAATAAGTATTTTAAAGTGAGTGAGTTCTATCTCTCCCTTTCCTCTACTCCTGTAACTTCTTTCCCTTGGAAATTTGTGTGGCGTTCAAAGATCCATCCTAGGGTTGCTTTCTTCTCTTGGACCGCTGCTTTAGGTAGGATTTTGACTCTTGAGAACTTATGGTATAAGTGTGTTGCAGTTATTGATTGGTGCTATATGTGTAAAAAAAGTGGGGAATCGGTGAATCATCTTCTTCTTCATTGTCCTATTGCCTATGAGTTATAGTCTATGGTGTGGACCCTTTTTGGTCTCCTTTGGGTTATGCCGCATAGTGTTACTGATTTATTTTCGAGTGGGCAAGGTTCATTTGGTGGGCATCGGAGCATTGATTTATGGAGGGCTGTCCCTCATTGTGTCCTATGGTGTATTTGGCGAAAATGGAACTCAAGATGTTTTGAAGGGAAGGAACGGTCTATTTTGGCTCTTAAATCTCTCCTTTTTCATACCTTGCTGGAGTGGAGTTCGTCCTTTAATCTTTTTCCTTCTTCTAATTTTTTAGAAATGCTTGATCTTTGTAATTTTAAGTGTTTGATGTGCTGTTTTTCATGTACACCCCCAGTGTACCTGACTTTTCTCTTTTAATACAATTCCGTTATTTATATAAAAAAAAAAAAGCCTTAGCATATTGCTTTTTGTTTTTTCTTTTCTTTCCCCATTTTTTATATATATAAGTAATAATTTTGGAAACATAGCATTAGTTTCTATATGAAATTAATGCTTGATGTCCCAAGCTTACAAAAATGCATTATGAATCAACAATTCTCCCCAAAAAAAAAGGTGTAGGCTTTATATTTTAGAACTTGGCATCAGAATTAAAAATATTTTCATTCCAAATTTTATTGTAACTGTGCTTTGGTGATGAGCAATAAGTACAGCTGCATCATAGAGTTCTTTTCTCTGTAACCACTATCCAGAGAATGAAATTAGAATTAGTTGTGTTAGTGTCTGTTGACTCTGTTTGTTTTAGCTTAAAATGCCAGTGTATTTTCACCTCTAGCTTAAGTACAACTTTTTAAGGCTTCACTTTTTCAATGTCCAGCTGTACTTTCACGTGACTTATTTTTTAAATAAAATAAGCCAGTGATTATAAGTTCATCCAAACACACTGACTGTAGACACACTTCTATTCTTTAATTTCCCCTGAATATTTTCCTTTTACTGTGCAGGTGCAAGAACATAAGCATCCTCACATTCTTCTTTTGCAAATTGGAAACACATTCTGCAAACTTCCTGGGGGACGTTTGAAGCCTGGAGAAAATGGTACTATTTATTCAGGAATTCCTCTGCATCTCTGTGTGTGTGTGTGTGTGTGATGTTTCTGCCAATCTTTGCAGAAATTGAAGGCTTGAAGAGGAAACTGACGAGCAAATTGGGTGCTAATCAACCTGCACTTCAACCTAATTGGCAGGTTTGTAATTTTCCTTGTAATGAAGCATATGTACCTATATTTTTAGATGCTTTTGTTTTCCCCAACTAAATTTTGGAAGAAGATTAATGCAAACAGAGAGAGAGCTAAAAATCAGCATTATTTACTTCTTCTTCTTTTTTTTGGGGGGGGGGGGGGGGGGGGGGGGTTGGTGCAGTCATAAATTACCTGATGATGGATGCCAAAGAATTTCAAGCATTTCTCTTGTAATTTCCTTTCCTGCTTCCCATATTTATAATTTTATTTTTCCTTTTGCTACCCAAACGTAAGGATAGACAACATATCCTTCTTCTTCTTCTTCTGTCTTCCAAACACATTGGTTACGTGTGGCCGACCCTAGCTAATTTGTTAAGGATCCATAGCCGACTCAAAAAAAAAAAAAAAATCGCACTAAGGCTTTGATGTTGTTGCAAGTTATTTGGCCCTTATTTCTAGGCATCTTACTAGATTGGCAGGAAACATGTTTAGAATATGTAGTCAAAATACTTTATTGCATTTGAAAGATTGTTGCATTTTGTTGCAGATTGGTGAGTGCGTGGCAATCTGGTGGAGACCAAACTTTGAAACAGTGATGTATCCTTACTGCCCTCCCCACATCACAAAACCCAAGGTACAGCCATTATCTCTTTCAAAACAATGGACATGTTTTTCTAATCAAAGTTGTCTTTTGAGCTGAACTTACCTTTAAAAGTTTTCATGATCCAGGAGTGTAAGAAGCTTTACATTGTTCATTTGTCTGAAAGAGAGTATTTTGCTGTACCGAAAAATCTGAAACTGCTTGCTGTTCCCCTTTTTGAGCTCTATGATAATGTTCAGGTATGGCAACATAAAAGCCTTCTTCCTCCTTATTGCCTGTGTGACAATCGTTCCTCAATAATCAAAATCAAAGGCAAGTGCCATTAGAGGAGGCATTAACATCCTACAAATGTGTCAAACAGAGAGAGATGATGATAATGGTCTCCCTGATGTTACGCCTAGTAATGCTTACTCATATGAGGAGAATGCTAACCATAGCCACGGCTGTACAGCACCTGTATCTTTTTTTCTCAAATAAATGTGAACCATGCATTACACGTGACCAACCTGGAGCATGTGTTGCATGGAGTTCATAACTGCTAGGTCCTACTTTTAACATATGACCTGCTATATTGGCTGCAGCTGCAATTGTAGGACAGTCATTGACTGTGGCTTGCAGTCCACTCTGTTCATAATGCTTTTCAAAATTTATGCTGTCTGAAGCCTGAAGTATTGCTTTTGCCCCATTTCAGAGATATGGACCTGTTATTTCGACAATCCCACAGCAGCTGTCCAGATTCCAGTTCAACATGATCACCACCTGAAAGGCTTATAAAGGAATCCATGCCATCAGAACTAATCATTCTTTAGGAGAACATATATGACATCTACTTACCAAAATTCGGATTCTCCTAATCAGCAAATAGACTTGTTACTCAAATGTAGCTTAGCTTTATGGTCTACTCCGGTGGTCTTTCATATGAGACTGTAATGTGTACCTCCAATTCAAAGGCCTTTGCATGGTTGAAATTTTGTTTGTTTTGTGCTGACAAAAAGAAGAAAGGTCCACTGTTATTTTCATGTTTCAAGAGTATTGTGGGGCTATGGAGATTGTAGCTTGTGCTTCTCCAGAAAATTTTTTAGGTTGAAACTGTAAGAACCAAGCTGATGATACCAACATTGTACTTGTTAACCAAGAAATTATGGCACATTCTGAATGCTTGGGAAAGTAAGGGTAAAAAAAGAAGGGGGACTTTCATGACTGACCATGTATGGAAAACTTACACGAAGGTTTGCAGGTCATGTGATGTGCTTTTGCTGTTTTTCTTTATTTATTTCTGGCTATGAGTGCTTTAGCTGTTTTCTTTATATATTTTTTTCTTGTTGTTTACGTGTATTAGGATGCTTTACTTTAAAATCACTATGTTTAGCTGGGTGAAAAGTGAGAGGATGAAAAATTGGTGGAAGAAAGAGGGAGGTTAGATGTGATTTTCTTTGTTTTGTTGAAGCAAATGGGGAGAGGAAATAAAATGGAGTGTATAAAGTTTTCCACTTGGCCCACTAGTTTTTTTTTGCCCTCCAAATTGAGGAGAAAAGGAGAAAAAATGGCATTGAGAAGAAAAGTATAAAGCGCTATTCCCCTTTTTATCATTTTTCTACTTTTAATAATAAGAGAATAATAGCAATTTATTTTTTAGCTTTCAACTCTTTTCATCCTTTATGTCAAACACAAATGATAGAAAACATGTATTTGTTATCCTTCCAACCAAGCAAAGCCTAAAAGTATCCAGGAAAAATGATTTTGGCAAAAGCATTGTACATCATTTCTACGCAGGAACAATATTTTGTCAAATAACTAGGTAACAATATTGTTTTTCAATTTACCAAAAAAGAAAAAATATCGTTTTTCAATCATTGACAATCACCAAAAGCTATTGGTTAGTCAAATAGTCGCTCACACCAATCTCACTCGTTGGAATGCAAAAAGCAGCGAATCAGATATTGATTTAGGAGAAAAGTCTTGAGAGACAAAAAATATCACCCCCGTGGCAAATTGTCAGTCAGTGATAGACTGGTAGGTAAAAAAAATGATGTTAAACAAGTAAAAATTTGTTAACTCAAATATCAATAAAAAGTGTGAAAGAAACTTGTTGGATATATAGAAGCATTGGTCTTGATGCAGATGAATGAATTTAGACCGCTGTTGACTTACCAATCTGTGCATGGTGCTACTGGGCCTGGGTGTTGCATTACTGGATTTCGAAAAAGCCCATCTAGATTTTTTTTTTAAGGCTGGGAGGCCTAAGTGAAAGTGAAAGCACAGTTGGCCCACCACTTGCATTGGTAGGGCCGAAGATGGTGGGCCAGATTGTTGGGTGATCCATCTGGTGGGCTACTCATTATTTGGGGGTTGCATTTATCCTAATGTGATGACATGTCTATCTTCTGGATTAGGTTCATATCATATCATCCCCCACTCACCTTCCATGCGCGTGACTTCTACTATCCAATCATAGTAGGCCACTTGTCCTAAACAGTACAATGCTCATATCTGCATGAAACACCAAACTCCTGTTTCTAAAAAGCAACCAAAGTTCCACTCCCACCAGCAAAAGTTGGGACAAGGCAAAGGCAAAGTCTATGAGAACAAGTGAATAACAATACAAAACAAACCTTATTATTGAAAAAAAACATGCTGTTGCCACTGTTTTTTTTGTTTTCTGAAAACGCTTTTGTGCAGTAAAATGAGCAGAACCATTGGTCCTCAAACATCTTATTAGTCTTTAGCCATATAGTATTTGTTAATAGTTTGCATGTGTTTGTGTTTCTGTTGAGTTCTCAGCTTTGCCAGCTCTTGACGTCCTAATATTGAGGTATCCAATTCTCTCACTCTCCCCTTGCTCTCTCAGACAACACAGCAATTCATATATACAATCTTCTTTTTGTTACGTGTTTCTAAAGAAAAAACAGTTCGCTTCAATTAAGTTAAATAATTGTACTAAAACTTAAATATTTTGTATATTACATTTTAAGCTGTATAATTCTACTATTTTTACTACATTTTCTCAGCAACCAACCAGATCATCAAACTTTTATAATAATTTTTTAAAAATACTCTAATCTTTCATCATGGTTAGCCTTTTTTCTTTTATTGTTGGGAAAATTTACTCTGATCTTCTTTGGTGATTTATATAGTTTTTGCTATGAGGTTACCATTAATTTTGGGGTGTTGGGAAATTGTTAAATGTTTATCTGTAAAGCAATGCATAACTGTAAGTTTCCAAAGATTATATTGAAATTTGATTCTCTAATAGACTGGGGTGAATATATTTGGAACTAATTTTATTTAAGTAATTGTGTTGAAGAGTACTTATATTAGTTATGCATTCTAAGTATGTTAAGAATTGTGCCATTGGAGCTTATCAAGCTCTAAAATATTAAGGCATCTGATGCTATAAAATACATTTTTATAGATTTTGGTAAATCAATTTTTATCTTGATCTTGATGTTCTTTCATATTAAGGAAGTTATGAATCCAGTGATTGACCTGAGAGGGCTTTTTTCTT
The DNA here is from genome assembly GCA_019022515.1 of Quercus aquifolioides. Lineage (NCBI taxonomy): Eukaryota > Viridiplantae > Streptophyta > Magnoliopsida > Fagales > Fagaceae > Quercus > Quercus aquifolioides. The sequence goes on along the minus strand of CM032329.1, from coordinate 17,990,372 downwards.
TTTTCTTCCCCAAGTTTCTCAATTTTTGGGGTTAATCAATTGTAATTCAGATAAAAATGCTAATAATCACTACTGTTTTAGGTACCATGGAATTGAAAGGAAATGAAAGAATATAGAAGTTTTTCTTGCCATTGTTTTGGATTAGTGGAAAGTGAAGGGAGGGAGGGAAGTGCATACTAATTGCAATTCTTTCTGAATTATTTTTCAGAAATAAATTTAAGCTTTATAGGGATGTAATTTTAAAATATGCAGCACAGGTGAAGCATCAGTATATTAACTTTGAATATCTGCACAAAGATTTCAATGTTGAGATGGCGACCTTATCAATAGTAACTGGAAAGTGTGGAAGAGGGAGTGAGGGCAAAGACCAGGGCTTTGAGTCCAGGTCTCATCTAGATTTTGGAAAGGACTTTTTTGGTAGCTATTTATTTAGAACTTCTTCTAGAAAAGCAAACAGAAATTGGTCAAAGGCTTTTGAAGGTTCCAGCATTAGAAGCAGGAACATATTTCGCATCAGTGCAAAAGTTAAAAGTGGGAAGAATCATGATTACCCGTGGCCAGATGATATTGATCCAAATTTCACTGGCAGTTACTTAACTTTCCTGTCTCACTTCAAGCCTCTATCCGAGAAACCAAAACCAGTGACTCTTCCTTTTGAGAAGCCACTGGTAGATTTGGAGCAAAAGATTATTGAGGTGAGATTTTCATTTTAGGAGCTTCATGTTAATAAGTTTGTGTTTCTAGTAAGCAAGTTTAATAAAAATGACATTCATCATTACTGCTAAGAAAAATTTGGTCATTAAGTATTCATGAAGACCCATTTAGTATGGTTTGTCTTCTAAATGTTCCTGTTAATTCAAGCAATATTATCATTCTTAAGCTACCAACATAGAGGCATAACTTCTTTACCGTTTACCCTTGACATGTGGGGACTTCACAAGGCACAGACCTCAAATATTCCACCCCCTTCATATATCCTCTGCTTAACTTAAGATCTTCCTTGCAGGTGCGTAGGATGGCTGATGAAACTGGCCTAGATTTTAGTGATCAAATTGGTTCTTTGGAAAGAAAGTACCAGCAGGTGACTTTCAAAAGTGCTTAATTTCTATCATGTTCATTTTGTGTTGTAACTTCAAAACATTTCATTAATTGCGACTAATTCTAAGATGGCCTTCTAGATCTAAAAGAATTTCTAAAATTAATTTCAGGAGAGAAATGAATGATGATCATTTGCTATGTTTTTAGTCTATGCAAATAATTTCAGTTTTAGCATTACCATTCATATTTTCTTCTGGCACCTGCTCTGAAGATTCTGACTAGTTCTAACAAATTCTACAAACATCCTTCCTACTTGTCACATTAATATGGAAAAGGAAAGCATACTTGTGAGGCATTAGTTCAATGGTAATAATGTGAGGAAAAGACAATAAATGTCTGCTCAAAGGGAAGCCTGGATTTCCTTAACGTGCAGTTTATTTATTGAAAATAATAACAACCAGAAGCCTTGGCCAATTGCCAGGTTTTAGTTATTTTTTTGCTTATTCTTGGTAGGCAGCAATCCACATTGTTTTTTTTTACTTCTTTTTTTAAAATTCCTGTAGCAATCACTCTAATATTTCTCATTGTTAGTGTATAGATTAGGCTAGAATTAGCCCATTGGGCTTAGCCCAGTATATTACTTGTACTGCACTCATGTTACTTGTACTGCACACATACCTAACCTATATAAGGCTCTCTTTTGTACATTGTTTTATACACATCAATATACAGACTATTCAGTCATTCTCTCTCACTTTATATTGTTAACATGGTATCAGAGCCAAACTTCGTTCTTGACATCAAACAAACATCTCTAACAAGCAAAGAAGATTCTCACGTGCACACCACCATCAAAAGTCACACATGCTTGTCTGCCGGATCTAGACTCAACGGCATCTTGCAGCCACCATGGCTCAGTGCTGTGTCCAAAATCCACAAACTCAAGCAAAGTCGTGACTTAACTTTTTAGATCTGTGCAAATCCATGCCTCGCCTGATGAAACCAATACCACAGACGTGCTCCACGACCTCCCGCGACAAAAACCCAGAAACACGGCCACAACGGCCGCCTCACACGCCACCACGCGCTTCCGTTGTAGATCACGCGCCGCCTCGGATTCCTCAGGAGCAGATCCTCCTCCAGCAACACGTGCCACCATAACGGCCTCGTAGCTCACCGATCTGTCAAAACCCTGAAGTCCGAGCATCAATCTCCGTCACACGCGCTCTCACGCGCCTTCCGGAGTTCTCCATGCGCCAGTGGAATAACAGCACGCGCCACACGCGCCTGAAGACTGCTGCTGACGTCATCTTGACACGTCAGCGCCACGCAAGCCGTTGCCACATCAGCCCTAGTCCACGTCAGCGACACGTCATAGGATGACGTCAGCGGCTCTGCTGCTTGATTCGTGACCCGACCCGGAAACCCGAAACCGACCCGGACCAGGATCCGTTGACTTTGACCTGGACCAGTTGACTTTGACTTTTTTGCGTTGACCTTTAACCAAAAGTCAAAATTTTCGAAAGGGCCTTCGGGTTTTTGGTTGTGCTTGCTTTGTACCTCTCTTCGGGTTTTTGGTTGTGCTTGCTTTGTCTCTCTTCCTCCTCATGAACGAACAAAGCTCCAACCTCGTGCTCGTCTCTGTTGTTTCCTTGGTTATGGTGTATCTCAAAAGGGGTTTCGCTGTTATGATCCCATTTCTCATCATCTTCGTATCTCCCGTCATGTTGAGTTTTGGGAACATCGTCCTTTCACGAGTCTTCAGCAGTTTTCTACATCCTCTTCCTTTGAGTCTCCCATTTTTACTGATCTTTTCCTCCCTCTCTATCCTGAACTTGTGGAGGATTCTTCAACATCGGCTGCCTTTCCAGACGACTCATCTCCGATTCTATCCCCGGCATATGACCCGCCTGTCTTGGATCCTGTGGCACCACCCTCTCCTGAGTTTCCTGATGGTCCTGAATTTCGTCGTTCCACTCGGGTAAGCATTCCTCCCCCTTATCTCTCTGATTATCACTGCTCTTTTGCCCTTGCCACCCTCTATGAACCGCACACCTATCGTGAGGCCCATACTGACCCTCTCTGGCAGCAAGCTATGAATGATGAACTAGATGCCCTTCATAAAAACCACACTTGGGATATGGTTGATTTGCCTCCTGGTCAGTCTGTAGTAGGTTGTAGGTGGGTTTACAAGATCAAGACCAAGGCTGATGGATCTGTTGAACGATACAAGGCTCGCCTAGTTGCCAAGGGCTTTACCCAAGAGTATGGCATTGACTATGAGGAAACATTTGCTCCTGTTGCTCGCCTTACATCTGTTAGATGTCTCATTGCTGTAGCTGCTGTTCGCCGTTGGCCTCTTTATCAAATGGATGTGAAGAATGCTTTCCTCAATGGAGACCTTCAAGAAGAAGTGTACATGCAACCACCCCCTGGCTATCCACACTCAGGCAGTCAAGTTTGTCGCCTTCGACGTGCTCTTTATGGCCTCAAGCAGGCTCCTCGAGCTTGGTTTGAAAAGTTTAGCTCTGTTGTTGCTCAGCAGGGTTTCACTTCGAGTCCTCATGACACTGCTCTTTTTGTCCGAAGATCTTCTACTGGTATCACTCTTATTCTTCTCTATGTTGATGATATGATTATTACTGGAGATGATTCTGCAGGTATCCGCTCTCTTCAGCACTTCCTTAGTCAGCATTTTGAAATGAAAGATTTGGGCACTCTCAGCTATTTTCTTGGGCTTGAGGTTACCTCATCCTCTGATGGATACTATCTTTCCCAAGCTAAATATGCTTCTGATCTTCTCTCCAAAGCCGGTATCACTGACAACAAGACTGTTTCCACTCCTTTGGAATACAATGCAAAGCTCACACCCTTGGATGGTGAACCTATATCTGATGCTACTCGCTATCGTCAGTTGGTTGGTAGTCTGATCTATCTCACTGTTACTCGTCCGGATATTTCACATGCCGTGGGTATGGTTAGTAAGTTCATGGATGCCCCTCGTTCTGTCCATTATGCTGCTGTTCTTCGGATTCTTCGATATGTCAAGGGTACACTTTATCATGGTCTGCACTACTCCTCTCGGTCTTCTCTTGAGCTTCATGCTTATTCAGATGCAGATTGGGCAGGTGATCCGACTGATCGATGCTCTATCACAGGTTTCTGTTTCCTGTTGGGTACTTCTCTTGTCTCATGGCGTAGCAAAAAGCAGGATGTTGTTTCCCGTTCTAGTACTGAGGCTGAGTATCGTGCCCTTGCCGACACCACCTGCGAGCTTGTCTGGCTTCGCTGGCTCTTGGCTGACATGGATGCTCTACAACCCACTGCTACTCCTCTTTATTGTGACAATCGTAGTGCTATCTACATTGCTCATAATGATGTCTTCCACGAACGCACCAAGCACATTGAGATCGACTGCCACATCACTCGCCAGCATCTCAAGAAAGGCAATCTCAAGTTGTTCTCCATCTCATCTGCTGACCAGCCTGCTGATATCTTCACCAAGTCTCACCCGCCTGGTCGTCTTCGAGATCTTATATCCAAACTCCAGTTGGCTTCCTCCTTGCCACCTCGAGTTTGAGGGGGGATGTTAGTGTATAGATTAGGTTAGATTAGCCCATTGGGCTTAGCCCAGTATATTACTTGTACTGCACTCATGTTACTTGAACTGCACACATACCTAGCCTATATAAGGCTCTCTTTTGTACATTGTTTTATACATATCAATATACAGACTATTCAGTCATTCTCTCTCACTTTATATTGTCAACACTCATTTCAAATTCAGGCTCTTAAAGATTTATACACAAATTTGACACCCATGCAACGCCTAACTATTGCTCGACATCCCAACAGACCAACAGTTCTTGATTATATATTTAATATCACAGAGAAGGTAGTTTATCACTTACATTATTTCATTTTATCACAACAAAATGAATAATTTCTAACATAATCCTTTATGCTATAGTGGGTGGAACTCCATGGAGATCGTGCAGGTTATGATGACCCTGCTATTGTGACTGGTATTGGCAGCATGGATGGTAAGACCTACATGTTTATAAGTCATCAGAAGGGTAGGAACACAAAGGAGAACATTGCACGCAACTTTGCAATGCCAACTCCTCATGGGTACTTTTTTTAAGGTCTTATTCATATTTATTACAGGAGATTTCAATTACACATGACTTCACATTTTTTAATCAGTTTATGAGATTTTGATTTTTTTTTGGGGGGGGGGGGGGGGGGGGGGGGGGTGGAGTGGGGACAATTGTGATGTAACAATGGCCTTTGCTTATCAAAAAAACTGCTGAAATTAATTCTCTGCTTTAAGCATCATCTTCATTTTTTAATAAATAATGGCTGAGTTCAGTAAAACCATTGTCTGCAAACAGTTATTGGAAAGCTTTGCGTATGATGAAATATGCAGATCATCATGGTTTTCCTATTGTAACATTTGTTGACACTCCAGGGGCCTTCGCTGATCTCAAATCTGAGGAACTTGGTCAAGTGTGTTTTCAACTTTTCTTCTCACTCTGCAAGTTGTACTGTCTGATATACTTCAATAATGAAATTGGTCTGTATTGATGCAGGGTGAATCAATAACGCATAACTTGAGGACACCATGTCTGGCCTGAACGTGCCCACTGTAACAGTTGTAACAGGTGAAGGTGGCTCTGGTGGAGCTCTTGCCATTGCTTGTGCCAATAAATTATTTATGCTAGAGAACTTTGCTTTCTATGTTGCAAGGTAATAATAAAAAAAAAAAAAAATCTTCTTTCTTTTTAGTATTATCATTAAAAGCTACTGAAAAGAAAGTAGACAGCTGTAGACTTTAGTTTGTAAATGGTATTAAATTTTTTATTTCCTCTCTAGTTTCTGAAATTGATGAAGATTTGAATTCGTTATTCCTCTTTAGTGCTCTACATCTAGCTTACACACACACACACAGATATTGACCACATTTTCTGAAAGTCATCATCCTTGTTATAGCTCTCATGGGTCTTTTATGCCATGAGTATAGCATTTCTCTGGTTTGTGTCTCACAGTAATAGCTCTGTAGCATTTCTCACAGCCTCAGAAGTTCTAATATTTCTTGTGGCTTGTTTATCTTACCAGTCCTGAGGCATGTGCTGCTATATTGTGGAAATCTTCCCAAGCAGCTCCTAAGGTAGTTGAATAATTTGATGATTGCAGTTAATTGCAATGTGGGCCATTTTAATTGATTATGTTAGTGATAAACTTGTGACAGGCAGCTGAAAGACTGAAGATAACAGCTCAAGAGCACTACAAGCTTAAAATTGCTGATGGTTTAATTCCTGTTAAGTATTTTAATCCTTCAATATATTTTTCATTGTTATATCTTTGGTTCCTTTGTCTTTGTTAAAAAGAAAAAGAGAAAGAGAGTGGATGGCAATTCTACATTTCTGTTTCTGTACAAATTTATATACAAGTCACAGTGAGTGGTCCTCAAGAAAAGTAGAAAATCAAGGCTTGAAAATCAAGCAAATTACTAACAGATTCTAGAATATTTCTAGAACATTCCAATAATATTCTGAAAGTCATACAGAAATTTGATATGGGAACAACAGTTGTGAGTTTCCACTTTCTTTTTCTAGTAGGCATTCATCTTGGCAACAAAGGTTAAAACTGTGTGTGCCTTTTACCAGTAATGTACGGAGTTTTTCCTTTCATTTTTAGATATCAAAATTTCTAGTAATCTCATGAGTCATTTTGAGTATAATGGGAAATGGCTTTTGTCACTTGGTTTTTGTTTTAACATCGCAGTTTTGTGATGCTTTATGCTTAGTTTGCAACCCACCAAGGTCTTTGAGATGCCCCATATCTTTTGTTAAGGGGTGTTGTTGGGTATACAAATGTGAGTGGAGTCCCACATTGAATAATAAGAAGAGAGGGTGGTTAATATAAAATAATTGGGCCCGAACTCATAGACTTAAACTTTTGGGTTAAATCGTGCCCCTATATATTATATTAATTACTTAATTGGAGTCACCCCAAGGTGTTATCTCCCTAACAGGGGCCTCCGACTGAAAAGACAGCATCAATGAATCTCTTTTCCATTTTTTGGAGGTTAAAGTTCAAATATTCCATTCTACCACTTCTACCCATCTTCAGTTATATCTTGGGTCAAGTGGAAGCAAGACAATGCATAAATTTAGAGCAATCATTTTTTATTGCCGTAGCATTTGAGCACAGTTGAATCCCTAAAATTTTGGAAAGACAAAATTAAGGTAATACCTCTTCATATGCAAAGATAAGTGTAATATTAAATCTCCTAGGTAAAACCTTTTCATATGCAAAGATAGGCGTAATAGAATCTCCCAGGTTTCAAGGGTTTGTACTTTGTAGAACTATCATATAGATTGATACTAGTTCCCATGACTAACTTATGCTTTAAATTATAAAAAACATGTCATGATGGATTGGAGTTCAAGGGTACTGTAGGAATGTGAAATTCAATGCCAACTTGCATGATGATTGCCTAAAATGTCAAATATATGATAATCCACAGGCAAGTTTCTGTGTTTACTCAAATCTGCAGATCTTCATCAGACTCTAAGGAATCTTATCACAGTAAAAGAAAAAATAACTAAAAACAAGCTCAAAACTGTTTGACTGAATTTAATAAGTTGTTGTCTGTACCACACAAAAATCAACCAACATTTCATATTCTGTTATTATTGAGTATTGATCAAATCCATTGGTATAGGCTTTCTCATGGTTGATGCTCTTAATATTATTTGCAGGAGCCTCTTGGTGGTGCACATACAGATCCTGTCTGGACTTCCCAACAAATTAAGCTTGCAATCACCGAGGCCATGAAGGTAAGTGATATTAAGATCTACACACGGATTGGAAGAGAAATTTATGTGTTGAAGTACTGCAATATTTTTTTTAGTCCCAAACATATTTTACAATTGTTCCATGATCATGACAACCTTTCTTGTATTTGTGTTACTATATATGTTTCTAGGGAGTCATTTCTCTTATTGAATATTCTTTGTTACATTGCTGTTTCTCCCAAAAGCTTAATCTATTAGGAGATTGTGAATTTATTCATTTAATCTAACATTCTTATTCCAAGAAAATGAAGTTTGAAGCAGTGATGTTTTCCAAGAAAAGTTTTGTTCTCCATTAATTTATTGAGAACTTGTAAAGGCAATCAGTAGTTTCTTCTTCACAGCAGAGAGACAAAGAGAGTTGTTGCTTCTATTTTTGTACAGCATAATTCTTTTCTGCCATTTAAGTGACTTTTCACTCAAACATAAAGTAGCCTGTTTTGTGGAAGTTGTAGTTAAATTCCATTTATCCAATTTGATAGCTGATCTAATCAGAAATTACAATTGATAAATGGAATTGCCCATCTATATTCTTTGTATAAACATACTTGGTTTAGCAACTTTGACTTTTCATCTTTGGTTGTGTTGATTTCCTAGTCATCCACCACTCATTATAATACCAAATGTACATAGGAATTGGCAAATATGGATAAGAAAGAGTTGCTCAACCACCGCAGGCTCAAATTCCGGTCAATTTGTGGCATCCAAGAAGGCATTGCGGTGGACCCAGAGAAGAAACATAACATGAAGCCATCAGATAACAACGTGCCAAAGACTGCTGATATGGAATTAAAAAAGATTCTTGAGGCAGGACCATCTGATCATACTGACATTGACTTAATTGAGAAACTCAAGCAAGATGTAAACCAGGAGATTGACAGAGCATTAATTTCAATGGGCTTGCAAGAGAAGCTTGAATCAATTAAGTCAGAGTTATCTAAAGCTCCAAATCCAACTGATCAGCCCCCTAATCGTAATTTAAAGGAAGATATGGATGCTATAATGCAGGAATTTAAACACAAATTGTCACAGCCGGGGGCCTATCTTGGGTTAAAGTACAAGCTTGGCAAGTTAAATTTGGCTAGCAGGCTCATTGAGATTAAAGAGAAAAGTGAGAAACTAAAGGCAGAGATTAATCAGAAAATTCCTGCTGAGATTAAAGAAAAGATTGAACTTCTGAAGAAGGCTCAGGAAAACTTATCGAAAGGGGATTCCATGAGCAAAGATTTGGTAGAGGAAGCAGAGAGAGCAAAGAGAGAGCTAGAAGAGGTTCTCAAGTCAGCTAACTTGGAAATTGTTGGGGTGACAAAGAGAAAGCTGGCTACTCCATCTCCGGATTTAAGAAAGAAGACAGTGGATGTGAATAAAGAGATTGTGTTTGGTTTTTAGACCCCTTAAACAACAATAGAATTAACCTAGTTAATTAGCAAAGTGATTAACTTAATCAAATTATACAAATCTAGGTTATCATAATCAAACAATTGTATCAAGTATGTAACAACGGAAATATAAAGAACACAAAGATATGATGATCCAGAAAACCACACCGGTAAAAACTTGGAGAGGATTTGACCTAGTTATGCTCAAGGTAAACTTGAATCCACTATCTTGAAAGAATTGAAGTTCATACAATAAGACTTACAAGCCCCTACGCTTGACTTCTTATTGCTACCCACCAATAGAACTTACTGACGCGACTACGTGCAAGCTCCGAATTCACGAACTCCTTCTTTCTTGGATTCTCCAGCAAGTACAAGCACACCCCCTTGTGTATCTTTAAGCTCTTATGGCAGCAACTGAATGATCATCAAGTTCTTGAAGAAATCTCCTCCTTGATAATCCTAAACTGGTGTGAAGGAAAGCTACTCATAGATCTCACAAGAGATTCACACAAACAGCAATATGAGCAATCTCTAAAACGTGGCTAGGGTTTGCCTTCTATACCTAAGGTAAAAACATAAAACCCTAAACGTTTTAGGAGTTAGGGTTGAGTTGGAATTATGTAGCAAAAACGCATTCTGCTCGAGATTCAATTGATCGAGCCTAAACTTCGATCAATCGAGCCAGGCCGAAATGCACGATTAATTCTGCATCAGCTCGATTCTAACTTTACATAAAAGAACCAACTTTGAGCAAGTCTAGACAAGACTAATCAACCTGTTTTGATCATGGTTTGCCAACAATACATATTAGAGTTCTAAATACATTAAATCCTAAGTCTTTAAAACCTAACAGATTGAACATGAGATTGAGAGAGTAATAGATGAAGCAGGTCTTAGATACAAACTTAAGCAATTGAAGGCTGAGATAGCAAAAGGATCAAGTTCAAAAGATATAGAAAAATTGCAAGCAGAGATCAAGGAGGGAATTCTTGCTGCTTTGGATGTCACAGCACTGAAGGAAAAGGTTGACAAACTCAGAGTGGAATTGTCGTCCTCAATAGAAAGAGTTACTGAAGGTCAAATTGGTGCAGAAAATGGCAAATGGTGAAAAAACTAGCTTTTTGCACACAATGATACATCTTCTTGTATTCACAGTGTGAACTATTGTCTTCTTTTCTTTTTTGAACATTTTATTGTATTTATATTATTCATTTTCAATATTGTTTATTAACTTCAAGTAAAGAATATATAGAATGGTGATATTATATTCCTATTGTGCACTTCATTTCATCAATGACTGGGAATAAAGCATTCACTGGTTCTTCATATCTGATTTAAATGAACTTTAATTAAGGACTGTTCAATCACTAAAAGCAGCCAACTTTGTGGGAGAAAAGCATCAGTTAGCTTTCACTTCCAGCACACATGCTTCTTTTGCTTTTGAGACTCTGATTGCATGCCAATTGATATATTCTAAGTGGGATTTCAATCTTTCTCTCAATATCTCTTCATGAGTCTATAAAATAATGATTCAGATCCTCCATAATTGTCAATCAGATATAAAATTAAAATGAAGAAATAGAAAAAGAAAAACATGATATGACCTTTAGTGAGAGAGAGTGAGTGAGAGAGAGAGCAAATGAACACTTGTCATGATCAAATCATCTCTTCCCACCATGAAAAGGAATGTGTCCCTATCATGGCATGATTCAGTTTTTTGCCATTTCTTCCTGTTTTCTTATCCCTCTTGAAGCCAGGTAAACGCTAAGTGCCATAAGTTTTTTAATAATTGCAGACATAACTATATACTTTTGAAAATTTGCTGACCTTATCTTGGATTTATCAAACACTTTAGCCTGTATGGTTTTTTTGTGTTTGGATGCAACTTTTTGCTAAAAGTTTATTTGTTAAAAGTTTTGTTGAAAGTTAGTTAAAAGTATAGTTAGTATTTAGAAAAAAACGAGGTGTTAAAAAATTATTTCTAAGTGTCTGTTTGGTTAGCTTATTTTTTGCCAACTTATTTTACTATTCAGCTTATTTTTGCTAATATTCATGGATCCCACTACACTTTTTGGTACTATTTATGAGTCTCACTATACTATTTCAACTAACATTTACCTTTATTTACAGTACTTTCAACAACAATTTTTTAATTTCAGCAAAATAAACGGATCTCAAACAGACCCTAAGCCTCCGTTTGGGAAGCGCATTTCCCAGCAGAAGCTTTTTTTTTCTGTGGGTCCCGTGCACTGTTCATGAGACCCACAAGTACCTTTATTCAGCAACTTTTTCTTTAAAACTGGGTCTCACGGCACTATTCACACATTCAAAAATTATTTTACTACAGTGTTTTCAATTTTCAGTTTTCAGCAATAAGCAGTATCCAAACAAATCCTAAGTGTGCGTTTGACTCCAAATTAAAAGGTCAGCTTATTTTACTATTCAGCTTATTTTTTCTACTGCTCATGGCCCCATTGCATTTTTTGGTACTATTTAGTAGTTATGAGTCTCATTTTATTATTTCAGCTAACTTTTACTTTTATCTATAATACTTTTAACAAAAAAAAATTCAATTTCAACAAAATAAGCGAATTCCATACAAACCCACCACTATTGTAAATAAATTAAAATTTCAAAAGAAAGTATAATGTATCTTTTTTTAAATAAAAAAATTGAAAAGAAAGTTGTTGACAAGCGCGCACTTCAGCTTTTTGTTTCTTCTCCAATCTTCAAAAGCAAAACAAAATAAAGACCAATTAAAAATACTAATTATTAATACAATTTGAATCCAAAACATCTGAAAAATCATGGAGCTCCCACTTATAAAATTTCCAATATAGTTGCTTTATTGGGTCGTTGGGTCCTTGAATTTCTAAGTGCGATTTACGTAGGGACACCAATTTACTGTGTACATCTTCCAACATGGGCGGGTGTAGTTTTGGTTATTTTTGTTTTAAAAAAATAGAAGAAGTTGCATCAAATTATATAAATAATAAACCACCCATTAACTTGTGCAATGCATTAAAAAATCTGAAGACATGCATGTATATGGGTTTCTCAAAAAAAAAAAAAAAGGGTTACGATCAAAATCATCATTGGCTTATATCATCTTCTTATATTTGACAAATTATTCCTTATATTTATAGATTAATGACTATTTTATCTATAAAATGTTTAATTTTATTTTTTTATTTAATAATTATACACATAATATGAGCTTTTACCCATCGGATAGTTAAAAATATTTTTTTGGCATTCATGTTAAGAATGAAGAAAACATGCTAATCTAGACTATCTAGTGAAATAAAGGAGATATATGGTCTATTTGAATACTACTTATTACTGAAAAATTATTGCTGAAAACACTATAGCAAAATAGTTTTTAAATATGAATAGTGCCGTGTGGGACCCAGAAAATTGCTTGATTTGCCATATGCACAGTTGCCCGTGGGTCCCACTATTTAAAACGCCAAACTCCAAACGCAGGTCATTTTAAGCGCTATCCAAACGTAGCTCTAGTTGGGGGAGAGATAAGTGAGGAGACATGTGCAATTAAAAATATTAATCAATTAAAATTAAGGGTTTATTTAGATACCACTTATTCTGCTGAAAACTAAAAACTTATTGCTAAAATTTTTAAAACGCAAAACATTGTAGCAAACTTATTGCTGCGTTTTTCACAAGTTGGCTGGTCCATGAACAGTGCCGTGGGGCCCAGGATTTAAAACGCAAAACGCAAAAAACAATGTTGGCAAACACACGCTAAGGGTCTGTTTGAGATCTGCTTATTTTGCTGAAATTGAAAATTTTTTGTTGAAAATACTGTAAATAAAGGTAAAAGTTAGTTGAAATAGTATAGTCGGACTTATGAATAATACCAAAAAATGCAATGGGACCTATTAATAGTAGTAAAAATAAGCTGAATAGTAAAATAAGTTGGCAAAATTAATCATGCCAAACGGACACTAAAAATGGTAAAATATTAATAAAGAGTTATATTAGTGTTTTTTTTTTTTGAGAAACTATGTTAGTGTAACTTAAACCTCAATTAGCTTTAAACACCAAAATATACATTCAATAAGGCAACAAAAAAAAATGTAGATTTGAAAAATTGGTAGAGTAAAAAACATCGAATTAGTATTGTCTTGTAATAGAAATTTCACGAAGTTTATCATTCAAAGCAGTCCTTCTCAAACCTTTCTTCTTCTTCTTTTCTTTTATAAAAGTCCTTCTCAAACTTAATAGGTACGTATGAACATTACTATGAAAAGTTGCCAGCTCATATTCAAAATGCAACATCCAATAACATTTGAAGGCCTAGCTAGTGTTCTACTTCTTGCTTTGTCAAAAGTGCATATGCAATACAAAATTTGAATATGATAATTTTTTATACAGGATATAAATTCTACTATAGCTTAATCCAAGTTTATATGTGTGTGAAGCTTCCTCTTAGAGACTTAAACCCCGACTCTTACCCTCCACACCCCACAAACACTTATATTTGTTGAGTGACCATTGCACCAAAAGTGTGCGGTGATTGAATATGATAATTAGTTACAATTGATTGATTCAAGGCTAGCTCATTATTAATTACAATATGATAATTATTATTAATTAGTTGCAATTGATTTGATTCAAAGCAAATTCATTATAAGTGCCGTGAAAGCTTGATAAGTCGGACTTGGTATATTTAAGCTCGTGACTTGATGAGTTGCATAAGTTCTTGAGGACTTAAAAGTAGCAGTTTGTTTTATAAATTAAAATAAATAAATAAATAAGAAGAAGTAGAAGAAGAAGACAAATTTGGACAGAGGGCATATGGAGGATTGGATAAAAAAAGTTTCTCATAGTTTCAACAAATTGATTATGCATTTATGCTCACTCATCCATAAGTTTACAATCATATTGAAACTGACATTAAACTAATCATCTGAAATTGATACCCTTTTTTGTCTCACTCGTCAAGCAAAAGAAAGTCTTCTCTTCATTAGAAATAAATCTAAAATGCTACATAAAACTAAATCATAGTTAAAACTATGTGGGATTTGAATATTCTGGCACTCCAATTCATGCAATGTTAAGGATAACAATCATATAAATATTTTACATATGAAACAGTCATAATAAAATATGGTTCCCTTTAACATTAAAAATTCTCTCTCTTCCTAGATTACCAAAAAAAAAAAAAAAAAAAAAAAAAGGAAGTAAAACAGACAGTCCTAGCTCAAGAAAGATGATTCCACTCTAATTCCATCATATAAAAATCTCCTATTCAGTATATATATATATATATATAATTTTTTAGATTATTGATATCACTAATTGGAGAAAGAGTGCTTAAACAGCTGTCAACTTTGAGTTTAACCTTTGATTTCTTTGCTTCCACGGCATTTAGAGGTCAAGAAATTAAGGGAAAAAGCGTGTGCCTACAAGAGAAAGTAGGACTAGTTTGGTCATGCAGTTCATACATGATGCATCCAAAATCTCAAGTAGAATTCATACATTACTTGTAATCGGAATTTGCTTCAAGTCTATAGTATACGGTATACCCAATATATTCCCATTTATTTTTGATTATATCATTAGATTTTATATGGGACGGGGATGGAAGATTTTAAGCATAATAATATTCAATATCAGGATTCAATTCTTCAAATCATTTTTTTAGCCAAACCCTCGTCCCATTGTAACAATCAAATTATTAAAAAAAATAAAAAATAAAAATAGAGAGCATTGTAGTCAAGAATCACAAAAAAAAGGAAGAAACAATATTTGAATTTTTTGCAAAACACTTCAGTACTCACAAGTTCGGAGAGCACTATAGTTGTAGGGACATAATTTGCGGTCCAAGCCCAAATATGAATAGGGTGGTGACCTAGTGAGCCCAATACAATAAATTTGTAATAAATGGATTAAAGAGTTAGGTCTTAATGAAGTTAATAACGACTAGTATAGATCTAGAAGATGATCAAGCAAGAACAGGACACATTGGTTTGAATAAATTCATCATCCGAGAAGATAATTCGGAGTATAAATCAATATAATTGTTTACAAGTATAACTCTGATTGCTACAGTCTTTTTTTTTCTTCCTCCCCCCCCCCCCCCTTTTCGTGGAAGGTCTCTCACATTATATAGTTCCTCTCAAGCCATCCTGATCCTACACTTGTTAATCATCTAAACTTTCACTTGAGTACCTGTCCCATCAAATGCCCTTTTTGGCTTTCCGTGAATTGTAGTAGCTGAGATTGCACTGTTCAAGGGTCTTCTTCACATAAATGCGGCCAGAAAAGTAGCTGCAATGCATTTAATGTGGTGGTAGCAGCTTTTCCTTTAGATATTTCTGAGTTCTTATCACTTCTATACCTGCATGAAACTCATCCTTATTGTGTAAACCTCCTGATAGGTCACCTAGGTTGCTGGACTATAGATTCGAACTGTATTTGTTGTGTCTGAGGAGGAGTTACTCCTCGGACTGTTCTCCATCCGTTCCTTCTTTGTGAGACTTTAAACTTGGGGTCTCTCTCAATTACTTACCCCTTTTTGGACAGGCCCACGTCCCCAGATAAGGCCCAAGGCCCAATATACAAATTTAGGCCTTTATCCCTACAATAGCCCCTCAAAATTTCGGTTTTTCCCTCGCATCCGAGGAGAAAAAGTGGGATTTTGATTTATTTCAAATTCAAGGTTTAGGCATATCAAAATCCCTGAGGTTACACGTGTGAGAGTATGGTTTTATGTGCTTCATAATTGCTACTGACGTTTCGGAATTCACAAGGCGTCATTAATTGCTCCAGGCGGCGTTATGTCCTTTGCATCTAACAGTGAGATGTAGATCGAACGGTTAACCTTTCTCTTAAGCATTTCGAGCGGGACAACTCCCACTCATGTTTGCCTTCTATATAAAGCCTTGGAGGAATTTGTTTTCCCCCATTTTTCGAACTCTCAAACTCTCCAGCGCTTCCAAGCCTTCAAATTCACAAAGCCTACTAAGTTGTTAAGCTTTCCATATTCTTTTTTCGAGAAATCTTTGGGAGTTACTCTGAAGATTTCAAAGATCACCATACATCTTAGTTCACGTAAGTTTTAATTTCTTTAAGCCTTTCTTTTCCTCCTCAGCCAATCTTCTCGGCCTTCCAGTTCTTACTTCCCCACTTATCAATTCCGGATATTCCCCTTTAGTTTATTGATATGGGTAGGTTTAGGCATCTAGTGAACAGTCCTGCCAAAATAGAGACCTTTAAGAAAGAATACCACATATCGCAGGAAGTCGCCCCGCGGTACTGTTCCCCAAAAGAAATGGTAACAAACCGAGAAAAGGGAGAAGTCATAATCCCTATGATAGCTTTCATAGAAGAGGGAATGACCCTCCCTATGGGTAGGATAATAAGGGACTATCTTCTCAACCATAGGATATGCCCTTACTAGTGAGCGTCTAACCTTTTTAGGGTCCTAGGGAGTATTGATGCTCTAAAAGAGTATTTGGGCTTGAGGCTCACCTGGCACGACGTGGTTCACATGTACGAGTGTCACAAACAAAAAGGGGCGGGATTTTACCTCAAATCCCAATTTGATATTGTCACGCTTATCTCGTGTCTCCCTAAATCTAACAAGGGAATGAAAGACGACTACTTGATTGCTTCAGGGGCGTGGCATGATGGTCTTCATTGCCCAGTCGAAGAGGGAGAGCCAGGTGGGACGCCTTAGATTTAGGTTTCCTAACACTAGATTTAGACTCTTTAACCCTGGTCTTCATTGCTTTTTCATAATAATGGATTTCAACTTTTTAACTGTGCTTTGTTCTTCTTTTGTGTTAACAGATAGAAGGCACGTAGCTCCTTAGCTCAGCTTAACCAGCGTTCAAGCCCTCAATTACTTACTGAGATCCGAGATCTTCGTAAGTGAAGATAGGCAACTACGGGCTGTCCATCTGATTTTGGATTTTCAGCCCATCTCAGAGATATTCCAAGAAGTCGGCCACGCCATAAGAGCGAGTGATCCTCGGATAAATCAGATCGACGTGTCTCGGTCTAATTTTTTAGCCCCAAATGACCTTCCTCTAGTAGCACACCCCTTCCTCCAAGGCGTTCCTCTAGTTGTCCAACCAATTCAACAAGTTCCTCTTGAAGCAGCAGCAGCCGGAGAAGGGATTGCCTCCTCAAACTCCTCGCTTGAAGAAGAGATTGATAAGTTCCATTTCAGAGAGGAAGAGCCTTGATGGGTGCAAGTAATTCCAGTCCCAGACGCCGAGGACGAGCCAAATAGGCATTGCAGTGTTCACGCCCTAGTTCCTGTTGTTGCTTGTCTAGATGACACCTTGGAGGAAGAGGAAGGCAGGATGGCCATGAACAAAGGGAACAAAAATTTAAAAGAGCTCATGGCTACTAGAAATAAAGCGTCGGTGTCAAAAGGGACAGACAAACCGAAAGTTCCGGTAGACCTTCCGCCTCCTCCCCGTGGTTATGGCTAGGCAGCTTCCTAGCCTTGATCTGAAAAAGAAAAGGAAAGTGCCAGAGGTAACCGATGTGGAGGAGGGTGAAATGATTCCACCCAAGGGAGCAAAGCAGCCTAAGCGTCCGAGAGATAGATGGGCTTCCTTCGTAGAGAGCAGAGAGGACTCCTTGGGAGCTGAAGTACGCCAACCACCGAGAGCATGGTCTTCAAGGCTTGAGGTGGACGGTGCCCCCATTCCTTGGGATGCTTCAGTCCGCAACTTCCAGGAGGGCACGCGGGCCATGTTGCTGAAGCCCTTGAGTAGCCATTACTTCTACCGAGGGATATAGACGTTTATAGGCGCTTCAAGCAACCAGACCTATTTCTGTCCCTGAAAAGGGATCTTGCGATGGTAAGCGGTTTAGCATATTCTTTGAATTACACATTTAGTTGCTATTTTTGATCTTTTCGCTCTTCTTATGTCGGATTCTTCTGTTACCTTCACACAAGTTACCCAACAGGTTTTTGTGGTCGAGGATTGGGTCAAGGATGCCCGCAATTAGGCCAGGGCAGAGGCCCATTCCCGTTCGGAGACAGAGAAGACTTTGGGTACTCTCAAGGAGGAGCAGGAGGTACTATCTGAGAAGCTGAAAGGGGGCGATCCAAACCAGGGACAGTGCCGAAGCGGGTTTAAAAACCGCAGAAAGGCAGGCCGAGGACCAACGCCAGAAACTTCATTTGACTGAGATAGACTTGGCCACTAGCCTCCACTAAAATCTAGTTATTAGGACCCTTTGCAGTAGTTTTTTGTTTTTTGTTTTTTTGAATGTATTGTACTCTTCTTTTTTATTAATGAATGTGTGTATATATATATATATTAATCTATTGTGCCTTTCTTTCATATACTTTTAGGCTTATTGTTATTACAAACGCTCTTGAAATATTGCCACTTTAGTTTCAATAAGAACCAATAACAATACCTCGCTACCATTGCAAGCAAATTTAATGAAGTGCCAATAAAGGTCCAATCTAAAAAAGATAAGTAATGAATTTTGCAAAGAATAAATACTTGAATAAGTACCAATATCCTTCTCACTACTCAATACTTGAACAAATAATTAAAGACCCTACATGACTCAGAGTTATCAGGCCAAGCATTTATTCACAGTCTTAGACTTATTTTGACGTTTAGTAGGAAACAAATAGATATTATGGGGTGCTAATTTTCACCAAGTATGTTGTCTGAAAAACCACACACAGCAAAGGCTCCATTTAAACACTTCTAAACCTATTATTGAATGTTAATCACTTATAAAAACTGCCATTGAGTGTTAACCTTCCCACATCATCTGGTCCGAGGACTTCAGGCATGATTGAGTTTCAGTTTAAACACTTATAAAAGTTATCGTTGAGTGTTAACCTTCCCACATCATCTGGTCCGAGGACTTCAGGCATGATTGAGTTTCAGTTTAAACACTTATAAAAGTTGTCGTTGAGTGTTAACCTTCTTACATCATCTGGTCTGAGGACTTCAGGCATGATTGAGTTTCAGTTTAAACACTTATAATAGTTGTCATTGAGTGTTAACTTTCCCACATCATCTAGTCCGAGGATTTCAGGCATGATTGAGTTTCAGTTTAAACACTTATAAAAGTTGTCATTGAGTGTTAACCTTCCCACATCATCTGGTCCGAGGACTTCAAGCATGATTGAGTTTCAGTTTAAACACTTATAAAAGTTGTCATTGAGTTTTTACCTTCCCATATCATCTGGTCCGAGGACTTCAGGCATGATTGAGATTCAGTTTAAACACTTATAAAAGTAAGAATAATAGAAAGTATAAAGCCTTTGTATAACAAATAAACATATTGATCAAGGAAATACTCATTAATAATAATACATTTTTAGGTTGTTTACATTCCATGGGCGTGATATTACATGTTCATCTAAATCTTCTAGAAAGTATGCCCCGATGCCAGCCCTTGAGGTAATACGGTATGGCCCTAGTTTTCCCCATGCTAGATTCTTTGCAGCACCCAAAACTTTCCTCAACACTAAATCACCAGGTGCTAATGGTCTCAGCTTCACGTTGGCATCATAACCTTGTTTGAGCTTGTATTGGTAATATGCCAATTGGACCATTGCATTTTCCTTCCTCTCTTCAATCAAGTCTAAGCTCTTTTCTAGTAGCCCTGTGTTACTGCTCGGATTGAATGAACTGGTCCTTAACGTTGGAAAGCCAGTTTCCAAGGGGATAACAGCTTTAGCACCATAGGTCATTGAGAAGGGGGTTTCTCCAATGGATCTACGAGGCGTGGTCCGATATGTCTAGAGGACGTGTGGCAGTTCTTCCACCAATTTTCCCTTCGCATCATCTAGCCTCTTCTTGAGTCATTTACTATGACCTTGTTAACAGTCTCTGCTTGTCCATTCCCTTGGGGATAGGCGAGGGTAGAATATCTGTTCGTAATTTCCAATTCACAGCAATATCTCCTGAAAAATTTGCTATCAAACTGAAGACCATTGTCTGAGATAAGGGTGTGAGGGACTCCAAACCGGGTGACAATGTTTTTTCAGACAAACTTCTTGGCATCCACATCTCTGATGTTTGCCAGGGGTTTAGTTTCGACCCATTTAGTGAAGTAGTCCGTGCCGACTAGCAGGTATCTCTTGTTTCCTGCTGCCTTGGGGAAAGGGCCCACAATGTCTAAGCCCCATTGAGCGAATGGCCAAGGGCTGGATAGAGGATTAAGAACTCCCCTCGGTTGGTGTATGTATGGTGCGAACCGTTGGCACTGATTGCATTTTTTCACATATTCTTGTACTTCCCTTTACATATTTGGCCACCAATAGCCTTGAGTGATGGCTTTGTACGCTAGGGATTTACCTCCAGTGTGGCTTCCGCAAATTCCCTCATATAGCTTCTCGAGGAGTAATTCAGTTGCTTCAGGATGTACACATAACAAGTATGGTCCTGAGAAGGAGCGTTTATATAATTTCTATTTCTCAAACAGCCAGAATCGAGGAGCCTTTCTTCATACCTTGTTAGCTTCTAACTTTTCTTCAAGCAGAGTATCTTCCTTCAAGAATAGTACCACAGGGTCCATCCAGTTAGGCCTTGCTCTGACCTGGTGGACTCGGACTGTCTCTCCCCTTACCTCCGCAGGTTTGTACAATTCCTCTACGAGGATAACCCGAGGCAGGTTCTACGCCGAGGAGGTCGCAAGTGTGGTTAGGGAATCAGCATGTGTGTTTTCGCTTCTAGGGATGTGCAACAAGTTGAAAGATTCGAACTCTGATTGTAGGTGTCTAACCTAACTAAAGTACCCCTGCATTCTTTCATCTTTCGCTTCGAATTCTCCTTTCACTTGGCCGACGACTAACCTTGAGTCTGAGAACATCTCTACCACCTTTCCGCCCATTTTTTGAACCATGGCCATTCCCATCAGTAGAGTTTTATATTCAGCCTCATTATTTGTAGCCGAGAAGTCCAGCCTTAATGACTTTTCAATAGTGATCTTCCTAGGGGATACCAGCACTAGCTCCATTCCGGAACCCTTATGATTTGCTGCACCATCAACGTACACTTCCCAGGATAAGGGATCTTGTTGGGAGATCATGCCAACCGATTTCCCATCCATGTTCTGTGTTGACGCTACTTCTTCTAATGGGGGTTCAACGAACTCGGCCACCAGATCCGCGAGGACTTGGCCCTTGATGGAGGTACGAGGCATGTATTTGATGTCAAAGGCCCCTAGAACCGTGTTCCATTTAGTGATCCTTTTCGTGTAATCAACACTTCGTAGTATGGCTTTAAGTAAAAGTTGGGTGAGGACGACAACTGTATATGCTTGGAAATAATGGGGCAACTTTCGTGTACCATGTACTACCACCAAAATGGCTTTCTCCAGTGGTAGATAACGAACCTCGACCTCATGTAGTGACTTGCTCACATAATAAACTGACCGTTATACGCCACAATCAACTCGTATCAATACTAAACTTACAGCATAAGGGGCCACAACGAGATAGGCAAATAGGACTTCATCCACTTCAGGATTGGACATGATATGTGGCCGAGTTAGATATTCTTTGAGTTGCTGGAAAGCTAAGGCACATTCCTCGGTCCACTCAAACCCTTTCCATTTGTTAATCAGTATGAAGAAAGGCCTACACCTATTTGCTGATCGAGAGATGAACCGGTTTAAGGCCGCAGCCATTCCAGTCAATTTCTGGACTTCTTTGGGATTCCGAAGAGGCTGCAAACTGTTAATAGCCTTGATTTGATCGGGATTGACCTCAATCCCTCTGTGGGTTACCATATAGCCCAGGAACTTTCCTGATCCCACACCAAATGAGCACTTGGAAATATTTAAGCGCAACTTGTGTTTTCTAAGAACTTCAAAAATGTTTTCGAGATCTCCTATATGATCAGATACCACCTTGCTTTTCACTACCATGTCGTCTATGTAGACTTCAATACTCTTACTCAACTGTGGCTCAAACATCCTCATTATCATCCTTTGGTAGGTAGATCTCGCATTTTTCAAATCAAATGGCACCACCTTGTAATGGTAGTTCCTAACGGGGGTGACAAAAGCGGTCTTCTCCTGATCATCCAAGGCTAATGGTATTTGGTGATATCATTGAAAGGTGTCCAGGAAGCTCATCCGAGGATGGCCTACAGTTGCATCCACTAGTTGATCTATTTTAAGCATACATAATGGATCTTTCGGGCAAGCCTTATTCAGGTCTGTGAAATTTACGCACACTCGCCACTTCCCGTTCTTCTTCTTTACCACCACAGTGTTAGCCAACCATTTCGGGTAGAAAACTTCCTTGATTGCTTCTACCCGTTTGAGTTTCATTACCTCGTCTCTGACAGCATCTACATGCTCTTTAGATGGGCGACGAGGTGGCTACTTTTTGGGAATGATGGATGGGTTAACATTTAGATGATGGCAGATGAAGTCTGGATCCACCCCCGGGGCCTTAATAGCGTCCCATGCAAACACATTGATGTTTTTTCTGAGGAATTTGATCAGCTCTTCCCTCTCTTGAGGAGGCAGCTGAGACCCAATCTGAAAGAATTTTTTCGGATCATTACCAATAACAACCTTTACCAAGTCTTCACATTTCGTCACCTCGGCCGAATCATCGATGGGCAACGCCGGAGGTTTTAACTCCTGTAAATCCTTTTCAGCATAGGCCAAGGACTCAGCTTCAGGTTTATGCTAGATGGCGGCCACCAAGCACTGTTTAGTTACAGACTGATCTCCCAGGATCTCCTTAACCTGGCCTTCAAACAGATATTTGACCTTCTGGTGCAGAGTAGAAGAAACGGCTCCTAGTGTATGAAGCCAGGGTCTGGCCACAATTGCTGTGTAGGGTGAATAAGCATCCACGACGATGAAATCCACTTTTACCACTTCTAAACCAATTTGCACGGGCAGTCTAATTTGGTCATTCGAGGTGACAATCTTCCCATCAAAACTCACCAGGGGTGAACTGTAGGGAACTAGGTCCTCGGGTTTCAAGTTCAGCCCTTTATATAAGTCGGGGTACATTATCTCGGCATCACTGCCTTGGTCCACCATCACCCTCTTCACATTATATTCCTTAATTCTGAGGGTAACCACCAAAGCATCATCGTGAGGCTGAATGGTTCCGATTTTATCCTCATCTGAGAAGCCCAAAACAGGTTGAATTTCCATTCTAGCCCTCTTTGGATCTTGATTAGCATCTTCGGCGAATAGCCAAGCCATAGACATTACTCTAGATGGACAGGATCCAGTTCTCCCTATTGCAGCGAAGATGACATTTATCGTTCCCAAGGGGGGTCTAGAAGAATTATCTCTCTGAGATTCTGAGTTTGCTTGGCCCCCCCGACTACTAGAGTGGTGTAAGAGTTGTTTTAATTTACCTTCACAAATAAGCTAGTCCAGGTGGTCCCACAGACTCTTACAATCCTCTGTGGTGTGTCCATGATCTTGATGATATTGGAAATAGAGGTTGTGATTGCGCCTTTCAGGGTTTCCCACCATTTTATTTGGCCGTTTCAAGAATGGCTCATTCTTGATCTTCTCCAAAACTTGATGCACCGGCTCTCGGAACACGGTGTTGATTGCTTGAAGATTTGTCGATCCTGATTGTCCAACAAAATCTCTTCGTGGTCTGTTGTTATTGTACCGATCCAAGCTGAAATCCTTCATCTCCTGAGGGATAACCTTATCCTTTCCTTTCCCCTGTTGCTGATCTTCCTTCACTCTTTTATACTTATCAATCCTATTCATCAGTTGGCGCACACTGGTAACAGGTTTACTAGTTAGATATTTTCTCAAATCGTGCTCAGCTGGAAGGTCGAGCTTAAAAGTACTGATGGCCACTTCGTCAAAATCACCATCCATCTCGTTGAACATCTCCCAATACCTATTGGAATACGTTTTCAGGGTCTTACCCTCTCGCATGCTTAAGGATAGTAGGGAAGCCAAAGGCCGAGGGATCTTGCGACATGTGACAAAACGGGAACCAAATGTCTGGGTAAGCTCTTTGAAGGAGCTTATAGAATCTGCTCTCAGGCTGTCGAACCACCTCATTGTGACTGGTCCTAGACTGGATGGGAAAACCTTACACATCAAGGCTTCGTCCTTGGAATGGACAGCCATTCTTTGGTTGAAATGGCTCACGTGCTCCACAGGGTCTATTCGACCATTGTAGATGGTGAACATTGGCTGATGAAAGCGCCGAGGAAGTCTTGCCTCTTCAATCTTACGTGTGAAAGGCAACCTGGAGATTTGGTTCAGGGCCCTGCTCATAGCGTCATTTCCTACACCTCTACGTGACGGGCTTTGAAACCGCCGCTCACGATGATGCTTTTCTTCATAGGAGAAGGATTCACTGGGTGGGGTTCGAGACCTCTGCCTGTAATTAACATCCCTTTCGTCATCAGAAGAAACGTTAGAGTTTGGAGAAGCTTGTTTCCTCTTTGCATGGCGTAACTCTCTTTTTAACTGATCGATCTCCAGTTGCATGCTCTTGTTGTTCTTTGCATGGGAGACATGGCTCCCCCCTCGAGGTTGACTCCTTTCAGTGTGTGTGGTGTGGACACTTCCTTCACAATCACCTCTTTGCTCAAGGTTAAGAAAATGGTTACAGTGTTGGGATCCTCTTGACTCTGCTTGCTGTGGACTCGGTTCTACCATAGTTAATCGTTGCCTTCAATATCACACAAGCTCTTTCCCACAGACGGCGCCAATTGTAGTGACACAATTTGCAGCCCAAGCCTAAATATGAATAGGGTGGTGGCCCAGTGAGCCCAATACAATAAATTTGTAGAGAATGGGTTAAAGAGTTAGGCCTTAATGAAGTTAATAACGGCCGGTATAGATCTAGAAGATGATCAAGCAAGAACAAGACACATTGGTTTGAATAAATTCATCATCCGAGGAGATAATTCGGAGTATAAATCAATATAATTGTTTACAAGTATAACTCTGATTGCTACAGTCTTTTTTCTTCTTCCTCCCCCCCCCCCCTTTTCATGGAAGGTCTCTCACATTATATAGTTCCTCTCAAGCCATCCTGATCCTACACTTGTTAATCATCTAAACTTTCACTTGAGTACATGTCCCATTAGACGCCCTCTTTGGCTTTCTGTGAATTGTAATAGTTGAGACTGCACTGTTCAGGAGTCTTCTCCACATAAATGAGGCTAGAAAAGTAGCTGCAATGCATTTAATGTGGTGGTAGCAGCTTTTCCTTTAGATATTTCTAAGTTCTTATCACTCCTATACCTGTATGAAGCTCATCCTTATCGTGTAAACCTCCTGATAGGTCACCTAGGTTACTGGACTATAGATTTGAACTGTATTTGTCGTGTCCGAGGAGGAGTTACTCCTCGGACCGTTCTCCATCCGTTCCTTCTTTGTGAGACTTTAAACTTGGGGCATCTCTCAATTACTTACCCCTTCTCGGACACGCCCACGTCCCCAGATAAGGCCCAAGGCCCAATATACAAATTTGTGCCTTTATCCCTACAATAGTGTTTTGTACAACATTTCTTATTTTCTCCTCCAATCATTACCTAACAATGTATAAGACGATTTAGGTGTATTAAATCACATTATTCATTAAACTATTTAAACAAATCACATGGCTATCAAGCCGTGCACGTGACTAATATTACACATTGATAGCTTTTTAAGTTGCCACGTAAAGGGTTGGATCAACTTGCCTCTAAACTAGTTTGTAAGAAAACTCCGTATAATGAATATGTTAATTGGATGTAAGAAAATGAAGATTCAATTATATGGTGTATTTTTGAAAAGTTGATGGTGTTAGATAGAAAATGTGGTCTTTAACTTTATAAATTGGCCAAAGTTTACAAAATTTGAAATGAATGTCTTTTTTTTTTTTTTTTAATAATAATTTGATAGTTACAACAATGAGAGAGAGGATGAAATGTTATTTAGAAATGCTAGGATGTAATGTGCTTGGATTGAAATAAAAAAATGAAAGAGAAGTGTGTGTGCAAAAAAAATTAACAACATTTTTATTTTTATTTTTTAATTCAAAAATTAGAAGATAAATAATTTAAACCATAGAGTCTAGATGTCTCTATATAAAATTTCAAAAAATGGCAACCAAATTACTTTCACATTTTATTCACTTTTCATATTAGTCAAAAGAGGACCACCGCACACCCTTAGTGCGATGGTCACTCCACAAGTATAAGTGCTTGTGGGGTGTGGGGAGTAAGGGCCGGGATTCAAGTCTCTAGGATGGAGCTCCACACACGTATACACTTAGATTAGGTTAGAGTAGAATTTTTCTTGTATAAAAAAAAAAAAAAAAAAAAAATATATATATATATATATATATATAAGACAAAATAGAGAATTGATTGAGATGAACAAAAATACACTTCCAAGTTCCATCTAAAGTTGATTCCAAAAAAAAGGGAAAAATAAGTTGGACTTTATTAATTATTATTATTACTAGAGGCACGTTACATCTATCATCCATGGGCTATAAATAGGGATGACAATGGGCAAGGCGGGGCCGAAGGATGGGGTCTTCTTCCCCGCCCCGTATGGTTTTGTCTTACCCCATTCCTGCCTCGCCCCGCATGACGGTAAAAACTTTCTCACTCCATCTCTGCCCCTTGGGACCCTGCGAAGCCTCGGCCCACCCTGTAAAACTATACTTTTTGTTAATTTGCTTTACAACTAGTACAATTTTTTTAATGAAACCTATTTCATTAATAAAAATATATTTAAAATTACAACTAAATTTATCCCATCAAATCAAATCAATTTTTAGAAAAAAATGAATAATATATCCAAGTGTTTAACAAGACTATCATAAAAAAAATTAAAAAAAAAGAATCTTATAGTACAACACATAACAAAATAAAGGCAAAGAATCACATTAGGTAGAATAAAATAAGTTAATATTGATATGGTTGTTTAAATAATAATGTTTTAGGGTATACAAAATTTACAATTATAACCCTTAGCAATGCGGGGCGGGGCGAGGACGGGGAGGGGAGGGGCGGGGCGAGTGAGTTTAAAAAGTCTAAACCCATCCTGCCCCACCCCGTGGTACGGGGCTAAAATCTTGCCCCATCCCTGCCCCACCACCTTTGCGAGGTGGGGAAAACCCGCGCGGGACGAAGCGGGGAAGGGCGGGTTAAGCAGGGTGGGGAAAAATTGTCATCCCTAACTATAAACTCATCTTTTTTAGCAAAGAAATAAAATAAAAAATTGTAACACAATCTTAATGCCTCTCAAAGTTTTCCTAATATTCTATTCCTTTTCTTCCATTGCCAAAAACAAAATAAGGTACCACAAAGTACAAACGTAACTTTTCTTTTGATCGATTCTCTTTTCACCTGCGATCAATTCTTTCCTAAATAGAGAATATTCCCCCAAAAAAAAAAAAAAAAAACTTTCAATATGATAAATATTGTTTGATTTGTAAAACTAAGAAGTGACTTTAATGCCTAAAACACTACTTCATTCAAATGTGTTCATAAGACATTCTAAACTTTGTTGTCTAGTTTTTGAATCACATATAGAGTTCTTAAAATAGAAAAACTTTGTTATTAAGGCCGACCACCCATATGGTTTTTGAATCACGTATAGAGTTGAAGGGGAGGGGAGGAATTTGGATGGTAAAAGCATTTGTGACAGTTCATGCAATTTTTTTTAAATCTATTTTAATATAAGAAATTCTTTTTATTTTCCATATTAATTTTTCAAAACATAACACATCAAATTATCTATTTTATAAATGTAAAATAAATAGTATTAGTATAAATTTATATGGTTACACAATTATATATTGACTGAAACTAAAAGTAGGAACACTCTAAAAAAAGAAACTAACTTAGTTATTAAGTAATCAAGTTCGTAGTCAAAAAAAAAAAAAAAAAGTTGTAGTCAAGAACTTTTTTTTTCCGGAGAAACAATAACATTTTTTTTTCCAGTTTTTTAACAAATCTTAATTTCTAATTGGTCCAAACTATATAAGCAAGAATAGAAATAAGAATAACACCTTCTAAGTTTGACTTTATTTCAATTAAGTCATTTTTCGTTTTTTTAAAAGAAAATTTCCAATGTAGTCATTGCGTCCACCTCCATCCCATCCACATCTTAAATTGGACAAAAATATATCATTTTGAAAAGTGAAAAATACTAAAATTAATGATAGCATTGGATAAAACTAAACAAAATAAACTAAATTAAAAAAAAAAATTAAACTTGAAAAAAACACAATATAAATGACTGAATTAAAAACCGATCCCAATTATTACCTAATGCTATTATTGATGCACTCCCTTTTGATGGGGCAGATTTGTTGGATGGATTTTGTTGTTGAGCGCTTTGATCTCGTTCAAATGGATGTGCTCACACACCATTGAGCAAGAGATTCATGTCTTAATTCAAGAATCTTCTTATAGCTTTTCCTTTGACACAAATCGATCACGTATTCATAAAAGCCAACCAGTGTGCTGATGTACCGGCAAAACGAGCTAAATCTAAACTCTACACTCGTAACTTTTATTATTCACCGGCTTTGGTGGAAAACTTGCTCACCCGTGATAAGGCAGTAAGTAATAGACTTATTTCTATTTTTGTATAATCCAATATATTTTGACCATAAATAGGAAGAGGAAGATATGATTTTTTTCTAAATAACTATAAAACCCAAACTATATTATTAATTAGCCAAGGTTTGAAACTATTTTGGTTTCTAACAATTCGAGTCTAGAGGACTCGATTTTGGTGTATAAATCGAGTATATTGCACTCGATTTCCCATTGCGCCAGCAGCTGAGCTGGACAAACTGTCCACGTAGGCCGAAAATCGAGCACAAAGAACTCACTTTTCCTTCATTGAAATCGAGTCCAAAGGACTCGGTTTAGTTTAATGGAAACCGAGTCCTCTGAAATCGATTTCAGTTCAGCCCAAGACATCTCAAACTTACACGATTTTTTTCTTGTTCTTCCCTTTCCTTTTTTTTTCTCCAAATGCCGTCCCACCTCTCCACTTCCAAGCCCCAAAAACCCATGAAAAAATCAAATCCAAAACAAATCAAACCCACTCTCCAACGTGTTCTTCTCCTCCACTGATCCGATCTGATCACTTGAAGCTTTTGCCGCCTGGGTTGCTGGGTTTTTGCGTGCGTCGTTGATTCTTTCTTCCACTGGAGCGGCGGCAAGAAACCACGTACGATCCGATTTCCATCGCCTGAAGCTTTTCGCAGGGGTTTGGTCAGAATCGGCGCCTAAGTTGCTGGGTTTGCATCGTTGTTCTTCGTTGAAATTGAGTTTGTTCTTTGTTTGCTGGGTTCTGTGTTTGTTCTTTGTTGAAATCGTGCTTTGTTCTTCGTTGTTGAAATCGTGGTTCGTTCGTCGGTATTGCTGGGTAACAAAATCGTGCTTTGTTCTTCGTTGTTTTGGGGCTTGGAAGTGGAGAGAGCTGGGACGGCATGTACACAAAGAAACCGAGTTCACTGGACTCGATTTCCATGTATAAAAATCGAGTCCAGTGAACTCGGTTTCTCTGTATAAGAAACGAGTCTAACGAACTCGATTTATTATCTACGTGGGTCCTTTGTCCACCTCAGTTGCGGGCAAAACAGGAAAATAACAACAAGAAAATCGAGTTCTCTGGACTCGAATTGTTAGAAACTAAATTACTTTCAAACGTTGCTTAACTAATGATATTGTTTGGGTTTTATAGTTATTTTCTAAAAAATCTCAAGGAAGATATATTTAATGGAAAAAAGGGGAAGGGGGGGCGGGGGGGGAGAAAAGAAAAAAAAAAAAAAGGCCAAGAGAATCGGTAGGTTTAAGAATATAACAAAAAAAATGGGGCCAAAGGCGAATTGAGAAAATTAGAAAGAAACAAGATTGTTGGTCTGTGAGAGTGTGACGCCCTAGGCTCCCTTTTGGTTTACTCACTTGCTGTGGACGCTAATCATCATCAATACTTCTTCTTTCTTCTTCTTCGTCTTCGTCTTCTCTGTTCGCTCTGCTCTTCTCTTTACTATTTCCTCAACTTCTTCATCAATCTTCAAAATTCAAAACCAAATTCCTTTTTTCTCTTTCTCTCACTCTCCCATATAAATAAAGCCACATCCTCTCTTTTTTCTTTCTTTCTTTTTTTTTTTTTTTTTCGATCTGGATCTCTTCAAATTCAGCCCACGGTTTTGCTCCTAATTTACGCTCCAACCCAGCCCCAAATTACTCATGGTTTTGCTATAAACCCTAATTTTTCTGCTTCGTATTTGAATCTCTACCATTTCCAAACAGTTTCGGATCTTTCTCTGTATTTGCGATCCCGGCACCGAGAAAACCCTAGCTTTCTGAATCTCATATCAGGCTTCGAATCTTGCCTCCGGCGCAATCTCTTTACCCTCATTTTCGCTTCTTATTTGCGATCCTGCCATTTTGGAACCCTAGAAACTTTGTGTAGTTAGGTTTTTATTTTAGAGAATTTCTAGCACAAAAAGAGTTTTCAAAACGCTCACGGTTTTGTTCTAATTTGCGATCCTTACCACCCGGAAACCCTAGCTTTTTAGTTTTTTTTTTTTCTCTTTTAGTTTTTGGTTTTTTTCCAAACAAACCCTAGATTTTTCGACCCGATATTTTTGTTTGGGGACGATTTTTTGGGGTTTGGAACTTTGAATCGGTGAAATGAACAACAACAATAGAGGGAGGTATCCGCCGGGGATGGGCGGCGCGGGCCGAGGCGGCGGCATGAACGCAAACCCACCGTTCCAGTCGAGGAATCCGCAGCAACAGTACGTGCAGAGGAGCATGTTGCAGAACCAACAGTATCAGCATCACCAACACCAACAACAACAACAGCACCATCATCATCAACAGCAACAGCACCACCAGCAACAGCAACAGCACCACCAGCAACAACAACAACAACAACAACAGCAGCAGCATTGGCTTAGGAGAGCCCAATTGGGCGGTGTAGATTCGAGTGTTGATGAGGTTGAGAAGACCGTGCAGTCCGAGGCCGTTGACTCGAGGTGCGTATGTTTCTTTTGAATGATGTAAATAGCTGTGTTTGTGTGTTTGGATGATGAGAATGTTGATGGAAATAGTGGAATTAGAAGAGTAGAAATGAGACCTTTGCGATTTTAGTTGAAATGTCGGAATTAAGAAAATGATAGTGGAAATGGTCATTTCCAGGCAAAAATGAAGGAAATTATGGTGCTGGATGTGTATACTTGAGTTGTTCTATTGGCCGAGGAATATTGTTTTACTATGAGTTTGTTATTGTGGTGGTGGAGTGGATTATCTGTAGTGTCAATTGAATGCGGAATTGTGGCCTTTGTTATGGGCGAGGCTTTCACTACTTGGATAAACTTCTAGACATCTAGAGACAAATATGGGATAGGTATATAATTTGAGACAAAACAGACATGTTGATACACCAATAAGACCAAGAAACTTTAGTTAATCAATATGTATATAAGTAAATAAAGTATCAAAAGATAATTAACTACTGATAAAAGGTGTAAATTATGTCTAAATAACACAACTAAGTAAGAAGCGGTTAGTTTCACTGTGAGAGAGAGAGAGAGAGAGAGAAAAGTGGGTTTCTTGCCATATTTTTATCAGATATGGATGCTAATTTGAAGTTGTAGCCGTGCTTGCTAGCTCCTAGTCTAATCACCTTGTATATGTTATAAATCTGTTTTTGATAAATATGTATAATGGTTTTTTATTTTGTAATAGGACCCTCTTATGTATTGAGTGGGTATTTGGCTGGAGTTGACATGTCAGAAACTTAGATATTGTAAAGGAGCTATTATCCTTGCTTGGAAGTGGTCTGCCTCAAGAACCATATCAGAAGATTGGTTGATTAATGTTTTAAGGGGGACACGTTTAAAAAAAAAAAAAAAAAAACCCATTAGTAGCTCCCTTCTGTCGCGGATTTCGTTCTGAGTTAATACAACTGGTGTTTTGTCCTGGCTGAATGTGTTATACTGTAATTTGTGCCAACTCTTTGGTTGTATTATATGGATTATGCAACATGTGAAGGAATTCTACAATAGATCTAATTGAGTGACTAGCTTAGGGCCTGCGAGTTTAGAAGAAAATTAGGCCAATAGCCAAAGTGGACTAGGACCTGGTGCAACTTGTGCCTGGGCCATCCAAATCTAGAAAGCAGTGTCCCTGAAACAATTTTTGTTTTCTGCTATTTTGTATGTATGTATCTTGTATTTATAAAGATTATAGATTTTACTTATATTGAAGAGGACTCTTACAAAGTCTCATTTTGCACGACACAGTAGCCCATTTTGATAAAGATATGATATCATTTGTAAATATGAATCCACTCCTTGTGTGAGTAATTTTTCTTGTAAATTTTGTCCTACAGTGTGTGTCGTAGTAAGAATTACAAAGTTGCGCCTCTGGTGAGGTCTGGTTTAGTTTATAGTATGACTGAAGAATTGTGCAACTAGGTTCATCATTGCTTTTTGTTGGAGAAGAGTTAATTGGTGTCTTGTTACTTGTAGAGGATAAGGCATTTGTTCTTTTTTAGATAAGTATAAATGCTTTATTGAAGAAAAAGCAAACAATTTATGTTCATGATGAATAACACAAAGGGTCTTAAAAAATTACACAGCAAAGCTAATAGAATCATGAAACTCTAAAACAGAGGTACAATGAGTAAAGCCCCAAACTCGAGACCACTCAAAACAGGTTGCAAATCAATAATGAGCATCTTTCACATAAAAAAAACTTCCCAAGGTGTTTTATATCGAGCATCTTTCACATTGCCCTTGATTTTACAAAAGCTGATGCACAAGTGCTTGTAATTTTTACATTGGAATTTTTGTATTGGGGCTAAGTAGTGAACATAAAAGATTTGCTTTTTATTCCATATGTTATTATTTCTGTAGATGTTCAATTGTTTGCCGAATCCTCTCTGTTTCATCTTCTGCAAATTGTATATCGTACAGCATATAGTTTACATTAATGATAATCCTATTTTTTCCCCCTCTCTAGTTCACAAGATTGGAAGGCAAGGCTAAAGATACCACCAGCTGATACACGCTTCAGAACCGAGGTATGATTGTGTATGCGTTTGTTATTAATTATTATAAAGCATTAAACAGTTATGTACTTGGGTTGATTGTGGTATTTATGCATGGATACATGGTTGTGGAAATTAATTTTTAAAAGGATCCATGTAATTTAGATTACAGGATGGAAATTTGTTTCAGTTTACTTTGGCACGCTACTTTATCTATGGACTGCATAAAACACCCTGCCAAGTTTATACATCACTTCAACAAGTCTCTTTACTGTATGTTTTTCCATATCTTGGATAAGTTTTCCCTGTCAGGGAAGTTGCTTGACAGTTGACAGAGAATATGCATGTATCAGCATGCGTATATGCATTACCTTCACTGGTTGGAAGGCCTTGACACTAAGTAACAAACTACATTTTTACAATCCAATTATTTGTTTGGTCCAGAACTTCTGAATTTATTTTCAATATTTTTCTTTAGGACAGAAACATAGGTTTGTTATTATTATTATATATTTTGAAAAGTTTTGATGTTATTGTGGTTAATTATTAATAGTATTCTTTGTTACAATAGACATTGGACTTTAGTGTGATGGCAAGTGCCCTCCACCCAAGTGGTGTGTCAGGAGTCAAGTTTGGGAATCAGCCTTTGGGGTTAAGGCTGCCTGCCAACCACCACTTTTAGACCCCACAGAAGCCAGAGCCCTTGTCTGCTGGGAACAGAATTTTTTAAAATTAATTTGCAACATTAAAGGTGTACGTGGATGTTAACCTGTTTTGCGTCTACTTGAATAGGAAAGGTTTTTACCCTGCTGTTTGTGTGAAAGATAGTTTCATTCTTGTGTTATTCACGTAAACACAAAAAGGAATGATCACGTACTAATTTTATTGGTTTTTGGGTTTGAATAATTTGATTTCTGTACATGAGTAAAAGTTATTAAACACTTGCTAAAATTATTGTTTCCAAAGTTCAAATAACTTCATAAACATTCCTTCTGTGTTTTGAATATTGTGTCAGAAGTTGATCTTGTCACATGGTTTTCTGGCACTGAACAACATATGCTATGCACTAATAATAAGCCTTTTTTTCTTTGTTGAAGTTATTGGATCTGGTAATTCTTATTTTTGGTATTTAGCAACAAGGGATAATGAATGGTACTGTTTATTGGTTGACCATATAGATTATAATCTTCAAATTAGCCTGATAAGGCCATATTAATCTTTTCCATCAGGATGTGACAGCAACTAAGGGAAATGAATTTGAGGATTACTTTCTGAAGCGTGAGTTGCTTATGGGAATATATGAGAAGGGGTTCGAAAGACCATCTCCTATTCAGGAAGAAAGTATTCCAATTGCTTTAACTGGGAGTGATATTCTTGCTAGAGCAAAAAATGGAACTGGGAAGACGGCTGCGTTTTGCATTCCTGCATTGGAAAAGATTGATCAAGATAACAATGTTATTCAAGGTTTGATCACCAGTATCTGAATACATCTACTTGCAAAGCATTTTGTAGTGTTGGTCAAATGACAGTGGCTATCATGGTTATTTAAGACAAGAATGTGGAACCTTTTATGCATGATTGAGATTGCTATTGTCATCTTCATCGCACAGCTTGAGCTATTACAGATTTTTAATTTATTTTGATGGTTGAATTGTCTTCATTTTGTGTATTTACTTGAAATGTTATTTTTCATGCAGTTGTTATTCTTGTTCCAACTCGAGAGTTAGCTCTTCAAACATCACAAGTGTGTAAAGAGCTTGGCAAGCATTTGAAAATCCAAGTTATGGTTACTACAGGTGGTACTAGTTTAAAGGATGACATCATGCGTTTATATCAACCAGTTCATTTACTTGTTGGAACACCAGGAAGAATCTTAGATCTTGCAAAAAAAGGTGTTTGCATTTTGAAGGACTGTTCTATGCTTGTTATGGATGAGGTAAATACTTGATGTTTCAGTTTTGTTGGCAATAGTTTTTTTTATTTACTGTTCATTTTCTGTCTAAAAAAATGCATGTGATGGTTTTCTCAAGCTTATTTCATCCTTTTTTATTTTATTTTATTTTATACTTTTTCTATAATTGTATTCAATGTATCTGAACATATATAAATGTGCAGCACGTTTTTGTCAAGTTGATAGGTGAAGTGGCAGTTTTGCATATTCAAAATATCCAAACATTTATAAGTGTTACAGTTTTGAATATTTCAAATGGCTCAGATTCTACCAGTTACTTCGGAAATAAAATGCTTTAATTCCTACTTGATGTAGCTTCTTTATGGTGAACATTTACACATGATTGTGAAGTGAATTTTATTTTATTTTGATCCCTGATTATGTACATTTCCTCCTGGCCTCTTTAGTTGTTTGTTCTAGTTCAAATCTGACTTGTGGAATAAAATTATGACATTGGTGGTGTTCTTATTTGATTCTTCTTTTACATGCAATTTGGTTGGTTTAAATGTCATGAACTGCAAGCTTCTAAAGATGTATTCATTAATGTCTCTAGGCTGATAAGCTTTTGTCCCCGGAATTTCAACCTTCAGTAGAGCAGCTTATTCGATTTTTGCCTACAAGTCGTCAAATTTTGATGTTTTCAGCAACATTTCCTGTTACAGTCAAGGACTTTAAAGACAGATATCTTCAAAAACCTTATGTAATTAACCTTATGGATGAGCTTACTCTAAAGGGTATCACACAATTTTATGCTTTCGTTGAAGAAAGACAGAAAGTCCACTGCCTAAACACTCTGTTCTCCAAGGTTTGTTTCATATGAACTATTTATGCGTGCATTCTTTGTTTCCTTCTATATATGAATATGATATAATAATGGATTTTTTTTCTCCCAGCTGCAAATAAACCAATCAATCATCTTCTGCAATTCAGTGAATCGGGTTGAACTGTTGGCCAAGAAAATTACAGAACTTGGCTATTCTTGTTTTTATATTCATGCAAAGATGCTGCAAGACCATCGTAACAGAGTGTTTCATGATTTCCGCAATGGTGCTTGCAGGAATCTTGTTTGCACTGGTATGATATTTTAATTATTCAGTCATGTGGCTGTTATGGTTATCCTCCCAAACCATTTCCCTCCATTCCCTATTTTCTGTTAATTGTTCCAACCAACATGATTTTTTCTCTATGTTTCATAACTTTCAAAGTATTTTCGCTTCCATGTTTGTTTTTCGATTGATGAGAAGCCTATATTTGTACTGATTGGACCTGTGTATACTTAAGTTCTTTTGAGATCTAGTCTCATCTTATTGAACCTTGGTTTTTAGAGAGATGGAATAGACTTGGTGTCAGTTGTGATATGCAGCAGTTGGTTCTCCCCCTGCCTTATTTTTTTTATTTTTTTATTTTTTGGGTTGAAAAGGGTTGGTGTGTGTGGGGGGGGGGGGGGGGGATGATTTCATTTAATTGGTGAATATGCTGGAAGGTAAAATGACATTGGTGTTGTCAACAGTTAGATTTAATATGACCCATCCTAAATATCATATGTTGGCTGAATTTGCAACAAATTTGCTTCCTTACTTTTTCTTATATATTGTTTGCCATTTGTTTTGTACTTCAAATATTTAGTGTTTCTTCTAATATATATTTTTTTGGCGGGGTGAAATGGCAGATCTATTTACAAGGGGAATAGATATTCAAGCGGTCAATGTTGTTATTAACTTTGATTTTCCAAAGAACTCAGAAACATATCTGCACAGGGTATGTAGAATATAGTTTTCTCATTTAGTTTTATCCAGTTGCGTGTTCTATGCTTACTGATATCTTACATTCAGGTTGGTCGATCTGGAAGGTTTGGGCACCTTGGTTTAGCTGTGAATTTGATCACATATGAGGACCGCTTTAACTTGTATGTCTGTTTTATGTTATTATATTTATGTTTACCCTAAGTTATTTATTGGTGGTTGCAGGATTTATTTATTTCCATATATATTCTTCCCATATAGGTACAGGATTGAGCAAGAACTTGGTACTGAGATAAAGCAAATTCCACCACATATTGATCAGGCAATTTATTGCCGATAATTGTTGGTAGATATCTTGCTCTAGTGGTCAACGATGGTGAGTGAAGCATATGTCTTACTGATGTATCCTAATTGTCAATTTAGTGCTATGTGTCTCAGAAATTGTGATCAAGCTTGCTTATATCTTTTATTCTAATTTTGTTACTGAATGATAGTCTGACACTTTCTCTTCATTATTATCTCCTCGTCTTTCCTCAACTGAAAATAATGGTTATACTAAAATGTCAACATAAGCTCGTTCCTAGTTACTCGGCATTTTTTTTTGTGAGCTTTTTGCTTGATGCTAGATTGGCCTGCCAAATTAGGTTTCTTGGAGTGCTATGATTTTAGACTATTTTACTGATTGTTAATTGGAAATTAATAATGTATTTTCTTTTCTCTTCAGATGCTGTCCTGTCATGAAGGTATCTTCAGTATAGAGGACGCATTCAAGGGAAGTTATGTATTGTTGGTAAAAGTCTCGGTTGATGTGGAAGGCGTTTCCTTGGATTGCTTTTATTAGTTTCTGGATTTGCATTTCCCTGAGACTTTAACAGGATATGGAGTTTTAGATTGGCTTATAAATCCCGGGTAGATCCTGGGTCCAGTTCAGAGTTGACTTAGATTTTATTAACAGATTGGTATCATGCTATTTACTCTTATTCTAGTTTAATTGCTGTTGAACCGTTGAAGGGTGTACCTTGCGGAAGAAATCCATGACTTTTTTTTTTCCCTATAGCTCTTTTTTGGTACAATCATGCCGGTGACAGATGGGCTTATGTTCCTCAGGTTGACAAATGACCAGTTTGTGCATGGTAAGAGCATTCGAAAATTGGAAAAAATATAGTGTCCAAGTAGGATAAGAATATAGTGGCTCCTGGTTCGAATGTACTGCAGAAAAACTAAAATAAATTAGAAAGGAAAGAAATCAAAATTGTTGTGTCTTTCTTTTTGAAGAACATTCTGATTTGAGTTGAGGATTTCCTTGGCACAGACCGGGTTTCCTGAGCTCATTTAGGATATATACTATTCTGACTTCGGAGGACGGAGCTCGGCCAGGTATTGCCCCATACCTTGAAGGACTCTTGTTTGGGGCATAGTTTGGGTTAGCCCAAGTAAGATTTCATGTATTCTTTTACTTCCTTCTGGATCTTTATTGGATCCGTATTATAGTGCTACTCATTATTATTGTTGTCTCGGTATAGGAATAATTGATTAACTCATTAAAAAAAAAAAAAAATTAGAGGATAAGAAAGGACAATGGGGCTGCGTGCAGTCCGGCCTATAATAAATAATACACGTACTATGCCTTTTGCTGTCGATCTTCATTATGTTTGTGTTTTTTTGTTTCTTCTTGGGAAGCAGAGTATAATTAGAGCATTTCCAGCTGCTCTTTTAAAAAAATAAAAAATAAAATAACATACCGAAAGTTTACTTTATTATTTTAAGACATTGTTTTATAATATCTTATTTATCATATGTGTTATTTTTTAATTTTATACATTAAAATAATATTTAAAACACATTAAAATAATATATTAACTCCTCTTCATCATCAACAACAACAACAAGAAGGCACAACCACCACTGCTACAACAATGGCCATCAACAACATCTACTACAACACCGACAGCCATCTCGGGCACAAATCCACATCCACCAACACCACTTTATTAAAAAAAAAAAAAAAATCCACAACTCAAAAAATAACCACCACAACTGCCCAATAATCACCACCACAACCACCAAATTGTTGTCACAACCACAGTACCACTGCCACAACTAACCCACTACCAACCACATTCACAAGCCTCAAAACTCATTCCAATTCAAACAAACCCAAAAGCAAAACTCACCAATGCAAGCTGATTGAGAGAGATCCGATGGTGGGAGGTTTCGATGCGTGGCATGGTGTGGTGATTAGGTCATGGGTTACTGTGGACGTGGTGGGTCGGCTTGTGGCGGTTGGGATGGGTCGGTGTGGCTGTGTTGGTGGTCGGGTTTGTGAGTCATGGCTAGGCGACGGCTTGGTGAGGTCTGCTCATCTCCACTTTGGTGGTGGCTCGTGAATCATGAATGGAAAGAGAATTGAGCAAAAGGGAAGAGGGGAGAGCAAAAAGTTTGGGAGAATGAAGATGGAGAACCAGTGAATGTGTGGTTGAATGTGAAGATAAAAAGATATTTTAATTGAGATGAGAGAGAAAGATAAATAAAAAATAATAAACACCATATGCCATTTTCATCTGTATCATGCCAAAGATGAGAGTGTATTGTAGCATGTCTCATAATTTTTTGGCATTTAACACACTTCATGATGGTTTGTTTTTGGTGTTTGGTGTGCCAAATGTCAAATATTTGGCACTTGACACACCTGATGGTAATGCTCTTACTGTGTCAACAAGTGTTTTAAGGGTACGAACTAAAGGATATTTGATTTATTTTTTGTAAAATTAATTAAACACAAATATGAAGAACACAATCACTTTGAATTTTGCTAAAATTTGATTCAGTTAATTGATTTGTTAGTAAATGATATTGTTTACAAATTTTAAAAAAAATAAAAAAAAATAATAGAAAACATTTTTGAGATAGGATATTTAATAGATATTGTTATTTAATGGATATTAGTTTTTAAAAGGAAAAAAAGTTTAAAAATCTTCTTTTACTAACAGATTTGGGGGAGTGCCAATATTGACTCGAGAGATTAAGACAATACCAACAAAAAAAAAAAAATACAAAAAAAATAATAATTATGTTCACAACATTTTTATAACACTTTCACAATAAATTTTATGTAGTATGTTGTTATTAGTGGATAAGAAAGTAATTTTAGTGGTGAAATTTGTCAACTAAGATTTGTTGTGAAGATGTGGATGTAGTATTTTTCAAAAAAAAAAAAAAAAAAAAAAAAGAAGAAGAAGAAGAAGAAGAAGAAGAGAAGAATTACTTTGACGATTGAAATTAATATAAAAAACTAAATTGGATTTCAGCCTTGAATTTATGCTATAGGTCTTAGTTTTTTCATTTAGAAAAATATGTCAGAATTAATTATTTAATATTTAATATTTATTAATTTATTTGCTTTGCAGTTAGCAACTTTGAGCTCGTTAAGAGCACACCATAGTTTTTGTTGTTGTCGTTTTTATTTTTTATTTTAATCTTTTTAAGGAATGCCCTTCATATTACTAGTTACTTCAACCCCTGGGTACAAAAATCGTCTGGGTGGTCTGCAAGCACACAATAATAAATAGCCGAGGACAAAAGAAAAAATAAAACATAGAAACCATGCATGTGGGCTACATCTGAATTATTGTATTTTTTTTTTTTTTTGGCTGAATAAACATCTGAATTATTGTAATAATACTTATGACTCGCCGACAACATAATTGAACAAATACATAATGTTTAATTTTTAGAACAAACCCCAATCCACACGAAATATGTAGTTCATTAATAGTGAACCGGGTGGCAAATGTACTTTATTTTTTGGGCCGAATAAATATTGTTATAAAGCGAATTCGGTACCTTCATTTTCAGCCCTCATTTATGTGGACTGTGGAATACTCCTCCCCTCCTGCCACCCCTTGTTCGGCTGTTACGGGAGGAGATTAAAGTTGTCAAATTAAGATGCACGGTACGGTGAGGAGAGACTAGAAATGTTATAAATACCAAAAAAAAAAAAATTACAAAAAATTTTTCATAGCGGCTGAGTTGAAAAACTTTTACTAGTTTCATCCTAGTTCAAAATTGATATTACTTTTGTACCCATCACTAACATCCCACCACATCAGCTATTGTGATAATTTTTTTATATCTATAGGAGAAACACTCAAAACTTCAAAAGATAAAGTTATATTTATTAGAAATATCATTCAAAAGTTTTGTAGCTCAATTAGTTGACACTTTCTAATATTTTCTAACAAAAACAGCTAATGTTCAAATCCCTCACCCCAATTATCTTCTCAGGAAACAACCATAAATGCCAAGTGGCAAATCACATGTTTGTAAAGCAAAGTTCATTTTTGGATCTACCTTGCATCAGTGTTTCAATGTATTAAACTCAATGCGATATGTGTTTAAAATTGGTTACATGTCTACCTCATGTCCTATCCAGTGTTCTAGCGCACTTGAAGCTTTGCCCCTCTCATTTGTTAAATAAATGTAAGTTCCACGGATGAACTAGAATTCCATGCTTTGGGAGTTAATGTATGAATCTTTTGGTTTTTTTTTTTTTTTTTTTTTTTTTAATATTCAAAATTGAACTAATATAAAACAACTCCTATTTATAGCTGGGATGCACGGACGCGGCGCCAGAGGAGCTGCACTCGCGTCCGACACGGCGACGCGTGAGGGACGCCACAGCCCGCGCGTCGGTGCTGCATCTTGCCACGTGTTTTTTTTTTTTTTCATGACTCGTGCCGACGCAGCTCAGACTTAGGCCGATTCGCGCAGACTCGGGCCGTATCGGGCGAAACCGCCAAAATGGCCGATTCAGGCCGAAATTCAAAAAAAAAAAAAAAAAAAAAGGGTGCAAAACAAACCGTTTGAACTTAATAACAAACCCTAAAGGGCCTAAACTCATTCTCACTTCATCCAAACACCAAACTTTAGCTCTCTCTCACTCCGTCACTCATCTCTCTATGCTCTCTGCGGTGTGCTCACTTTGGCTTTTCTTTTCCTTCACTCTCTGCCTCTCTGTCTCTGCTCTTTGTCTCCCCCGTGAGACACTCAGCCACTCAGTCACTTCATTCAAACTTCAGCTCTCTCTCACGCATTCTCAACTCAGGCATTGATATAAAGCTTTCAATCTTAGTTTGATTTGTGATTTGTGATTTGTGAATCTATGATTTGTGAATCTTAGTTTCTTTTCAATCTTAGTTTTATTTAGTTAATAGTTATTACTCATTGTGATTTGTGAATCTGTGAACTTGAGTTTGATTTATTATTAATTTATTTAGTTAATAGTTATTATTTGTAGGTTAAATTGAATCTATTGAATTTGCAATGGACGAAGTTACTAGCACAGAAACTTCACCTTCATCTAATCAAGAAGTGCCAAATGATGAATCTCCTCTTTGGCAGTATGTGAATAAAGTAGAAAAACCACCTGGTGCATCTATTAAATCAGGGGGAAACACATACTTTAAGTGTAACTATTGTGGTGTAGTTTATATGGGATCCTATTCTAGGGTTAAGGCTCATTTATTAAAAATTCCTAATAAAGGTATTAAACTATACCCTAAGGTGACACCGAGCCATATGCTGGAAATGCAGCGAATGCATGATCAAGTTGAGAATGATAAGTTAGAGAGAGAAAGGAGAAGTCAAATTCCCTTACCCCCACCTCCCCTAGGCCGTGGGCCTATACCTATTTCCCTATTTCGGAGACATGAAGGGAGTGATAGTACAGATCTGGTTGATGGTAAGAGGAGGAAGGTGACTGTGAATTCTCCTTTGGAGAAAGCATTCCAAAATAATGCTAGACATGAATTGGATAGCAGAATTGCTAGGATGTTTTACACCGGTAGGCTTCCGTTTAACTTTGCAAGGAACCCATATTATCGTAATTCCTATGCATATGCTGCTACCCATAGCATTCAAGGTTATGTTCCTCCTGGATACAATTAATGCCTTAAGAACAACACTTTTGCAAAAAGAAAGAGCTCATGTTGAAAGACTTTTGAAACCAATTAAGGACTTTTGGCCTGAAAATGGTGTAAGCATAGTTTCTGATGGATGGTCAAATCCACAAAGGAGGCCTCTTATTAATATTATGGCTGTATCAGATGAGGGTCCAGTGTTTATAAAGGCAATTGATGGGTCAGGTGAGTTCAAAGACAAACATTATAGTTGTGGTGTTGAAGGATGCTATAAAAGAGATTGGACATGAAAAAGTTGTCCAAGTCATCACTGATAATGCTAGTGTGATGAAGTTTGCTGGAGCTCTTATTAAAGGTGAGTATCCTAAAATATTTTAGGCACTCTGTGTTGTCCACACTTTCAATCTAGCTTTGAAGAATATTTGTGCAGCAAAAAACACTGAAAAGAATGAAGTTACATATGAGGAATGTAGTTGGATTACACGTATTGCAGATGATGCATCCTTCATATGTGTTTTTATCATGAACCATTCAATGAGGTTGGCAATGTTTAATAAATTTTGTCCATTAAAATTGCTCCAAGTTGCTGATACTAGATTTGCTTCGGTTGTTGTAATGCTGAAAATATTGAAGTTGATAAAAAGATGCCTTCAAGCCATGGCTATTAGTGACCAATGGGCTTCTTATAGGGAGGATGATGTTGGAAAAGCTCAAAAGGTGAAATATATGATTCTAAGTGATCTTTGGTGGGATAATA
Organism: Quercus aquifolioides; assembly: GCA_019022515.1. Lineage (NCBI taxonomy): Eukaryota > Viridiplantae > Streptophyta > Magnoliopsida > Fagales > Fagaceae > Quercus > Quercus aquifolioides. The sequence continues at coordinate 17,946,724 of CM032329.1, read as the reverse complement.
TTAATTATATCATTGAATTCATAGCACCTATTTATGATATGCTACGAATAGTCGACACAGATAAGCCTTGTCTTCATTTTGTGTATGAGATGTGGGATTCAATGATAGAGAAAGTGAAGGCAGTAATATATCGGCACGAATGCTTGGAAGATGATCAGTATAGCTCATTTTGGGGTGTGGTGTATGATATACTCATTGATCGATGGACTAAAAATTGTACACCACTACATTGCTTGGTTCATTCCTTAAATCCTAAGTAAGTACATTTATTTTCTATTTTTCTTAGTTCACCCTTCTAGTAAAACACATGTTTCATCAATATTTGTTTTTTAATCTTTAACTAGGTATTACTCCATTGAATGACATTCCAAGAATCCAAAACGCATCTCTCCACATCAGGATCATGAAATTTCTATGGAAATGAGCAAGTGTTTGGATCAATACTTTGAAGATGAGAATGAATTAAAGGTGGTGAAGTTTGAGTTTGCTGCATTTTCAGGAGGGAGGTTTCCTTCACCAGATGCCTTGACAGATAGGTGGGCCTTACAGCCTTTGGTTTGGTGACAATACCATGGCTCCGCATTTCCAACTCTTCAAACCCTTGCCCTTAAACTTCTTAGACAACCTTGTTCATCCTCATGCACTGAGAGGAATTGGAGCACACACAAATTTATTCATTCCTTAAAAAGAAACAAAATGGCTCCTGCACGTGCTGAGGATTTGGTATATGTGCATTCTAATTTTCGACTCTTGTCAAGGCGCAATGAGGAGTATGTACATACAACAACAAAGATGTGAGATATTGTAGGAGACTCTTGGAATGAGAGTGACATACATGGAGGAGTTGGAATTCTTGAGAATGCAGCCCTTACACTTGATGAGCCAGAGTTGGAGGCCATGGTTATTGAGAATGCTAGCACTAGTGCTACTACTAGTAAAAGTGAAGTTCGAAGTGAAGCTATTGATCTTGATGATGATGATGTTGGTGTTTGATTGTCTTGTTGATTGTCTTTTATTTTGTTTTAGTTTCAAACTTGTGAGTTGTATTCTAATTTCCGAACATCATGGAATGTTTTAGTTTCAATCTTGTGGGTTGTATTTAATTTATGAACATCATGTTTTAATTATTATCTATTATTGCTCTTAAATTTGGTATATGTTTATATAATGTGAAAAAGTATGCTTAGCAATATATTAAAAATATAAATAAAAATATTTTTAATAATTTTTTAATCGCCGAGTCCCGCTGCACCTGCACCCACATTTTTCAAAAATTGCCGAGTCCCGCACCCGCACCCGAGTCCCGAAACACACCCGTGCTTCATAGATTTATAGTGTCAATAAAATATAAACAAAAGAAAAATGCAAACTAATTAAACATTATTTGCACTTCAACTCAACCATCTATCAAACTAAAATATGATGTTTGTGCAAGTCCCAAAAATAATTTAGGATAAAATTTATACTAAATTTCACTTTAATTTTTCTTTCAATGTACAAAATCAAATAGTGTGGCAGAAAACTAAAAACTAGGTTTCATTTTTTAAAAACGGATTTGGGGTTCAAAATTTTAAAACTGCTACCGATTGGGAAATGTTTGAGTTTTACACCTTAGGACTCAAAACCTTACTGGACTATACAATTAAATTATTATATGCCCCTATTATTAATTTTATCTACACGAAACTAGGGTTTTAATATAAATAAGTGTACATTACTACATTATCTTTTTCTTTCTCTTTAAAAAAAAAAAATTATACCATTATTTCTTATTCGACCTTACTTACGTTGAAGACACAAGTTGGGTACGAATTTAGGCCTTTCAAATATAAATGGGATGAGTTTGGAATTAAATTCTTAAAATGTATTTTGGTAATGCCATTTTAGCAAGCATATCTTTTCCTCCTGTTAAGTTCAATCAATGATGGGAGAAGTTCAGAGAATTCATTTATTGGTTTAGGAATCCCACATCGACGCTTAGAAGGATAATAATTCTTTTTTAAAACTGACAGTCCCACATTAAAAAAGAAAAAGAAGTAGAGAAGTGTGCAAGTTCCTATAAATAAAATGGTGGTGTAATTTTGCTTTTGTGAGAGACAATTTAAAGCAAAACTTCGTATTAAAGACTAAATTTTGCCTATTGTATTAGTGTGGGGCACCTTTTGTATGTATTAGAATTTTGTTTGGAATAGTTTTTTTTTGTGTGGTTGAAACCTCTATTATTTTTTGGAGAAGCTTGAAACCTCTATTATTGATAGTGAATTTCGGTTAACAAACTTAAAGTTAGCTGAATCACATTCATTTCTGTAAATTGGGTGCATGTTATTTTATTGTTTTAGTGTGTAATTGACTGCAATTCGTTGTAATAGACATGAATGAAGACTTCGTGTATTGCATTATAAATGAGAAGGACATAGAAACAAAACTAACTGTAGGGAGTTTACAAATGTAGAGCTGTTGGTCAAACAAACAAACGAGAATAGTAACGTTTATTGGAATCTCTGTTTTTCAATTGACCACATTTATTATAAGCGCCATAGATTGAAGTTGCCATGTTACCTACTTTGACATCTCTTTGACTATTTGCTGCAACTGTCAGTGTCCTTCCCACTCTCAACAATCAAACATAAACAGAACCCACTTTCCTCATGCAAAAACATCACTAAAATCATAAAATGACAAACAGTTCGCAGCGGCGCGTGTACAAATGATTCGCACACGCGCCTCTGTACGACTCTTAACGTGTCCTTCCTTCTTTGGCCACGTGCCAACTCTTTGCATGTTCAAAGATCGATATTTCTCACCCACCCACTAGAGCTTTAACTCTCTCAATGTTCTTTCAAATCCATCATGTGAAAGAGAGCCACAGAGAAGCTATAACAGTACAGAGTACACATCGGTTTTGTTTCTTTTTGGGGTTAGTTTACATTTCTCGCTAACCAAACAATGTTTTTAAAAATCAAGGATCAAGAACTTTATTAGAAGAAAGACTAATTAACAAAAGTCTACGAGACTATTAAAGAAAACAGCTTTTTTGCCTTTGCACTCCTGGTTTTAAAATTGATCAAATGAGGTAACTTGGCAATAAAATTGAGAAAGTCCCACCAAAATTATGAATACTATATAGAGAAAAAGATTATAAATTCAGATTTATCAAGAAGCATGACAAGTAACTTCATGGTGTGTCTGTACTATGCATGTCATTGTCGGTGAATTAATGTTTCTCTCTCTCTCTTTGGAACCCATTCTGTCTTCTGTGTTAGAATAGTAAGATGCACCATAAATGCTTTCACTATCAGCTTCTACAGTGCAGTTTCTCTCTCTCTCTCTCTCTCTCTCTCTCTCATAGCAGTTCTGTGCAATTGAAAACCTCAAAAAAAGAAGCAAGTCCATTAACTCTCTTTAACATTGTTTTGTGCAAAATTTTTTCTCAATGATGATTCAATTTCTCAATGTCTCTGTACTAGCATTTATTGCAAAAGCCAGCCTAAAACTCGCTGATAATTGTCCTTGCAAGCCCACAACATTTATTGCCACTTTCGAATTCCCCTTAGAAATATACTGTCATAAATGTTTTTAGCATTTATAGCTTCTCTCTCTGCAATTTTTCTTTGAAAGTTTCTGGCTTTATAAGTGTTTCTTGGCGCTTGTATGTGTTGGACTGTTGGTGTTTGCTACTAGTGGTGGCTTAAGGTCTGGGGAGTTTTATTGGGTCATAAGTTTTTGGTGTTTTGTGGTGGTGGTGTTGATCCCTTTAAAGGGTCTTCTTGGGATCTTTTATTTGTAGTGTTTTGTGGTGGTGGAGTCTGACACTGTGGGGCTTTTGGGTTGTTTTGGTGTTTAGTGAGTGAAGGGATATGGGAAGGGCACCTTGTTGTGACAAAAAGGGTTTGAAGAAAGGGCCATGGACTCCTGAGGAGGATCAGATTCTTGTTGATTTTATCAAGAAAAATGGTGGGCATGGGAGCTGGAGGTCTCTCCCCAAGCTTGCAGGTTTGAGTGTTCCTACTTTATGGTGGTACTATTTGGCTAGTCATTGCCTGATGAAACTTGTGGAAACGCTTTCCTTGCTTTGGAAATAAAAGTTGATTCATTTTTGCATTTGTTGTGCTCTGAGTCTGAGCAAGAAAAACAACTTCCAAGTCATTTTTTTCTTTCCAAAGCATTTCAGCACTTTCAAGGTGCTAGTAAGATGCTATAGACTTGCTTTGAGACTTGACTTCGTATCGAACATCTAACTAAGTCAACTCATCGCATTTAAATTTGATATGTGCTTTTTAAGTAGTGGTGTTGTTGAAAATGCGAATCATTGCCATAGTTTGACTTCTGTTTTATTGAATGACTTCTGTTTTATTGAATGCGCCTTGCTCTGCTTGTGTTGTACCATAATCTATCTAAAATTTGAGAAAACTGGCTTTGTATGAATAAGGAAAAGACTGAGAAATGTGATTTCTAATTTCCTTGCCAGTTGCCACATTTTGGTATGGTATATAACCGTTTAGTGTTTCTAATTAGAATGCTCATCAATGGGGTGTTGGAGTAAACCTCTATAGTTCCTATATGCTGCACGTATACAATACCAGTGAAACAAATTTGCTAGAGTTTACTGATAGGGTTACTGGGTTAGCACCCTGCTGTCTGGTTGCTGGAAAAACTGAAGAAAAGCTAGAAAACAGAGTTGTCACGCTATTAGGGCCATCTGTTACGTTTGTCATCTTTGTAAATGACTTACTCTCTTTGAATCTCTCCAAGTAATTTTAATATAAAAACGATTATGCCCGTACTTTTATATGAACGTGTCTTTTTATTTTTGTCTTTTGATGTGATTACTATGTTTGCTTGTGTTACTGTAAGTTCATTATAGTTGTTTGTATGTCTCTAATTTCTCAGTATGTATTTTGAAAATCCAATGATAGTGCTTCCTTTTGAAAACCAATCTGCTACTTTATATAGAGTAAATTTAGACTGTTCAAGATATCCACGGCAACATCAACTCCCTAGTTTTATAAATCATGAGTTTCCTTCTTGTACAGGTCTTCTTCGCTGTGGGAAGAGTTGCCGGCTTAGGTGGACAAATTATCTTCGACCAGACATTAAACGTGGTCCCTTTACTCAAGAGGAAGAGAAGCTTGTCATACAGCTTCATGGCATTCTTGGGAACCGGTACTTCATTTTGCTTCCTTTGCTTGCATTTAAATCATGACTTCTCTGGCTATTAGAATCAGTCCTAATTTGCAGGACTTCAAACTATATAAACTATAAAAGTAGGGAGTACACAAACCATATGGCAGAACATTGAGGAGACCATTATTCTGATGGGTTCTACTGTCTTCGGAGGGGTTATTAAGCCATATGCTTGGTTGATCTGCATGTATTAAAAGTAAATGCAACTTGAAAGTTAAAACTAATAATACAGTGGTGTTTGGAAACTGTCCTGTTTCGTAATGATAATTTAATCTGCATTCCCTTTATGCTTTAGCAAAATCAATTTTCTCGTGTGACATCTAACACTTCTAGAACTCGAACTTCTGCTGCTGTATATCAAAATCAAACTAGAACTATTACAGAGTGAATTTGTTGGAACCTGCATTATAAACCTTGTGCCCTATTAATTCACTTGCTAAAATTTTCAGATGGGCTACTATTGCTTCTCAACTACCAGGTAGAACTGACAATGAGATCAAGAATTTATGGAACACACACCTGAAGAAGCGACTCATGGGCATGGGCCTTGATCCACAAACACATGAGCTCATTACCTCTTGCTCTACGACTGGAAAAGCACCTGCCTCCCCTATCACTCGCCACATGGCACAATGGGAGAGTGCTAGGCTTGAAGCTGAGGCCAGGCTTTCAAGGGAGTCATCACTCTTCAATCCAATTCCTCTGGGAAAAACTGATTCTGACTATTTTCTTCGCATTTGGAACTCAGAAATTGGAAAATCATTTCGAAAGTTCAATAGGGAGGATAAAACTGCATGCCAGAGTCCAGTTTCTCAGGCATCTTCATCCACAAAATGTGGATCAATCTCAGCCATTACAACTGAGATTAGCCCCATTTTACTGGGATCCTCAATTGCGGGAAGCAATCAAAATGAAGATAATGAGTGCAAGAGTTGGAAATCCTACCCTGAAGAAATGATGGTTGGGTATGATACCTCAAGCTCTGATGAATTAGAAGATTCATCGGACAGTGCATTACAGATGCTGTTGGATTTCCCCATTAACAATGACATGAGCTTTTTGGAAGAAGACATAGATAAGTACTCTATGCCTCCTGCCATGTTGACTGAAAACTCATTCATCTGCCCCCTCTGAATCATGCCTCAAATGCTTGCTATGTATTTTGAAGCCTCTGCTACCTGAAGTTTGTCCTGATTTTTTTTTTTTTGGAATTTAAGCTGTTAAGGAATTGAGAGAGCAAAGAGTTGAGCTAATTCAAAATGTACTTCAGTCAGTTATTTGGCTGATTACAGTTAGAAATGGTGCTTTACCATTTTACCAGGTTTTGTTTATTAGATCAGGCCTGTTATTCAGTATATATAGGACATACATATTCCTCTCTTTCATTAAGAAACTCCAGTGCCAGACGAGTCTTTCTTGTACTCAAGTGGTGTCGATGTTATAATATGGATGCTCATCAATATTAACTATTATTATTGTTATTATTTTTATTCCAGCAATGTAGCTATTCCTCTGGCTTTTCCACTACTGAATCTTAACACTATTTTTGTTTATGTTATGAGATGGATATTTTGAAGATAGAAACGATAAGATTTGGTTCCTTGAATAAGGTATAAGACCAAGTCCTAAAATTGATTTTTCTAGATGTTAACATATAGCATATTTTGTACATGTTGCATGTCTTAACATTGCTGATTTGAATCAAGACATATCAATTATTCTTGATTCAAGCCTAATAAAGGGCTTTATAGCTCAACTGTTCTGTATAAATATATAGACGACAATTATTTAAAAAGAAATATCATTCAGAAAATAAGTCACTTTTTTTTTTGTTACATGGTATCAGAGCCATATTTATGTGGCCTTTAGTGGTCTCTTTCCGCCATTGTCCCATGCTCCAGTAGCACACCAAAGGTGTTTCCCTTGCACATACCCTGGAGAGATCAAGCCTTACATTTATGAGGCTAAATTTGCTGCCTAATGTTGGAAGAAATCCTTTCATTTTTTTGATGAGAAAGTTTAATTCATTCAGACTGAAATTGGAATACAACAAGGGAAATTACAAAGCAAGAAGCACCTCTAGATACATTCACGTTGGATGAGAAGCTGCACCATAGGTGGTGAGACTCCCTTCCAGACCTGACAACTTCCATTTTGCCTAGCATGTTGTGCAAGTTCATGTGCAACCTTGTTGTAGTCCCTTTTCAAGTGCTTAAACTTCCAACTCCTAAAAGAGCCCATGAGATTAATGATACCTTGACAGAGGTGGCCTAAATCTCCTTCAAAATCAAGAGTTTGTAGGCTTTGTATGGTAGTGAGTGAATCAGATTCAAAAATGACTTGGGATAGCTCTAGCTCTTTAGCTAGCAGAACTCCATTCTCTAATGCTATAAACTCGGTTTCAAGACTTGTGTACTGTCCAGGCAGTGTTTTGCTCATGGCTGCAACTGCATCTCCTTTCATGACTCATGCTAAGTCATCGTTTCACATTCTTGATGCAGTTAATAAATATCATCTTTTGGCTAAAGGATATATGAGGGATTGTAAGCACTAATGACAAATTACATTTACAAAGTTATCAGCAAGTCCAGACAATTTTCTTACCAAAAACAAGCACAGCTTAGCCAAATGAGTACTTAATAGCATCTATCTATATCAATATATATCTAAAAGCTGAAGCGTAACATTTATTGTTTCTACACTCTAGTTAAGCCACATCAACATCCACGTCATTATTATTATTATTTTTTCTAATTTCCTATAATTTTTTTTTTGACATTCACTTATTTTCTTAATATTTACACTTTATCCAACCTTTCTCCCCCCCCTTACCTTTTCATCTCCCCACTACTTTCTACCTTAATATTACTATTCATATTTCCCTTCAACTTCCTTTATATTGTTTCTTCTTATTCACACCTTCTTATTCTCTAACCTTTCTCCCTCCCTTACTTTTCATCTCCCCACTACCATCTACCTTAATATCATTATTCATCTTTTCCTTCATCTTCCTTTAATTTGTCTCTTCTCAATATTCACACCTCTTATTATAAATTTGTCATTGTCGCTTCTATTCTTTACATAGTTTTCCCTCATAAAAAAGTTATTTCTCTCTCTCTATATCTCTCTCTCTCAATTTTTTGGTGGATTTTTAGAACTCTAATTTGGGTTGATGCGATATAGTTTTGTGTTTTAAGTTTTTGTTTTTGTTCTCTTTGATTGTTAAATGTTATCCTATTGCATTATAAAAAATTAAAGATAGTAGATAAAAATATTGTATTATTATATTACATAGCATGATTTGAATAATTTAGTGCTTATTGTTATATATATATATTTATTATTTGTTTATACTTTTTTTTTCTTCTCATCTTGTTTTATTCAACATTAAGCTAGGCTTGGTATTAAGTTATTAACATGTCGGAGATGGTTGCAAATTCAGAATTCGAGTTGGGTCATGACGTGTTTTTGTGATGATAGGTGCTAATGATCTTTACATAGTTTATATGGAGTCTTCTTATTATTTTAGTTTTCACTTTAACAGTGTGGAAATTGTTTCATCAATGATTGAGTGTTTATATGTTACACATTTTCGCAAATCTTTTCAACGCATTGCATAGATTAGCGATTACTACAAATAATAATTGTTCAATCACTTTAAATTTGGGTTTGGAAAAGATTAAAATCCAACTTATATATGAATACTTCTCAAATTATTTCTTTATGGGGTGTACAACTTTACTCTTATATAGTTGTGAGGGTAAAAGCCCAGCATTGTATATTGGGCCTTGGGCCTTATCTGGGGACATAGCGTGTCCGAGGAGGGGTAAGTAATTAAGAGAAGCCCCAAGTTTGAAATCACACAAAAAGGGAATGGAGGAGGATGGTCTGAGGAGAAGGTACTTCTCGGATATGGTAAATATTGATCAGCTCTGTATTTCAACAATCTAAGTGACCTTCCAGGAGATTTTCATGAAAAGGATGATCCTCATGCACGTATAGAAGCGATAAGAACCCAGAAATATCTAAGGGAAAAGTTGCTACCACCGCATTAAATGCACTGCAGCTATTTTTCTAGCCGCATTTATGTGAAGAAGACCCTTGAATAGTAAAATCCCAACCACTACAACTCACAGAAAGCTAGAGAAGGTGCCTAATAGGACATATACTCAAGTGAAGGCTTAGATAATGGATAAGCATAGGATCAAGATGGGTACGAAGGAACTATATATTGTGAAAGATCTCCCATGAGAGGGGGATCGGAAAAAATAGAAAATGATTACTGTAGCATTCATAACTGGGTTGATAATCAGTTTTATTGATTTATATCATAATCTGCCTCCTCTGACGAATGTTTCATTCATTCTTATATGTCTTCCCTGAATGTTCCTCTTTCAAATCCATACTAGCCGTTATTAAAATTCATTAAGGCCCAGCTCTTTATCCCATTCTCTACAAATTTATTGTATTTAGCTCATTAAACCATTACCCAATCCTTCTTTGGACTTGGGCCGAAAATTGTGACCCTACAATAGTTTTTTAAAATAAATAAATAAAAACAATCTCAAACGGATGCAAAGTCATAGAAAATTAATATTTCATCACTGAATAAAAAAAAACAATCATTATTTTTCTCAATATTGATCACTTCTAAAATCAAGAAGAAAATAATATTTCAAACAAATAACAACTAAAGCTACATAGGAATTTATTCAAATTACAAAAGAGCCATAATAAGAAGAAACTAATGGTTACATTCTTTAAAAGTGTTAAAGAAAAAAAATTTGGAATAAATGGGATGTCTTTTACTTTTACTTTCTTTTTTCTTCTCATATTATTTTATTCAACATTTAAATTTAGCCATGACCTCCATATCATTAAATTATTTATATTTTCTCTCTTTATTTATTTAAAAAAATTAAACGTATAATATTTTACTTAGATCTAATAAAAAAATTGTCCTCATAAAGTGGAGTAATGCTAGGAAAACATTCATTCTCATATTCAATACGTTAAAAGGAAAAATGGAATACAAAAAAAATGCCAATTTAGAAACACTAAATTAAAAAAAAAAAATTAACGAGGATATCAAACCAAACATAACATAAAGAAACTAATAATGCATATTTATTGCCATAAAATCATCATCAAATTTTGAAAGACGATAGGTTGCCAGAGAGAGAGAGAGAGAGAGAGAGAACGTCATTAGTAACTTTTAATTGGAAAACAAAGAGGCTGTAAGAAGAAGTAAAAAAAAAAAAAAAAAAAAAAAAAAAAAAATAGAGATGACAATATAGAGAATATTAAAAACTTTACAGCGCAGTAAAATAAACCGTTACATTCACTTAACAAATTAAATCAATAATCAACAATTAAATACAATCATAGTACTAAATTTAAATTTAAAACTAATCAAACTTTAATTGGAAACCATATTTCCAATCATAACTAAAAAAAAGATGTTCTTTAGTAATAATAGAAATTGTATAAGAAATCAAGTTAGAAAATTTTAAAATCATTTTTTTGACATTTCATTTAACCTTTTATATATATATATATATAATTTTCATACACTATTACTTTTTGAAAATCTAATGAACAATACTACCTCTCATTTAACGATTTTGTTATGAAAATCATCAATAAATATATGCTAATGGTAAGAAGCATTACAAATGAGATCTTTAAAAAAATGATAAAATTAATTAGCAACTATCATTATGGAGTTCATTCTCAAAAAAAAAAAAAAAAAAAAAACTCATTGAGGAGTAATAGTCCATGGTTTTCCGTATCTAAAGTGAGATCTAAAGAGTTTACTTAAAAGTATAAGTACAGATTTACTATATATATATATATATATATTTATATATGTAAAGGTTTTTTTTTAAAAAGTTATATATATGTAAGGTTTTTATTAACTTTTTTTTTTGTTGAGAAAAAGGACCAATTATTAATAACTAAAACGATAATATTAATAACAAATATATTTAATGAGAACACCCAAAAAAAATTTATCACGCGCAGCGCGGGTTTGCAACTAGTTCAAAACAATACCGGAGATGGTTCTAATAAAAAGTATTTGTAAAAGAATCTTATTATAGATGAAAAAGAGTCATCCTCAAATCAACATGCTAGTTTTATGCACACAAACTATTATACCTTTGCTGATTTTCCCATCAGTTTACAATTACATACAAAATGAACACAATAGTGAGCAAACAAGAAAAATATAAAGAAAAACCGGGAATTGCATCTGAAGTTGAATACAGGCACAAAAGCATTTCAAAAGCAGTTCAAAAGCAACCGAGGAACTTCTTTGGAATGGTTCCGGTTGCACGATATTTTGCAGATGTCTCCTCTGCCTTGAGAAGTTCTTCCCCACGTCTAGCTTCAATCATTGCCTTCTTTTCTTCTGCTTGCTTATGAATCAAAGCGGCTTTGTTCTTCATTTTCTCTGCATAGTGTGCCTTCTTCTTTTCTAATTGTTCCTGTTAAAAATTTGAAGTTGTTAAAGTTGAATCTAAACTGTAAAATACTGAATATTCTCCACTATAAATGGATTCGCATTCCATTCAACGCTTCAATTGTAAAATGTAAATAGGTCCTCAGTTACTGTGCATAGCACATGATATAGATGTGTCCTGTCATTTCTAAAAAACATCACTATATGCTGCCGTAAATTAATGAGTATGACCCACATTATCATGTTGTAGTAAATGCTATGTACCAATCAAGTAATCAAGGTAGAGAAAGTATGATCATGGTCAACAACAACATAGGGTGGGTGGGGGCAAATCAGAAGATAAATCTAAAACAGAAGGAACAGAGGCCAAATTACCTCAATTTTTCTTAGATCGGCTTCTATAGATGCTTTCTTGCTGTTTTCCCATGCAGTAACAGCAGATAGCTTCTTCTGCGCCCTGTTTAACAGTTCAGCATAGTTGCAATTATTAGTATAGTTTCAACAAATTTTAAGCTTATATAGAGATAGCAAACATAAAGTTCTTTCTGAACTACAAAGGACATAATTATATTAGCATTAATCAGAATTTTTGTTTAAGGAATAATATCTATTAAAGCGTGAGAATCGAGTCCTATATTGAGGACAACTGAAGAAAGTAAGTAATTGATATATATAAATAATTGGTCCCAAACCTATTGACTTATGGTTTGTTTGGATTGAGGGAGAGGGAGGGAGAGTAGAGTAGATTTAGCACAAAATTAGCTTATTTTTAGCCAACTCTACTTTACTTCCCTCCATCCAAACATGCCATTAGTTTTTGAATTGAAGTGGTGTCTCAAGACTCTCAACAATAAATCAGTAACAAAGACTTACTTGTTCTGTGCCTTAGATTTTTCGCTTTCTTCCCATGCCTTGACAAAAGATAATCTCTTCTCCTTTCCAACATCTGCTAGAGCAATATCTGTAAAATTCAAAGCAGGACACCAGTTATCCACGGGGAAATTTGATGAGAAAAGATCAAATGAATAAATAAAGTAATTGGATCTCTAAATCTAAAATTTTTACATTATTGTTAATTCAATAATAGTTGGTTTTTTTTTTTGTTGAAACTTTTTTTTTTTGGTATGAACAAAAAAGAAAAAGAACTACACATCCCATGGAAATTAATTACCGCATTGTGTTTTACAAGGTATTACAAGGTAATTTAGAAAGAGAGTTAGTGGTCTAGTGTTTATTTATCACCATCATTCACTGAAGTTAAATGGAGCAGAGTTCATTTGGAAATCCTTCCATGCCCATAGTACAAAATGGGTTTAGGAATCCACATATTGTTTAAAATGCTTACAAAACAAAAACGCACATAACGGAATCATTTGAAATGCTTCATGGAACAAAATAGGCTGTCCAATTTCTGGGGCACATGAAAATGTGCTAAGTTTCTTCATGGTCACCAAATTATAGTGAACGAGAAAATAAATGTAAGTTGAGAAGTATTTCGAACACTTACCTCTATCGATTGAACCCTTTGAATCTTTCTTCACCACAGGTTCTGAAGTCTCTGTTACAGACAATAATTCAAATAGAATTACAACAGATCACATTCTGTTCAACTTATGATTCATTATTAATATGCATGTTTAATATCAATCAACCCTTGACCCTATCTAGATTTCCACAGTTTTTCCCCTGAAGAGCAGGATTTAGTCCATGACTTGCATTTAATTGACTATTATTGGATACAACCTAGTTTTCTTTTTGATAAAAAGATATATGATATTGATAGATGATATTATTGAAACAATGAAGAATGAAATTATTCCTTCTGGTATTTTCTTAAATAATGTCAACATGGTTAATGTTTACTCTCAATCTCTGCATCAGAAAACAGCACGAAATGGATTCCCTAAGTCTCAAATTTTGGATAACATGACTGATGGTGAAACCACCCTCATTATCAGCCTTTATAAAATCCATTGACATCACCCAACTTCAAATGAATGAAAGAGGGTCCTAATGCTCCATTTCTAAATTCCATGAGAACTACATAAAGGAACTTTTATAAAAAGACAGTTTATACAATGTTGAGCTAGCATCCATTACGAGATACATATCAAGCTTTATAAAAGATACAGTAATGCATAAAAAATGCCTTCTAAAGTGATTATGGAAAAAGGAAATGATATTGCCACTGGTACATGGCATCCAATGAAACAACTCCCTTGGAAGGTAGATTCTCACTCTAGGAAGTTAATTACTTAAAAAATTTCATGCTTCTCTTTCCAAAAAGAATGTTGCTTTTAAAAGTTAAAGTCCAATTTGATTTGTTTAATGAAATGATTACATATAATTGGTGACTCTGTTAAACAATTGCATTAAAAAAATTATATAAAGATATTTCCACAAAATCATCCAATTAATTACTTGAAAAGTAAGGATACTAATAATTAAGGCGATTTAGCCATATCAAGAGCAGATTTACAAATCAAAGTGACATTCAAACAGAAAATGACTTTCCCACAAAAGAGAGAGAAACAAGACAAAAACACTAATGGAAGTTTTTGGCACAGTTGAAGCCGAACCAAACAATCAGATGGTACCCCTGTCTACTAGACTGAAATTCCTTCCTTACCTACACAAGTTTTTACCTATATACGGATATACCCAGTCTCTTTTGGATTTTCTATAGGGTACCATACTATGAGCACTCTGGAATGATTTCCTAGTTCCCCCCATTGTAAGCAATAACAAAATGAGGAACTAGAAATACCATGATTTGCGTTTGAATTAGAAAATTTATAATCAAGGAATTAATTTGAGAAATAATTGCTAGTATATATAAATTGTTTGATACGAATTCAATAATTGCTACTATGATCATCCATAAATTCAATCAATAGGAAAAAAAAAAAAAAAACCTCATAATTTAATCAAGCCATTTACACTAAAAAAAGAAATCCAAATCCTTTCTCTTAAATACTTGTATCCAAATAAACCAATGATGAATTTGCATGGATTCTCCGGACCAAACTGAAAGTTAATCTATAGTTCAGAAAATAAATTTCAAAGCAATCAATTGAACTTCACACGTATGGAACAGAACGATGTGGTTGTGCCAAACACTACCTCGTCTTCTGTTTGGCAAACAGCAATAAAAAAAAGGCACCCAAAATGAACCCAAGTACGAAGTTGAACGAAAAATCAAGCAATATAAAAAAGAAAAAAAGACCCAAGAAGGAAATAGAAAGACAGAGCTCACTCACTCTCTACTAAAGTGATAGCTTTGGAATCTTCAGGTTTGGGTTCTTGGGGACGAACCACAGCTTTCTCACGAGCGACATCGTTTGGGACCTCAGCAGAAGCCAGAGGTGGATCAGAAATGGCTGGCGTTGTTACGGGTTCCACCTTGTTCATCACCTCCGTCTCCATTAATAATATCTAATGCTTATCACTTCCAAAGCTTTGAAATTGAATGGAAATTGTAGTGTAGCGATAGCGAGTGCTTTGTCTTTCTATATTTGTAAGTGTTCGATCGATAAAAAAAAAAGAGGCTACGTGGGACCTTTTATATCCTTTCGGAACTACGTAAAATACGCGCTCAGATTATTGGTTTGGAAAACAGTGTTCTATTTATGCACACGTGGCGTGAGAAGCGATGATCATGGACGAGTGTCGCGGACCGATTGATCCGACGGTGGACATTGAGAGTCACATAGTTGTTGGTGTGGTTGATGTTGCTGTGTGCCGACAAAGGTAATTCAATTGGGGACGGGTAAAGAGTATAAAGGGTTAAAGAGATCAGGGAATAGAGAAGTGTCGGAGCCTCGGAGGGGATAATGATAATGAAATCAGATGCAATGATGTCGGTACGCGTATTGCGACAGTTTTGTTCGATGAGAACAAACAGGGATGAGTCTCACTAAACGACAATCTTTTTTTTTTTTTTACCATGACCATTTGAGATTTTCCTTTTCACGAAATGGACCGTTGTATTTGGAAAAAAAATAGTTAACGCGTGCAAATGGCAATGTCCTGGTTTTGTGTCTTAATAGTTATTTCTAATTGCTGCATTCAATAGTACTTATAGATGTGACTCCAAATTGCTGATAGTAGGGTTGTTCACGAGTTAGGTTTGGGCTCCGCTCAGACTCGACTTGATCTTGGCGGGTGGTAGAATAGATGACCCATTGCTGACCGTGAGCACCGGCAGGTTAGATCGAGTCGATTTCGGCCGAAATTGAGAGAGGTAACGACAAATGAGATCTCATTGAATCTCAACAAATCTGGTTCAGATCTCAATGAATTTGAGATTGAGAGAGAAAGGGAGGACGATAGTTGAGGGAGAATGACAGTTTTCTGCAAGATATATCGATCGGTTCGATTTCCATTGGGTTTCAAACCTCTAACCCTGCCACTTGACCTGCTCACATCGGTTGCTAATGTCGGAGACTCACTGTCGACTGCCTCTTTGTTTGGATTGAGTTAATTTTGGTTCAAGTGGTGTCGGGTTGGATAATTCTGTTAGGTCACGGTTGGGTTTGGACAACCCTAGCTCCACGCTCCTTGGACTCTTCTAATTTGGAATTCTTTATAGGGTTGTGTTAACGGGCACCGTGCGGTGCCCGTTAAGCACAACTTTTTCTGACAATTTTTGTTACTTTTCTGATAATTTTTGTTACTTTTTCAGTTCTGTAGGTACAATTTCAGGTTTTTTTTACTTTTTCTGACAAATTTGTTTTGTCTTTTCTGCCTTTAACCAGCACCAAGCGGTGCTGGTTAACATTCTCCTTCTTTATATGAATCACATTCGTGACTTCAAGGATTGCCTTGAAGATTCCTATCAACTGTAACGAACATGGAAGGTACCATGGCTTCAACCTTGATAGCAAACTTGAAGAACCGATCTTCAAATCACTTCTTGATCTCCTGGTAGTGGTGAATAGAGAGGTTTAGGGTTGCTTTCAATGTGGTAAGACGCAAGTTCTCCAAAAACCCATTTTCGTCAACTTTTATGTGCCCCTATATGGTTTTGCATCCATGACACAAAATCCCACTTAAACAACCGACTTAATGAGCTTAGTTAGAATCCAAACTCTTAATTCTAGATCGATCGAGACTCAATCAAGAGTTAGTTGACATGCACTTGTCAATCATTAGAGAGACAATTGATCAATTTGAGACTGCCTTAATCAATGATTACTATAAATATAAAGCATTGCCATTATAAAATTTTTTTTTTTGGGGAGTTCAAGTACTTTCTTTCTTACAAAAAAATTGTTGTAACTAGACAATATTATTGTAATTGGGTAAATAAGAAGAAGAGAAACTACTGCAAAGGCTTCTATTAGGGCTATGCTTAATTAGACCTTCATAACCTAATAAGCGATATGCTATGAACATAGGCCTATGCTTCGTTAGGGGCAACTAGTGAGTTTGCCTAACGAGGCTTTGACAATCAAGTTAGTAAAAGAAAATTAGAGAGAAATGGCGTTTCTAGTGGGTGCGCACACACGTATATTTTTTGAATAGTGATGTGGTATTTTATAGGGCAAGAAAGGGGTGTGCATTTGGTATGAATTCTTGCTCATAATTAGGTGATAGGCTTTTTCAGTAAATTGTCCCTCCAGGTTGGTTGAGTGCACATATGCTAGGATTTCAACCTCAAAAACAGTAGGCAAATAGAATAGGTTCACTCGCATCTAATGTGACTACCAGAACAACTCTCCCAAGTAGAAGCAAGGCACCAACAACAAATGGCCGAAGTGATGACGCACATGAGAGAAATGTTCACCCAACTTAGCCCTTGTATGCGTGATTCAAATCCTTCTCAGGTACCAAACAAATGTTATTTAGCAAAACACTACTTTTTGCAATGCATTGTTATGTAATATTAATATGATGCCTTTAATATATTCAGGATGGCAATACTTGATGGGGACCCTCAGGTAAAACAAATACAACTATTATGTCATTGCATTACCTTTGAATATATAGAATGTAGCTAAGATTATTAAGGTAGGAATAACCTGAACAAATAATAAAAATTAACAGTTGGGGGTTCAGTTCTTATTTACATGGCTTTATCATAATCACTTTCCTAATTCCAATACTTTGTCAGATTTAAATAATTGGATTGGCAATTCCTCGTGTCCATGTCCCTGGCACATAGGTTTTGAAGAGGGGGGAAAAATCATATTTACCAGGCAGGAGAAATGCAATTGAGTGGTATCTATTAATACACACTCTCTTTAGTTGGTGAGGCAACTATTGGGATTGAGGGTTATGTGGTGTTTTGTTGAGTTGTATTTGTGTTATGTGGTTCATCTACCCCCCACTCCTCTACTTTTAGGAACTACAACACAAAGAATAGGCAATGGGGGACTTCTAGATGGCTTATAATTTGTTTCTACTAGTCCCATATTTATTTGAATGTTGTGCATTCTATTCCTTCTCTTTTTGGCAGTAATTATTATCCTGTGTAAATTTCAAATTGTATAACATTAAAACAAAAGGTGATACAATAGGCTGAATGGGTGATTGAAAAATTTATGGCATCTTTTGCTTTTAGTGATTTAAAATTGTGGGGGCTTATGCTTAGTAAGATCGACTAACACTGAGTAACACATGGCTGCTGCTAATTGGAAAGTTTCCTTCATTCTTTAAATTTTGTTGAGTTTTATTTTACTTTATTTTTGATAAATAAAGAAGGGGTGATCCTAAAGTTTGGCATGTTTGTACAGGAAGGTGGTGTAGAAGTTGACCATGTTTGTACCATGTTCTATATTTTTTGTGATGTAAAAATCTTTTGGCAATGAAATTGTTGGGAACTTGTTTTGTTTTGGTAATGAAGTTATTTGTTTGCTGGCACTACAAAAATCTTTTGGCAATTGGTTGGGAACTGTTTATGTATATTTATTGTTGAGTGCTTGTAGATAATTATTGGTTGGGAATTGTTTATGTAAATTATTTGGGTAGGAATTACAGATTTAGTGTAACGCCCCAAAATCATAAACAATAAAAGTCTATTTTATCTGAATAATCCATAAAAATATTAAATAAAAGAAATCAGCAACCTAAAATCTCATTATAAATGTCAGAGCTCTAATCCACCAAAGACTTTTAATTTCCTTTTTGGATCCTTAATAGTATACTTCCTTACTAAGGAGCTTCCTAAATGTGCACTCCCTTACTAAGAAGCTTCATTTTTGGATCCTTAATAGTATACTTCCTTGCTAAGGAGCTATCAAATGTGCACTGTCCCCTTTTCTGGGACCGTCCCTTGCTAAGAACTAGCTGCAGTATGATTGTCCCTTACTAAGGACTAATTAAAATACTAAGCTTTTAATCATGACTTGCCATAGGTTTTCAAAACATATTCAAGATGCTCACAAAAATAATCCATTCATAATTCTAAAAAATATAAGGATATATTCACACATACAAGTTTAAATAAATTTAGGTTGTCCCACAAGTTTTTCATAAAATGAATAGTCAATGTGCACATCAAACATTTATAAAATATCAATTTATATATAGATTGACAGGGTTGTGCTATTCCCTTTTAGGACTAGAACCTCATTTTCTTCCCTTTTCTTAAGGATGACTTATTTGGAATCTAAAGGTGCACTCTCTTATTAAGGAGCTTCCTTTTTGGATCCTCAACATATATCTTGATATGAGAATAGTTTGATAATCAACACTATTTTGGGAAAACCCCCAAAATTAGTAAACACCACTTATCTCTTAGTTGCAAAAATAAAAAGAATCAATCATCCTTGAGTCACAATGAATTAGTAGAATTAGAGCCTAGCAACACCAAAAATAGGTCCATCAATACAAGAATTTTCCACTAAAATCTGTTTTCATACTTAGACAATATAATTTTAGACAACACTGATATTTCCAAAATTTTACATTTATTTACGTAACTCTCCAGTTCACTTTCAGCTTTAATCTAATTGTTCTGTTTCACGTATTTTTAGTATCCATTAATAGGCATGATTGTACTGTAGCTCTATAAAACTCTAGCATTTCACTATAGGTCTAGACATCATATATTCTACTATTCCTTAGAAGCCACACGATATATATATATATATATATATACCTATCTGATCAACCTAATATTTATATCTATTAATTAAAAATAGAAGCCACATATTATAGTATTCTTAATTTATCAATACGGTTGCCTATATTTTTCCCTTGATGCCGCTGGACTAGTACTTGGACCATAACAAAAGTTTGATGGTTTGACGGTCAACAATTGAGACAATTGAGGCTATATGCGAATACATATTAACCACAAACACCCTTTTTCTCATTAAAATAATCATAGTTTTAGATCCAAGATGACCATATACGGATATACATATAAAACCACAAAGCAACCCTTTTCCCTTTCACATGGTGACAAAAATTGATAAAGTCCAAGCCTATTACTCTATTAGGTACAATTTCAAAGCTTTCCTGACATACAACCATATTGACCATTCTTAATCTAATATAATAACAATTCTAGGAGCCCTTTTTCTATTAACATAATGATAATCTAGGTTCATGATAATTGCTAGCTATTGACTATTCAAACTTTTTAAATTTAGAGCACGAGAAAATCATACCTGTAGGTTTTCACGCACAGCCGCATAGAAGAAAAGAAAACCTTAATTGTGTGTTGTGGCTGAAACAAAAAAGAACTTTCTACAAGTGTAACTAAAAGGAAAAAGTTAGGGTTATCAAGGCTCATATATTTACTTATGCCATCTTATTTGGGCTTCATATTTCATAGTATTTATCTTATTTTTAATATCTTAGACCCAAATCAATTTAACCCATTTAATTGTAGGCCTTCTTTATAATTTACATATAATAATTTAATTGGTATCAAAATTATGGGGCAACATTTAGCAAGGAAAAAAACACCTATAGCCGCGTTTTTAAAAATGCGGCTATAGACAAATCCAATGTAGGGGGCTATAGCCGCATTTTTAAATGTAGCCCAAAGATGGTCTATAGCCGCCTTTCAAAAAACGAAGCTATAGAGCCCAACCCATAGTCGCGTTATCTATAGCCGCGTTTCTTTAACCGCGGCTATAGAAAACATGGCTATACTCATTTTTAGGTGGAATTTGCTCAAATACTAATCTGAAGATCATCAATCATAAGTCTTCGGCCACAAAATCATCGACATGGTTGGACTGACGTTGGTCTCCAGGATCACTGTCCGTGGCGACCAAGGTAAGCAGGTCCGATCCTGCCTTTATCATGGGCTTAACAGGCTTTGTTCTGAATGGACACCATTTTAGTCTTTACAAGGCCCTATCTCTTTCAATCAGTTGAAAATCATAAAGCATGCCTTATGTTACTACAAGCAATGACCATCTGTTCTTTTCACAACAAGGATTTTTGTAATTATATGGCGGCCACCATGTGAGGGGACAGGGTCGGCTAAACAATTTTGGGGGCCTTAGGCGAAAATTTTAAGTGAATTTTTTTAAAAAAACTTTAAAGTCTAAACTTGCACAAATAAAAATTAATTTATTACATGGTTCAATAAATTAGTATCACTATAATACAAATGAGTTGATATAATATATATTAAATGATTAATTGGTGTGATAATTTATAATAATTGATAAAGTAAAAGTTTGTATTAAAAAAAAATGATGTGATAACTTATTCATTAGTCTGTAGTCTTGTCCTATCAAGTTGTATGCAGTATTCTACATTGTGCACGATTATTGTGCAGTATTTTGCATTTTATGATACAATGTGGTCTGCATTTTATTTACCAGTAAACAGTGGCGGCTCTAGAAATTTTGTTTAGGGGGTTCATTAAAATTTTTTAATAAAAAGAGATCTTAAATATGTCGAGTTATCGACAAAAAATAATTATTATTATAATATGTGAAGTTTTATAATTTTATTCTACAAGTTTTTAAATTTTGAATGTTACATGATAGTTCATTACGAGTATTTATTGCCAATGTGGATAGTTATGAGCCTATGACCATTTTATTTTGTTAAGTTTATTTTTTTTTATACAATTGTTATTATCTATTTGACTTTGTTTTTATAAAAATATTTTAGACTAAATAACTAATCTCAACTCATTGGCTCTGTATTAATTATTAATGCACACAACCACACTCATTCACACATAAAATTATACATTACGTGCCTACTTTACCAATCAAATGCTTGAACAATCACTAACTTTACAATTTTTTTCTTGAATTTTACTTACTTTATAACAAAAGTTATTATAATACGATAACAATACTACATGTAAAAAAACCCTCTCTATTATAAAGTTATATTATATTTATATTGTACACACAAACAACCACATACATCATAATTTACACAAATAACATTATAACAAAAAGTAAGGTACACAATCAATATTAGACACACTCACACATATATAATATAAATTTATAAAAAAGAATTACACTTACAATTCACAAACACGTACTCTTTACACTTAGAGGCGAAAATATTTGTAATAAGGATGTGCAAGATTTAAGTCAGGGTGTGCAAAAAAATATTTTTAAGAATAAATTAAAGTATTAAACTAACAATTTTTTTTTTTTACATATATAAAATTAATTTTTTTTGAAGTCAGGGGGTTCATTTGAACCCCCTGATTAAGCTATAGCGCCGCCCCTGCCAGTAAAAGTATTTAAAATTTTTTGTAATTAAAATATATAGATAAATATATTATATATATAATTTTTTTTTAACAAATGGGGGCCTTTTTTTATTTGGGGGTCTTAGACGATTACATTAATTGCATCTACTATTCAGCCGGCCTGTGAGGGGACCCAATGTTTGGCCACTTCGCATTCATGCAGATTTGTGTGCTGGTGAGTAGTGACTACCAACTGGCCAGATAGCTTAGGAGAATCAACATGTGCGTTGCGGGCCATGAATGGGGCTTCTTTGGATTTTTGTATCTTATTTGATGCCTCATTAGTCGTAAAGGTGGTGTGTCTTACAATGCTTGGTGTGCTTCTTTTTGTTCTTAATTTAAGATATTAATTATGATCTATAATCCACTTTGCACGTGCTAATTCAATTATTATTCCACCTTTTATTTTTCAAATCTACTATTTCTCTTTTTTGGTTCTTCCTAACCTAATTTCAAGATGCTCATGAGAAGAGATGAATTGTATATAGACAACAAACTCATCACTGATTCACTTTCCCTACTATAAATATACTAGTTACTTTTTGTGCTTTTAATGTTTTACTCTTGTAATTTTCTTTATATGAACTTGCAAGAGACGTTTAGAAAGTGTTGCTTCTCTACTAATGTTGTCAAAGGTAAAAACTATAGTGTATAGTCGCCATTTGAAAAGTTACTTTGAACCTTGTAAAGTTTTTTCTTAAATTGGTCCTCTTAATTTTCTTCATAAATCATGCCCAGACAAACACCACTTTAACTAAAATTGACATTTACTCTAAAAGTATAGGCTTGTCGAGCGTGCATACTTTTTAGTTTCTTGATAAAATTTGAATTATAGGATATGACTGGTGATATAGCCATGTTAAACCACACTAAAATATGAATTATTATATGTATACAATTTTTTTTTTTTTTTTTGAAAGGTATGTATACAATTCTTTAGGTATTGTATATTAGATTTCCTAATTAAATTTAACCTAGAATTTTTTTTTCTCGAAAAAAAAAAAAAAAAAAACCTTGAACTGACAAAAAATTAGCTTAATTGGCTAACCCATGTGGTGTTAGTGTAGATAGTGGCACATAGGGGTGTTCACTAAACCGCAAAAATTGCACCAAAACCACCCGTAAAATAGCATAACCACACCGTACCGCACTGGAAGTAACAGTGTACTGCATTGCATGGTGCAGTGCGGTTTGCGGTTTTATAATAAGAAAACCACACAAACCGCACCACTCTCTCTCTCTCTATATTAATATATTTATTTATTTATTTTTAATATTAAATATATTATTAATAGTTTAATAACCCTAGTTTTCAAAAAAAAAAAAAAGTTTGATAAACTTAACAAGTGTTGACTAGGAAAGCCAGCCCAAAATAAAGAAAAACTAACTAGTTTAAAACTTAACAAAGGAAAAAAAATTAGTTTTGGGTTGAGTAGGAAAAACCCAAAATTTGAAAAATATACCGACTTTAAACCATTCAAACAGCATTTTATACGTAGCACCGCACATGTAACTGTAAAAATAAGGTGCGGTGCAGTTAGGATTCTTCTATCTTTTTTTTTTTTTTTTTTTTTTTTTTTGAGAATCTGGTTTGGGTTCCCATTAAGGTTTGGGTTTGTTGCCATTCCTATTTCTCAATGATATGTTCTTCACTTTTTTTTTCTTTTTTTTCTTTTTTTGTGATTTCTGTTTTTTGTGTTTGTGATTTTTGTTTTTGTGTTTGTGTTTGTGATTTTGAAAGCGGAAAGTATAAATCTATTTTTTTTTTTTTTTGTTTGTGATTTTGAAAGGAAAAATAAAAAATCTGAAATTTTTGTGTTTGTGTTTGGGGTTTTGGTGGCTACTCTGGTCTGATTGAAGAACATGATCTTAGGGTTTTTGTTTTTGGGTTTTTGATCTAGGTTGATGAACATGATTTTGGGGTTTTTGTTTTTGGGTTTTTTATCTAGATTGATGAACATGAGCTTGGTCTCTTGGGGTTTATTTTTTAGGTTTCTGATCTAGGTCCGTTTGTGGAGGTTTAGGGCTTCAGGCAAATTTTTTTTTGATTGGGCCATGGATTGGGCCCAAGAGTGGCATGGGCTGGGTGGGGCCCGTGGAGCCCATAGGGGCAGGTCTGGGCCTCGCATGAAAAACCCATTTATTAAATGGGCTGGGTTTGGGTTTTGGGGCAGACCTGCGGGTTGGGTTCGGGTATGAAAAAACCCGGCCCAAATTCGACTCGTTGCCATTCCTACTCAGACCCATCTGATCTTCTCAACCTCCCTCCCCTCACTCAACCTCCATTTTCTCCGCCCCTCCACCCTGCCACCCCTTTCAGCGGCCAGGATGGACTCCGATTTTCTGCAATGAATCCAAAACATATCTTTGACGACGGAGGAGGAAAGGGAATACTGGTACAACATACCCATTGCCAACGTGCATTAGAGGAGTGCTCGCTTAGCCTTATTGGACACTTACTCACGGACAAACCATACAACCAGCGGGCGGCAAAGAACCTGTTCATATCTATTTGGAAGTTTGGGAACAACTTGAAAATTGTGGACGTGGGGAATGCGTTATTCCAGTTTTGATTCAAGCTTGAGAGCCAACTTCAGTGGGTGGTTGACAATGGTCCTTGGAGTTTTGACGACCACTTGCTTGTCGTTCAGAGATAGGAAAAGGGTATGACGACGCACAATATCAAGTTCTCTAGTGTCTCCTTATGGGTGCAGGTTTGGGGCTTGCCATTTGATTTGCTTAACGTAGAGGCGGCCAGTGATATTGGCCAAGGCTTGGGGTGGGTTCTTGAAGTTGACAACATGGCGTTCTCCACTTAACAAGTTAGGTTTCTCCTGGTTAGAGTCGAAGTACCACTGGCTCAACCGCTACGACGGAGAGGTTCGGTAGTCAGTTTGGAAGGCGACAGATCATGGGTTGCCTTTAAGTGTGAATGTATCGTTGGTTTGTGCTTTGCATGAGGCAGACTTGGTCATGAGATGAGAGCATGTACCTACCCGAATCCAAGCATAGGCGTGGGAGAGATGCCATATGGAGAATGGCTCAAAGCTGGTGGCTGACGAACTCCAACAGAAAATAACCGAAGCTCCAGTAGCCCGCCAAAGCACTTTTCAATGAACCAAAGGCCACCACAAATGACGCCGCCTAGTCTTAGGGGAACACAGTTGACTTTGAGCATGGAAACCCAAAAAGGAAAGCCTCGGGAAGGAAACTCTGACGATGCGCTGGCCCACCAAGTACGGGAGAGAATCACGGAACCGAATTTTAATCATATTTTTTCCCAAAAAGAAACTAAAGGACCAAACTCTGACACAACCACCCCACCACACGTAGAGTAGTCATCTTAGATAACATTACCACCCCTATGCATGGCCATGCAACGTGCCTAGAACTCTCACCGCAAGGGACTTTGATAAGAAAATGGATGAAAATACCTAGACCTCAATACCAAAACATGGACACAAATGAACCACTCATGAATGCTAGTGTGGGCCAGAAAAGGCAAAGAGTGGAAGCGGTTGAGATCCCTGAAGTAAGTAACGATGTTGACTAGAAGAAGAGTAAAAACACAGGAGAATTGTCTTTTCTCATCCCAACAACGGTGGAGGCTGGTGTCCAGTCCTTTCGAGCGTAATGATCATCATGAGTTGGAACTGCTAGGGGCTTGGGAACCACCATGTAGTTGAAGTACACATTGACTTGGTGAGATCAAAAGGACCCACAGTCTTGTTTCTCATGGAAACAAAATTGTCAATACAAGAAATGGATCCGATAAAAAATGAGATAGGCTTCAACTCCATGCCAGCTATTCCGAGTGTTCAAAGAAGTGGAGGTATCGCTCTATTGTGGAAAGATTTTGTCACGATAGATCCGTAAACCTTTTCTCTTAACCACATTGATGTATACATTTCTGCCCTTATGTAGGAGCAATGGTGACTTACTGGGGTGTATGGCCACCCTGAGGATCAACGGAAAAAGGAAATGTGGGCCCTAATGAGGCATCTCCAAAGGTGGACAATGAAACCATGGGTGTGCATTGGGGATTTTAACGAAGTCCTTCGGTCTGATGAGAAGAGGGGCGGGCTAACAAAATCGTTAAGCGTGATGCAAGAGTTTTGGAGTGCATTGCTACACTGTGACCTTGCTGACCTAGGGTATCAAGGGTACACCTATACATGGCGGAATGGGCGCTTTGGTGATGACTTTGTAGAACTACGTCTAGACTGAGCTTGCACAAACTCAAAGTGGAGGGAGATGTTCCCAATGGCCAGAGTAATACACCATACAGCCTCATACTCGGATCACGACCCCATTACCTTGAACATCGATCACGGAAGTAGCAGGCCGAGACGAAGAAGGACATGCGGACTGTGAGAAACTGATTCGGACCTCTTGGACCGAAACCTAATCGAGGGGTAATCCGATGTACTGTTTGTTTGAAAAAATA
The DNA here is from genome assembly GCA_019022515.1 of Quercus aquifolioides. Taxonomy (NCBI): domain Eukaryota; kingdom Viridiplantae; phylum Streptophyta; class Magnoliopsida; order Fagales; family Fagaceae; genus Quercus; species Quercus aquifolioides. Next base: position 17,919,940 of record CM032329.1, on the reverse strand, counting down.
AAAAAATGCTGACATGACTTGGTACAGTGGAGCCGTAATGCCTATGGGGATATGAGGACCAAATTAGGTGCAAAACAACAAGAACTCTAGGACTTGTCAACTACTGATTACGCACACAACTTGGACTAAATCAACTCGGTACATCGGGAAGTCAATGAGTTGCTAAATCATGAGGAGGTTTTTTGGCGGCAGCAGTCTTGGGCCATTTGGCTCCCTGCGGGAGACAAAAACACCAAATTCTTTCACGAAAGAGCTAGTTAGTGATAGAGGAAGAATCATATAGAGGAGTTGACCGATGAAGATGGGATTTGGCAAACAGAGTAGAATAAAGTGGCTAAGATGGTGGAAGCGTATTATAGGGGCTTGTTCACAACCTTAAATCCAACACATATTAGTGAGGTCTTAAACAATGTGGAATGAGTAGTAACTGATGGTATGAGACAATCCCTACTACTACCGTATTCAGAGGATGAAGTACGTGTAGCTTTGTTTCAATTGCATCCGTCAAAGTCGTCTGGCCCGGATGGAATGTCACCATTTTTTTTCCAAAAGTTTTGGCACATCGTGGGTCCTAACGTAACCTCGGTAGTGATTTCAGTACTGCACTCAGGTCGGTATTTACACAAGATGAACTATACCCACATTGTGCTCATACAGAAGTTGAAGAATCCAAAGCACATCATTGAATATAGACTTATTAGCCTGGGGAACGTGATTTCTAGGTTGGTGTCGAAGGTGCTAGCCAACAGAGTGAAGACTATCCTACCAAATGTCATCTTTGACTCTCAAAGCGCTTTTGTAGCAGATAGATTGATTACAGACAATACTACAGTGGCATATGAGATGCTCCATTGCATGAGAAACAGGAGGAAAGGAAAGATTGGCCACATGGCGGTCAAGTTGGATATTAGTAAAGCATATGATCGGGTGGAATGAGAGTTCCTTCGACAAATTATGCTCAAAATAGGGCTGCCAGACCAAAGGGTGGAATTGGCTATGAAAATAGTGCGGACTGCTTCATACTCAGTACTGATTAATGGGGAGCCAAGGGGACACATCACCCAAACTCAAGGGATCAAGCAAGGAGACCTTCTTTCCCCATACCTTTTCCTTCTTTGTGTTGAGGGATTGTTTTCGTTGTTATGACAAGCTACTGTATCGGGTCAGCTGCACACCATAGCTTCATGTCGAGGCGGAGTACAAGTTTTCACATCTTCTCTTCGTTGACGATAGTCTACTCTTCTGCGAAGCTACACCTGGTGACTGTTAGAACCTTCTTAACATTTTGGGCTTATATGAAGGGGCTTCAGGGCAAACCATTAATAGACAAAAAACCTCTATATTCTTTAGTCGAAATACTAAGCCAGAGATAAGAGGTGTAATTAGAGAGATGTTGGGAGCACAGGTTATGGAGGATTATGTAAAATACTTAGGGTTGCCAATGGTGGGTGGTAAGTCCAAAGTGAGTACCTTTAAGGAGTTGCAGGAGAGGGTCACAAAGAGAGTCATGAGATGGAAGGAGAAGCATATCTCGAAGGTAGGGAGAGAGGTGCTAATCAAAATGGTAGCTCAAGCCATACCCACCTACTCCATGAGTTTGTTCAAAATTCCTAAAACTATCTGTGATGGGATTAACTTAGCTCTCTCCAAGTACTGGTGGGGACAAACTCGGAATGAGAAGAAAATACATTGGATTAATTGGGGTAAGTTGTGTGGCTTGAAGAAGAAAGGAGGAATGGGCTTTGGAGATATCCATGCTTTCAACTTGGCCATGTTGGCCAAACAAGCGTGGCGACTTATTAAGGAGACACATTCTTTGTTCTATTGGGTGTATAAGGCAAGGTACTTCCCCCGTTGCTTTTTTATGGAAGCAAAACTAGGCTCGAACCCATCCATGATTTGGAGGAGCTTGTTGCAAGCTCGCGATGTCATTAGGGAAGGGTTTGTATGGGAAGTGGGAGATGGGAGGTCCATTGGTATCAGGGCTCATAAGTGGCTACCACAACTTCCATGTTTCAAAGACGGGGCAGACCAAGATTTGAGAGTATGTGACTTGATCAATGAAGAGACCCACCAGTGGGACAGGAGTATTTTCATTGCCACCTTCACTCGAGCCACAGTAGAAGACATCTTGAGGATTAGGATGGGCACGTTGAACACAAGAGATTAGTTGATGTGGAAGGAAAATAAGTCCCGGGAGTTTACGGTGAAGACGGCATACCAAGTGGCCCTTCGGCTCAGCCACCCGCACTCTGGGGAACACTCGTCTGCATCTCAAGATCAGCGTTTGTGGAAGAAACTGTGGTCCCTAAATGTACCTCCAAAGGTTAGGACCTTTATGTGGAGTGCTGTGATGTTCTCCCCACAAAATCCAACCTTGCCCGGTGGAAAGTACAGATTGACCCGAAGTGCTCCTTTTGCGGACAACAAGATGAAACAACATAACATATTCTGTGGGAGTTCCTGTTTGCCTGTAATGTATGGGCTTTGGTTCGGGGTAAACTGCAAAAGAGCAGCTTCGTGACAAAGGAGTTCTTCATGCTTGTGCGACCAGTGGTGGCTTCAGGAATTTTGTTCAGGGTGTTCCTATTTCACTTTGAAAAAATTTCGGGTCATTTCGATTTATTTTGGGTGTTTCAGGACGTTTCGGTAAATACAAGCCGAAATTCAAGATTTGGCCGGCATGAAGTTTGTGCTTAAAAAAAAAAAAATGTTCTTAAAACCAAAACAAATTTGCATTCTGTACACCGAAAAACCTCAAAAAAAAAAAATGAAAAGAAAAGAAATGAACAATGTGGTTTATATACTATTAATTGGGTGCCTTTTTTTAACAATGTGTTTTTTTTTTTTTTTTAAACAAGTGGTACTCCTATTTTTAATTGTCAGCTGATGTTAGATTTTTGCCTAATTTGCCAAAAAAGAAAAAACGTGTCAATATTTGTTTGGGTGCCCATTTAATATTTCAGCTACCCCCACCTAATCCCACATTTTTTACCCGAATAGAGCCCCTAGTTTTCAAATTCTCTACCTCTGTGTTTTATACTTCTATCTTACAAGGAACCACACTCTCTTTGCCACCCATTCTCTTTGTGCAATTGTGCTGCAAATATGTGAATATTGTGAAGTTCAAAGTTTCATGAGTAATCCACCTCAAGCTCAAAGAATTATCAAAGGCCACCTTCAGTTTTTTACCCGTCTCACTCTTTCACTCTCTCTCTCTCACTATTTATGTTCATTGTTGTGGATTTTTTGGTTAAAATTTTTTATGTAGCTATGTCTTATTGATTATCTAAAAAGCTTTGCAATTTTTTTTATACTATTTTATAGTATTTAACTATTTATCTTAAAACGGTTATCTAATAATTAAATTAAAAAAAAAAAACTTTTGGAGGACTCCCGTCACTATTCCAAATTCTGCCTCCAAAAAAAAAAAAAAAATGACTCTTTAGGTTAGGCAAGGTATCTGATTTTAGGTTTTGCTTTACCTTTACCTTTTGATGATTGAGGCGGATGCATATTCGTATTGGGTTTTGATTTTTTTTTTTTTTTTAAGATTTTAGTTCAAAATTTGTTTGGCATAAAAATTTTGAGGGTGTTCCTAATTTTGCTTGAAGGTGTTCTTTTTTTATTTATTTTTATTTTTTAAAGGTAAACAAATAAAAAAATTTAAATTATTATATATAAATTTTTTTTTTTGGTTAAGTGTTCCTCGGAACACCTGAACTCAACGTGGCGCCTCCACTGCATGCGACATATGGTTCACAGGCTTGGCGGAAAGGACCTTGAGCTGTGGGCCATAACTTCAAGGTCGTTGTGGAACGCCCGAAACTGCTTCCAATTCAAGCATGTTCAAACCCACCCGTGCGAGATTTTCAAGTAGGCAGATTCCTTACTTGAAGAATACCAGAGACTAGCCAAGTCTCTTCCCCAAAGATGATGTTTACGTTTACGTTGTATTCATGCATGGTTTTGCATGGTTTTGTTTTTTAAAGAAAAAAAGAAAAAATGGAAAAAAGCCTTGGAGGTTTCTAACTTTCTGGAGCTATAGGTCCATTGTTTTTCTCTGGGCCGTCCTTTGCTTGTAAAGCTCCTGGGCCGGGCTTCTTTTTGTTTTTCTTTTGTTTGTTTCCTTTGATTAATAAACTTCTACCATTTCAGTAAGAAAAAAAAAAAAATCATTAGAACAAAATTTGAAGACCTGATCTAGCCCAAGATGGTTTGGGCTCTCCTCATAAGATGGTATTTGATAATGGGCTCGACCTTGTGCTTGACAAGACCTGGTCTAGCCCAAAACGAAGTTCTTTACAATCATCATCAGGGTAATAGGAAAGTCTCATGCCTCTGACAAAATGAGACAGTTCTGGATTTTGCTTTGAGCTTTGAAGTTTGATGGCAGAGGCAGAGGCAGAGAAGAAGTGGGGAGAGAAAGTTTCAGACAAAGTGTTGTCTGTATACAAGTCTCTCCCAAAGAAAGGAAAGCCTCAGGGACGCGAAGTCACTGTCTTGGCTGCTTTTCTCCTCTCCTCTCCTTCTCAAGGTAGCCCTTTTGCTTTCTCACAATTAACAAGCCAGAACAGAGTTTTTCCATTTTTGTCAAAGAGTTCGAATTTCTTATGTTATGTGGTGATTTGATTTTCAGATGAGTTGGAAGTTGTGGCATTGGGAACTGGGACCAAGTGTATTGGCCGCTCTCTCTTGAGCCCTCGTGGTGATATTCTCAATGACTCGCACGCTGAAATTATTGCACGTAGAGCTTTGCTCAGGTACACTATCTCTCTTTTACTACTTGCACTTGTTTGATTGCTGCTTCATTAGTTTTGTTGTACCATGTTCATTGTACTATGTTGTGCTGTTAGCATTTTTTACTATTTGCGGAAGAAACTAAAGCTAAAGCTTTGTTTTTGTTCTTACGAAATGCCTTTACCTTTTACATTTGACAATGAATTAATATATTGCATAATTGAAGATTGTTAGTTATTGTGTAGTAATGGACTTCCAACTTTTGGGCTCTCTGCTTTGGAACTTTTACAATTTTAGATGATACTATGGTTTTGCAACAGAGGCTTTGTTTTGTTTTAACCAATTGTCATACGTTACATTTGAAAAATAAATTAATATTGCATAATCGAAGATTGTTATACTTTTTACTGTTTGATAACGTATGGAACCTTTCTAAAGAAGAGCCCTTTT